>OY855911.1:5973075-6445575 GCA_963693305.1 Meandrina meandrites
TTTTTTTCTGTAATACAAAAATAAAAAAAATCATAAGTTCTTTCTGCTTAACTTGGAAAAGGAGGAGAAAACAGCATCTAGTTAACGCAATTTCTATTTGCAATATAATACTGGGAATATGCAATGTTCAATTTGAAATTCGCCTCTTCTTGTAGGAAATTTCCCCCACGCGAAGCTGTGTTTCTGAAGTTTATCTTTTGTTATTGATTCAAAAGAAAAAACTTGTGTTTACTGACTATGTAGATAGCTTTAAATGGCTTTCGAGGACTTGTTACATGTAGCTTTTTAAAACACTTCCATGCGTTGAAACTATGCAGCCTTCTTTGGATAGGTACCTAAAATTGGTAGTTTTTTATCATTTACAGCGTCAACTAAACGTAAACGGTCTAAAATTAAGCTACAATTCGATTCGGTTAGTCCAGCGTTTCTCGCACTATTCGAACGCATCAGTTGAATACAATATCTTCAAATTAGTCGGTGTCAACTAAAAAAAAAATTAATGTTTCCTTCTTTTTGTATCAATCACTGATTTGTTGCGCGCCAATTTCAGTCAGTAACATTCAGTCAAAATCGATGAAATTCATACCTGTTCTGAAGTGGTCGTTGAGGTACACAGTGAGGCGTGAATTGGGTGTTATGATCTAGCAGTTGTCGAATACTTGTGCCCATAATATAGCAAGCTATGGGATATGTTTGCTTCAAATATTGCACCTGTCCCATTACGACATATTAGCAATTCATCCCCCGAGCGATATAGGGACCGCAATGTAATTACCGGTTTCAATGTACTTATCACTTCTAGAGTTTTCAGCCGCTTTGCGGCACAGTGCCAGCAACAACAACAAACAGCTAAAACTTCATTGGGCCAAAAGCCCTCAGAAGCCTTGGACACGTGAAAAATATTTACATTTATACTGGCTAAAGGCGTCCCAGTTATTCCTTAACCGTGGGAGAAAATCTTTTTTTCTTTCGTTTTTATTTTATCTTTTGATGATACAAAAAATGCAAATCACTGCTTTAGCTTGTTTTAAAAATACAAAACAAAATTGAAACATCTCCGTTAAGGATCTGAGTTTAAGATTTATCAACATATGGTACACTCTCATGGCGTTATCGGATCTTTTTTTTTTTTTTTTAATTTTAGAAAAGTTTTCTTTTGTAATCAAACCCTAAATTAACACCGACCTGTCTTCATGTTTAAATCATGATATTTAATATGTGGAAAAAACTGATTTCATCTTGCGGCGACCATTCGACACCGAAAGACTACGTTAATTATTTTTTTCGGGACAAAAGGTTTTCAAAAAACCCTTGCAATCAAAGCTTATATACTTCCTTTGACTTTCCGCTAAAATCAACTCTGAAGTTGCTTTAAATGTAGCAAGAGTTCAGCATCAAATTTCATACGTGAGGGCATTTTTTCGGCAGTTCTTGAAAGATATCTTTTTTAATCAGATTGGTGTAAATTCGAAGAGATCACAATCGCAATAATGCTACTTCGCTCTGTACATTTCCTAATTAAGAGGATGTTTTTTGGTATTAGGGGTAAACAAGTCTACTTCTCTTTCAATATTAAAAGGACTTTTTCGGAATGGCTTCACGGAAGTTCTTTTCCGCACCCCACCCTCCCCCCACTTTTTTGTTCACAATATTTGTCTTCACCATGTCAAAAATTGGTTGAGGCTTGGAAAGAGCCTGTTAACTTATTAGTGTTATCGCTTCACTCTGGTTTCTGCAGCATAAGGAAAGCTTGGAGTTACGCAACTCCTTCCGGATTGGATGCTACAACCAGTTTCAAAATTGTTGAGACACTCACCCTAAAATTGTATTCGTCTTTCAAAGATATGCCCTCGCTTCAAAAATAAACATGTAAATCTTATTCTGAACCCCCCTCCCCATTTCAAAGTTGCTGCCTAAAAGTTTAAATATAATCCTGAAATTCGGACAACATTGATCAGGGGGAAAGGGGGCGATGCAAGGTAACAATATGAAAATATCGTAAATGGCATTCTTGACCAAGAGTGTCTCAACCCTTTTTGAAACTGGTTGTAGTACATCACGGATTCCTTCCCCCCCCCCCCCCCCCCTACCCACCCACACCTACACACACCCTCCCCCGCCCAGCAGATAACTGTTTGCCCTAACAAACCCCTGCACGGAGAGAGGCACTGTGATACGTCGTACGTGGAAGTTTTCTATTTCAGGTTTCATCCTGGTAAAGATTGCGTGACGCACTGTGACACGCGATTGAGACGCGCGAAAGCGCGCGCTGGTGTGCTGGAGCCCATTTCTTTGGGGCCATAACGAACGCCTGGCTGTAATTGCATATCTTGTCAAAATTCTTTTCATCCGATCCGATTATGACACATGCAACGAATGTTCAAACCTACAGCAACCTTTTTTGCAGCCTTTGCTGTTTCAAAAATGGCATGAAACAATGAACCGAAGTAAACGTATTCCAAATTCTTTTCATTGAAGTCTGGTAACCAAGCACCGGCCGAACTCAAACGTCTCGAATGTTGTGGAAAACAAAAACTACAGAATTATGGCGGCAGTGGACGAACTTCTCTTCTTTATTTCCTGTTTGTTGCAGCTGATTATTCTAGGCAAAGCTAAAAGCCCAGACCCTTCAGTTACGTTGGATATTCCAGTGGATTTCCATCAACGTGTAAAAGTCTACGATGATTTTGTGAAGGTCATCGAAGCGCCTTCACATGCAGGGGCAGAGTTTGATGTCGTTCTTTTGTACAGGACGAAAGAGGCAAGACTTTTGACACTCGAAGTTAAATCAATCGGAATCATAGAGAGTTCACAGCGTAACGAATTCAAATACGTTGTTGCTGTAGCTCATCGTTCAGAAGTAACACAAACGTTGAATGTTAAAGTCATACTTCGAGATTCCTTAACGTATTTGGAAAACAAAGCTCTCGATATATTTCCTGATCTTTACATTGAACAAGTACAGGTGACTGTGACATTGCTCGATCTATCACCCGGTGGGCTAGAATCAAAGCCTGTTTTGTCCGGGGATTTTCTACGTTTGCCATTGGTTCCGCCTTGGAGTAGACCTCATAAACCAGGGTTCAGTTTTCCCTGGCCTTGGGAATATTTGATAAATCATAGTCCAAAGAAAATCGAAAAATGCCAGCATCTTAAAGGTAAGTTAAACATTCAAGGAACAGATTATTCAAGTTAGCACAAAGGCTGTATATGTGTATGTTCACCAGGGTGCATCCCGTGTACATCCAACGCGAAGATACGCCAAGGTTTTACAGTGCGACTACTCCAACAAGGCCACCCAAGCAAATTCTTTGCAAATTGACCAATAGCATTTGCGTGTTGAAACGATAAAAATTGTCACAAATGTATAGATTCTGTGGTATGCAGTTTGTTTGGATCAAAATTTATTGTTAACATCCCAGATTTTCATTCATCAATTTGCAAAGAATTTGCTTGGGTCAGGCCTTGGCTGGAGTAGTCGCACTGTAAAAGTCTACATCAAGGTTCTTTTATTGTTATTATAACCTAAAATGAGTCAACTGAACGTCAGTTAAAATGTACCAACGACAATCGCACGCCAGTATATTTGCCACACAATTTTGAAATCCATGCCAAAAATCCTCGGCATAGCCTACATAAAATTATTATTATTATTATTTGGCAATAGGTAAGTCACAGATTGAATGAATATATTTGTTTTATAGACATTGTTGACTTACTCACTTTTCCTGTGGCTCTAACTGGAAAAGAGACTGGTCTGAAAAGGTACGTGGACCATACCGTCTAGTAAAGGAATAACCTGATATATTTGTCTAACTTGTATTTCAGATAATACCATGACACATGCCATGCTTCCAACCGTACAACCACTAACTAGAGGACTTTAATTATTGAGTTATTTTTTCAAAAAAATAACTCTTAGTCGGCGCGATGAACCGTGTAGTCAGTCGGTCGGTCGGTCGGTCAGTCAGTCAGTCAGTCAGTCAGTCAGTCAGTCAGTCAGTCAGTGAAGTATGTTTGTTTGTCACACCAATCAGGTTTGAGGTACTATATCAGAACCAATGAAATTGCAGTTTATAAAGGGGAAGTAATTTGACACAGTTGTAAGCGAGCGATTTCATTCGAAGATTTTAGATTTGTAGGAGGCGGAATCGGTGAGTTGTGAATTAACCCCGGATTTGAAACGCTCGCCTGCTTACAACGCACACGCCGCCAGCAAAGACCCAACACTAAATTGTTATTCAAGCGTTCCTTTAGGACGGGCTAGTTTCGCTGACCGTAGTAGAAATTGCATAAAGCATTTGCACAAAGCAGATTTGAAGAATAATGTTCTCATTGTGATGTTAATACTGTGTCATAAAAATGGAAAGGAATCTTCTTCAGAGTTTGGTGTGGCATCTTGTTTTAAGAGTTTGTCACAAGGAAACTTCTTAAATTTAATACTGCTTGAGACTCCGTGTTGGCAACTGAAAACTGCAATTAATTTAATTAGTCTCTTTAGCGTGTTGCTCCTGCGATTAGCTGACTCTCGGGCAAGTAGCGTTTATGTTTATACCTTAAACACACCACGTTTAGACATTTAATTAACCGGTATGAGTATTGACTTCAAAATGGTTTTGCCTTTAAAATTAACTACGATCGATAGCGGCAACAGGCTAGAATAAGAGCATGTCATTCCGTGACAGTTTGATAACTAAAATTAATAGTTCTAATGTTCCTGTTTGTTGAATGAAAATTTACTTTACGACTGGGAACAAATACTCCAGGTGTACTACACTTTAAAAGCTTTCCTAAAAATATAGTTTTTGATTTGATTCGTTTATTACTTCGTTTATTACTTTTCGATTACTCAATGGAGACATGGTGTTTTCAAGAAAAACATAAAGTGTCATGTTACATGCATTTTTAAAAAAACAAAGGTTTTGTTTTACAGTGTTTGACAAAAACACAAAAGCATCCTGTAACAAACAAAAGTATCGCATTACGGTTGTAAAAAAGCTAGCAACAAAATAAGCGCTAACAGAATAAGCCATTTCGTGACATTTTGACAATTAAATTAGTTCTTGTTTTTTCTAAATGATAAAAATTTACTATAGAACAAAACAGTTTTGACGTAACAAAAAAAATTTTCAAAAAATGCCTCTTAGTCGTAGCAAGGGGCTATGTAGTTAGTGATGCACCATGCACAAATAGCTCAACCATCCCAACAGGACTAACATCCAGTCTTACCCCAAGCAACCCAATCGAAAAAATAACTCCTGCACGCTTAGCGTGCCTATGTTTATTTTGATACCCTAGTTATCATTCTTGTTTGTTGCCAAACTTTATGTCATGGCCCTTTGTAAAAATAAATAAAATAAATAAATTGACTTTGTTTAACAAGGGCAGCACATAACAGTCTTGCGACTGACAAACCTGTGGCCCTCGAATTCCGGATTGAATTGGAATTTGTAAGTGCTGGTTTTTTGTGGAGGGAGGAAAACCGGAGAACCCGGAGAAAAACCCTCGAAGGAGGGACGAGAACCAATAACAAACTCAACCCACATATGGCACCCGGCCAGAATCGAGCCCGTGCCACATTGGTGAGAAGCAAGTGCTCTCACCACTGTGCTATCCCTGCTTCCCTTCGTGTTACAACCCACTGATTGGTTAGATTGAGAAGCAACCTATCTGAAACTGGACAGACACCTCTGTACTGTAAAAGCGATTCAGTAGGATTACTTGAAAGTTATTGGTGGTTCTTAATTATCAAAATCCTGCTTTACGTAACTGGGATTGGTAAAATTGTGAGTCATCTGGGTCCTTAAATAATTTCTGGTAACTCTTGCTTTTATGTTAGAATTCTACCACCACTTGCATGGCCCAGGGAAGAGTTAGCTGAGGTGTACAGCAAGACAAAACCAAGGTAATATATAAAGTCTTCATGATTTTGGTCCAATTCTCCACATTTGGGAGACGTTGTTTAAGTTAGATAATAACGATGACTATTTTTGCCTACAAAATGCTCTTTTTAACAGACAAGGATGATGATAAAACTGAACAGGGCCGTAGGAGTAGGGGGGGGGCAGGGGGGCTCGTACTTCCCCCCTCTTTTTGGGAATAGAATGATGAACAACCTTATGGTGATGTCTATACATGTCTCGGCTACTTTCATTAATTCAGAACAGCTATTTAAACAAATGTAGGCAAATACGTTGGCATCAAATTGCGTGATTTCAAGTATGACAATATAGCATCTGATTCAAAAAATTGCTTCATGGCTTCCAAGCGACAACAAACTGTTTCTCAAAAAGTGTTCCAAATTGCACCAAATGGGATTAGAGCTTTAGAAATGGGCCTCTGGCCCATTTTAATACATCACCACCAGTTCAAAATTCATTCCTGTGGGCAGGCCTGCTGAACATTGATTGTACTACCACTTGACCTTAGATTATTCTAGAATAGCATTTATTTATTTTCTCTTTTTAGGTTTACAATTTCAACTTGGATTTTCATGCTGGAACCGTGCTTTGATGGTCTCTGTGGAATTCTTAATCACAGGAGTACAGTGCTTTTGACACCATTATTAAGCATCACGTCAACTGGTATGTGCGACATATCCCGTACAAAATTTTAACCGAGATCTGGCCAATCTTGGCGAGAATCTCGGCGAGATTCCCGGCGAGTTTTTGGCCGCCAAGATCTTGGAAAAATATTGGCGAGATCTCGGCAAGATCTTAGTCATCTCGGCGAGATCTTGGTAATCTCACCGAGATCTCGCTGTCTCGCCGAGTTCTCGTCAATCTCGCCGAGATCTCGGTAATCTCGGCAAGATCTCAGAAAAATCTTGGCGAGATCTCGGCGAGATCTTAGTCACCTCGGCGAGATCTTGGTAATCTCTCGCCGAGATCTCGGTAATCTCGGCGAGATCTCGGCAAAAATTTTGTACGGGATGTGTACATAACTTTATGTTATAGTAGAGCTGTGTTGTTTAATGTTTAAGTTGAACCTCCTGTATTAAAGGTTGAGGTCACATTGGTGGAAGATGAGTGTTGCCTGCATCCTCCAAAACATTATGAACAAAAGTGAGATTGGTTTTAGTTTATTTTTTTTACATCTGGCTGTCTTGATATGTCACCTCCAAAGTCTTTTGAATAAGGCAAGTTCAAACATCTTCCTCACAGACCTCTTTGGAGCCTGGCTTGTTATACATTTTTTCCCTTTCCCATCATTCCACTTAAGATAGCATCTGCATAGAAATTCTAAGTCAACCATCTAACCAATCAACATGGTAATTGTCTTACAGGACTTCTTCATATACAAGTGCAATACACACCTGACACTGGCTATGCATTTGTCATCAACAGTCGCTTGCCTCTTAAAAAGTGGGTGCAGATTGTGATGTCAGTTGAAGATACAACCATTTATGTTACAACCAGACACCACAATGGACATGTGTTTGAGAAAGAAGAGAATGCAGTACACAATGAGTGAGTTATAGAGTGGTTAGGAACTTAGTTTTAATCTTAAATGCAAAATCTCATAAGTTACTGCTATGTATGACTATATATAGCTGTGAGAAGTTCCTAGTGTTTTTCCTTGCTGTGCCTTTATTTGCACTCACTCTTACATTCCAGAAGAGGCATCTGGAAAGGGATATGATTTCTTGCACCACATGAAAATCTGGTGTGTGGTATATGAGGAGGCAGCTTGGCCTAGTGGGTAGGGCGCTGGACTTGTAATCCGGAGGTCCCGGGTTCAAATCCTCCTCCCCGCCACTAGATGGATTTGTCTTCGGTGGTCCCGAATTCAACTCCTCCAAGCTTTGTATGTAGCCAACTGGTCAGCCTCCTGCCAGTTGGGATTTTAACAAGTTTCTGTTTGATTTATAATATTTGTTTCACTATTTACAGTGTCCTCAATTAGTACAAGCCGTGCTAAATACATTGACACTTAAATAAAGTGACTTATTTTATTTATTTTATAGGGGGGAGGGGGGCGGAGAGGGAACCTTAGAGTAAAGGGGATGGAAGCTGTGGGAGGTAGGGGAAGTGGGCTGGGAACTTTGGGAGGTTGGAGAAGAGGGGGTGGGAACTGTAGGATGTAGGAGAAGAGAGGATGGGAACTGTGGGAGGTTGGAGAAGAGGGGATGGGAACTGTAGGATGTAGGAGAAGAGAGGATGGGAACTTTGGGAGGTTGGAGAAGAGGGGGTGGGAACTGTAGGATGTAGGAGAAGAGAGGATGGGAACTGTGGGAAGTTGGAGAAGAGGGGATGGGAACTGTAGGAGGCAGGAGAAGAGAGGGTGGGAACTGTGGGAGGTTGGAGAAGAGGAGATGGGAACTGTGGCTGGTTGGAGAAGAGGGAATAGGAACTGTGGGAGGCAGGAGAAGAGAGGGTGGGAACTGTAGGAGGTTGGAGAAGAGGGGATGAGAACTGTAGGAGGCAGGAGAAGAGAGGGTGGGAACTGTGGCAGGTTGGAGAAGAGAGGGTGGGAACTGTGGCAGGTTGGAGAAGAGGGGATGGGAAATGTGGGAGGCAGAAGAAGAGAGGGTGGGAACTCTGGGAGGTTGGAGAAGAGGGGATGGGAACTGTAGGAGGCAGGAGAAGAGAGGGTAGGAACTGTGGGAAGTTGGAGAAGAGGGGATGGGAACTGTGGGAGGCAGGAGAAGAGGGGGTGGGAACTGTGGGAGGCAGGAGAAGAGGGGGTGGGAACTGTGGCAGGTTGGAGAAGAGGAGATGGGAACTGTGGCAGGTTGGAGAAGAGGGGATGGGATGGGAACTGTTGGGGGCAGGAGAAGAGAGGGTGGGAACTGTGGGAGGCAGGAGAAGAGGGGGTGGGAACCGTGGGAGGTTGGAGAAGAGGGGGTGGTTGGGAATTGTGAGAGGTAGGAGAAGAGGGAAGGAAGTGGATAGGGAGGTAGGAGAAGATGGGGGCAGGAAGTGAGATTCCCAAGGTGGCAGGAAAAGGGAGATGGGGATTTTCAAGAATGATCAATATTTCTTTGTTAATATACAATGCACCAAGAGGTGAGAACCATCAAGGAAGTATGAACTGGGAGTATATGATGTGAAGAGTGGGAAGTTTGGGTCCCTCTGTCCCCTTTCAATGGTATAGGGAAGACTGATGTCATAATATTTATGTAAATTTAGCATAACAATAATTCTTACTGAACTTGCAGAATTTGTAATCTTTATACCCTTACTCTGACAATTGCACCATAAAGACTCTGAAATGTTGGTTTAAATAGCATGTTTTTACTTAATTCATGTATAACAAAATTATTAATTACAAAAATATTTTTATTAATAGTTCCATTTGCTCCCCTTACAATGAAGGGAAAGGTTGATAAAATAATATTCCTGTAATTGTTTAATTTTTGCTCAGATTCCCACAAGGCTCATTTAGTTTTAAGGATACTGAAGGATTCTGGGTGCTTGGCGGCACAGAAGGTTCACAGACATTTAAAGGGATTATTGGACACACCCGTATCTACAGGGGACACTTGTTATTTCCAAACCAGGTAAATAAATCACTTATTAAACATCACAATATGCCAGCAAATATATGTGTAACTGATGTGGACCACACAAATTCAATATCTACCGAATAATATCTATACTGAATAAATATATCTTCTTTTTGTGTTAGGTTTTCTCTCCCCCTGAAGATCACCTGATGTTCAGCATGGGTAAATAAATGTTTTTATCTCTTTTACCTTACGAAAAAGGGAAATGATGTTTTTGATTACTGGTTGTTTGGTTTCTCTGTTCTATTCACAGCCCTGACAGATCACTCAGTAGCATGCAGTGAAAAGATTGTTAACTTACATGAAACTGTTCTGGAGGAAATCGAGAAAGAATCAGAGAAGAATGGTAAGTTGCTGTATGACTATATCAGAGAGCTGCAGTGGCCTAGTGAAGTAGTTTACTGTGTCTGGTGCATGTAGTTTTGCTGGGCTCAAGATAAAGATTAGGAAGTTGCACACATCTGGTTGGTATCCCTGTTGTCTTGTGCTCCTGGGCAAATGGTGCTTTACTTTCACAGTACTTCTCTCCACCCAAATGGGTACTGGAAAATTGTGGAGGCCGTCTGACAGATTACTAAGCCAGATCGATGTGAGATGTGCGTTGGACAAGCGATCACTAGCGTGCATCTTGTCCGGGGGGGATAAGCGATACTCCTAGCTACGGAGTACCCAGTAGTTGCTTCAATCTTCAAACCTTTGAACAGCTGTTCCTACAAGAGATCTGTGAATGAGATTGGCAGCAACTAGAGTTGCCTGCTAGTTGGACTGCATATATGCCAATTTTCACAGATAATTTGGGAATCTCTCAGATACAGAATGAATCTCCTGGTCTCCCATATGGGTCATCACATCTCCCGGATATGAAGGAAAATGCTTAAAAATGTGGATTTTCCCCTTATTTTGGCCAACTTTGGAGGAAATTTTGAAATAATTGATGAAGGTCTTGTGCATGACTTGGCAGAACTCTATTTTTAACTCCATTTTGAGAAGAGTTATCTTGATGCAAAATTGGCAGTCCCCAAGATTTTACCCTTTTCAGGTTGGTATCTCTGGGACTATCTAATGTGAATCACCAAACTTGTATACAGCTAGTGGCAAAGGCACAGCCTCTTATAAAACCTGATCTGCCATGAAGAGAGTTAAAGCCTAGATTAATCTTTGTCAATTCACTAGTTAGTAATGTCACTTTAACTAACTTTAACTAACATTTCTAGAATACTGTGTGACCAAGCATGGATCCCTGATAGATCTTGTCCCCACCCCTGACAGTATCAACCCTCAATGTCAAGTTCCATTATCAGGGGAGACTCCTGAGGTGGACGTTATTGTACAGCAAGCAATTGGCCAGCATCACAATGATTTGACGGCTGTAGCAGATTCTTTGTATCAGCTGGCTAACGCAAAACTGGTATGTGATTTTAAACTCCTCTAATTTCAATTACATCAAAATAATTTTGCTAATAATTGCATGAATTAATGCTTTCTTTGAATTTTAGGTTGACAGTGCAAAAGAGGCCAGAACGGCATTGGCCATTTTAAGAGTGGCTAGTTGTATGGGACACATTCAGTCGCAGTACATGACAGGGATAATAAACATGATTGGTTTGGGTGTCCCACAAGACAAGACCCAGGTATGTTCATATTTAACTACTGTCCACTCTCTCTTGTAATGGACACCTCTATAAGACAGACACCTCTGGACAGGACAGCTGGTGTTGGTCCTGTCCCTGCCATTTTTCAGTCATTTTACTGTAACTATGGACAGTGCTGAGCCAGTCCCAAGAGTGTCCATCTTAGAGAGAGATGACTGTATACTACTTTTAGTCTAAAAAGTGTTTGCCCAACAATTATTTCATTAAGTTTTGTATGGTGAAAATTGCCTCTAATAGTAAGTGGAGAGGGAACTGATATGAATGGAAGGCAGGAGAAGTGTGAACAAAGAGTATAATTCCTAAGGTTGGTGGGGGGGGGGGGGGGGGAAGGGGGGGGGAACTGGGAGAAGAAGCACCAAGAGATGGGAACCACTCAGAATCACTCAGCAAGGGGTGAGGGTATGGAAGTTCAGACCCTACCTCGCTAAGTACCCCTTATTTATAACAGCATTTAGCTTAGTGTGAACTGAACTGATCACACTATGGAAACTTCATGATTTCTTATGGCACCCCCACCACCCACCCTTCAACTCTTTAAGCCCCATTATCCACATACAAATTCTCCTAACTCAAGTCTCTACACAATTTCGTATAGTATTAGTTGGGAGAATTTGTCAAAAGATGAAAACAATTTTCCCTTTGGTGATCATGGTATTAATTCTCATAACCTTCTCTCTTGATGAAGTCTTAACATTGTGAGGAGAAATGCTATGTTGGTCACACTTGTAAACTCAACCCTGTAGCCACATTTAGGGGGAACAAACAAAACATGTGTTGATCAAACAAGCCTTACTCTTAACTTGGTATAAATGCATCCAATAAAGTTTCCAGGCCAATCATTTTTCTGACTATATACTGTTCAGATGGGAGCATTTTGCATAATCAGTCCCACTGATCAATATTTTCATATTGCCACTGTTAATTTTTTGCAGGGCTTCAAACATTTGTTGCTTGGAGCAGCTAATGACAATGCTCTGTGCCAAATGGCTTTGGCTTATAGGCACTTTATAGGAGCTGATGGACTACACAAAGACTGTGATGTAGCTATTGGTAGGATATCATCATCATAATTTGCAGACATTGGCATTATTACATATTAATTATCCAAAGAATCAGAATCACACAGAGGAACTTAACAAAGGATCTTTAAAATTCTTGGCAGGATCTTCAAGGATCTTGCCAAAGATCTTTAAGGATCTTCATAAGTCTTGCCAAGATCTTTGAGGAGGATCTTTTAGGATCTTTGAGGGTCTTCAAGGATCTTTGAGGAATTTTCATGGTCTTTGAGGAGGATCTTTGAGGATTTTTAAAGATCTTTAAGGATCTTTCAGAATCTTCGAGGATCTTTAAAGGTCTTTGAGGGTCTTTGAGGATCTTTAAGGATCTTTAAAGATCTTTGAGGAGGGTCTTTGAGGATTTTTAAACATCTAAGTTTAAGGATTCTTGAGAATCTTCAAGGATCTTTAAGAACTTAGAGGATCTGAGAATCTTTGAGGATCGTTGAGGTAGATCTTTGAGGATCTCTAAAGATCTTTGAGGGTGGTTAAAGATCTTCAAGTATCTCTGATATCTTAAAGGATCTTTGAGGATCTTCAAGAACTTGGAGGATCTTTGAGAATCTTTGAGGATCTTTAAGGATCTTTAAAAATGTTTGAGGGTTTCTGATGATTTTCAAGATCTTTGAGGATTTTTAAAGATGTTTGAGGATGCTGAAGGACCTTGTAACAGGAAGTTCTATGGTGGTCTATGGTGGATTGAACATACCGTCCTTATTGTCTAACCTGACCAGTTTTGTCCTCTTGAGGTTGATCACAAATTGATTTTTATTTTAGGATATTACAAAGCAGCTGCCCTTACTACAGACAAGCTTCTGCAGGAACATCAAGAAGTTAATGTGAGAACAGCAGTTCTTTTTCTTCTCTATTGGTGTTGTAGCTTGGGAATACAGCTGCCTCACATCGCCTCTGGCCTGAGGCGGTTGATTCTTGTAGCTTGAAGGGTGTTTAAATAAGTGGTTTCGTTCTGCTTAGCGTGTTAGAATAGTTCTGCTTAGTGTGTTAGATTTTAAATCAATGACATTAGAATTGTCCCAAATTGCTAGCTTTGTATTAAAAATTCTTTCTTCGTGGGAGTAAAAGAGAATTCAAGACACCCTATGAAGCAAAATTCTGGGACCTTTCCAGGTGGTTTCTGCAAGAAAGCCAAGTAAAGGTCCTTTGTATTCTACCTCATATTTTGGGCAATTTTCGAAAGCCACGCCCCCCAAAAACGCATAGTAAAATCACCCACCCCCCGCCTAGAAAAACGCCTAGATAAAAAAAGAAAAATCATCACAGCCCACCTCTAGATAAATTAAAGAAACCCTCACTTATCGTTCTGTAAGTAGCATTCAAAAGTTCATCACTTTATGACAGTGAAAATTCACTATTCAGACATGTCATGTTCATGAAGTGTTTTCCTTCCCAGACTCACTCGGAAGCAGTGCGTTTAGATGATTACGACGAACTGGCCAATCACAAAGGCAATGAGTCTGACGTGTTCCAGTGGCTTACCCATCAAGCCTTGCATGGTTTGACAGGCGCTCAGGTAAGTTCTGCTACAATGGAGCAGGGTAATTTATGCGACTTTGTGGGTAAAAATGTTAATTTATACAAATAGCATCTCAATAATTATCCATAAGGGCCCTGTAAGCAAAAATGTTTAAAAGTTTAAATGTCTAAATGTTTCCCTGTTTGCGCGCACACATAAATTTTGTTGCGCAAGCAATTTATTTTTTCCGGGAAGCAAAATTTTGGTTATGAATTTCAGCTTCTGTAGCGTTCCCCCTTTGCAGGCCAAGGAAACAATTTTTCCGCAAAAATGTTTTCTCTTTGGCGGAGACCTTAAGCCAGTTCATTGCAACGTAGAGTAGTAAATTCGCCTCGAGCGTTGTACACAGTTGCGTATATTTTCCTTTGAGACCAATTCCCTACCACAGAATTCAAAAAAGCTGCCATTTTGTTTTTCACTTCAGAGCTTACTTGCGGAGATGTATTATTACGGTAAACGAGGTTTACAGAGAGATTTAAACAGAGCAGTACAGTATTATCAGATGGGAGCTGACCAGGGAGACCCTGAGGGACTTTATAACCTGGGAGTCTCCATGCTAAAGGTAGGGAAAAACCAGCACTGAAGCACCAAGTACAACGGAAAATTGCCAATAACGCGTTTTCACGTATCGCAAATAACGCAACGCCACGTAAGTGGTTTGAAACTTCATGAAGAAGCGAAGATTGAACTTAGAGAGTATGAATTTACAGGAGAGTTGTAGAATTTCAATTTAAATGGACCGTTCGCTAGCCCTAATTGTCTGAAAGAGCAGAGTGTAGATAGAATCTAACATTTTACTGAAAACGCCGAGTACATACGAAAAAAATTTGCAATCAAAATAAAATAAAAATAAATATTCTTCATTAACTTTCTCATTCTTAATCTTAATTATCTAGTCTTATCTCGATATTACGATTAGTAAAATAATCAAACAGCTCCTCACTGTAGACAATATTTTAACTCGTGGCATCTCCTATTCGCTTTTATTCGCACCTTAAATTTAAATCGTTAGATCTTCTCTCTAAGGAACAATTTTATTTTAATTTTCTTTGCGACACTCACCTTGTTATTGTCTCGCTTTCGGCTTTTTTCTCTCTTCTAAATTTCAACCCACCTTGAAAAAATGAATTGTTGCCGCCTGCGTCAGGCATTATAATATATAAAGAATAAAAGATATACACAGCGTAAGTAAACACAGACAGTTAATACACCCGTTGTTTTATCAACATAAATTGTTAATTTCAACAGCGCGAAAAGCTGCCACTTTTTGGTAAAATTTCCCAGTTTAATTTGGTCAATGGCAGAATGACTCTCTAATATCGAGACGGCGAAACCCTAGCTTCATAAGTACCTCGAAGGATAGTTTTTGTCTGAGGTTCTTTGGTGGTTATGAATTGGTTATCGTCCATTCGCAAATTGTTAACAGCATTTCCATTAAATAACTTGCATTGCGGCAGCTGCAGTATTAAATAAGCTATAAAGTTGACAGCTTTAATGATAGTGTTGATCTACCTTGACTCTACCTTCTACGACGTTCTGGAAGAGTAAAAGATCGCTCGTTTTGATAGGGACGCCATTCGAGAAAACTTAAACTCTTGACGTTCATACGATGTCATTTGACAAATGTGATTTCGTACACCTCGGGCCTTTCGTTTTCATACGATTGGCGGTTGACTTTGTAAAGAGATCTAGTAGGCTTATACGGCAAATTAATGGACAAAGTGACAAATTAATAATAAATCGAGCAATGAGAGAAGCGAACACATGGAAAGACGAAATAACCATATATTAATATGTTTAGACCATAGATTTTTTGTCGGCTTGCATGCTTTGCTGTCGGACAGACAATCACGAATTAAAATTTGCCGGTAGTTATTTTGGGTTCACTTAATTTAAAATTTAAGTGCAAGAAAACACACACTGATAAAAATTATTTGGAATAAAACTAAGGTTTATTTGCGGTGGTTAAAGTTTTTCTTCGTTTATTTGTGAATAGAACTACTCTGCATTGCTCAAAGTGGTATCCAAAAGGCGCGAGGAAGCTCGCTATATTTGATAGAATTGCTTAAATAATGGATTGTGTAAATTTAAATTGCCGACTAGTTTTCACTTGTAAACTGTAGTTGGTTTGAAAAGCGTGAAAACTCCCATATTTATGCAAGGTTTGCCGTTCTAGTTTCCTAACATAAGGTCTCAATCTTAAATTTTGACGGAAAAACTATATTTGATAAAATTACCTGAAATATGTCCACGCTGTCGTGAGCTCGTCCTGTTGTGTTGAGTGGATTCTATAAGCCAAAAACAGGAATTATTTCCACATTGGAAAATGTTAACAATCTCGCAGCTGCAGTTTTTAATTTTGGGGAATTTAATTGGTGGTTTTGAAGCTAGTGGGCGTTTTGTGTAATTATGTTCGTTATCACAAAAGAAAAATCGTATAAGTCTGTTTTCTAGACGTATAAGGTTGTTTAGGTTATTTGACGTTCAATTCATCTAATTTTCTGTGTTTATCTAGATGTATTGAATAATATGTTTCCCTGCCTTGACAAGTGTTCCTAACTAAGACAGCTAATGAAATTTAGACAATGCCTTCGACGTTCATGTTCTGTCCTTGACGTTTTGTTGACGTTCCATATCAGTTAGAGATAAACCAGAACGAAAGTAAAATGGCAAAAAAAAATCACAAGTTGTGAAATATCAGTAAGCTGTAATATTCGAGTATTTTATAAACTATTTTTCACGTACAGGGTCATGGAGTGGAGCAAAACGAAACAGAAGCTATTAAGCTGTTTAAACTGTCTGCAGAACAGGTAACAACTGGTTTTACAATACTTGTTTGACTTGACTGACAAGATTTCTAAGGCGCTGACTAGCAAACTAGATTCTAACTTTCAAAGGAAGATTCCCTTGTTTGAGAAACTGATTTGTTTTTGTTCTAACCCACTTTATTTCACTATCGGAAAAAATTTAGCCAGAATATGACAAAAAAATTAAACACCACTTTTTCGGCTCTCAAAAGATGTCATTTCTTATAACCGCTACAATCACTTTTTGTCTTTTTATTACTACTGCTGACCAGGACTTTCCGCCGGCTCTTAACGCTTTGGGTTTCTATGAAGTGAACATACGTCAAAACTACAGTGGAGCAGCGGCTTACTTCAAGAGAGCTGCCGAGAAGGGTGACAGAGATGGACTTACCAACTTAGCTGTGTCGTATGACAATGGCTGGGTGGAGGGACACCCACCTGATAAGGTGTGGACAATAAAAATATCTTGTTAGACATATGTGTAGTATCGATGTCAAAATACAAGTGACGAGTAAAAATGTCCAGCGATGCTACACACTAAAATGTCTAATAAGAGATTTATTATGCAACGTTTTCTTTTCCCTGAATGCTGATTTTTCACCGTTTTTGAATCATTCACGGTCAAGAGGAACACAGAACCTGCTACCCCGTTCTTGTGGAGTACAAATATTTAACAATTATCCTGCGAAATCGCGCGGAATATCGCCTGATACTTAGCCGACGAGACCGTAGGCCGAGTTGGCTAAAATCAGACGATATTCCGCAAGATTGTGCAGGATAATTGTTTTATTATTCAACAAATTGTCAACGAAACAGATTTTGTAGCGAGAAAAGCTTTGGTTGTGCAGCGCTTTGTAAGATTTCGGACGAATTTTAGCAACCTACGTATATCGCAGGATATCTGTTATGTACGAATGACGGATAACAATGACTTTCTGACCATATATGGGCATCGCGCGAATTTGTTGAATAAACGTGAGTTATTATTCAAAAAATTCGCGCGAAGCCCATATATGGTCAGAAAGTCATTGCAAGAAAGACCTATATACGGCCTCGTCGGCTAAGTATCAGGCGATATTCCGCGCGATTTCGCAGGATAATTGTTAAATAATTGTGCTTCCTCGAAGCGGAGTTAGATAATAAGAACTTGTTATTTTAAAGCGATTAAGTCGTTGAAATCTAGCCATTAACTTTAACTCAAAAAGTGCGGAGAAAGATTTTATTTAAAATTGTTTGCTCTGGCAGAGAGAAGCGTTTAAGTACTGGTTCGAGGCTGCTACCAAAGGACACCCTGGATCGTGCCTTGCTGTGGGGGAGGGGGTCAGTAGTGGCTTGTACGTGGACAGGAACTGCCCTTTGGGAGTTGTGTAAGTATGCAATTATGGATTGCTCTGCGTTGTCATTTTGTTTCAATGTTTATTTCGTTTTTTTGTTTTTGTTTTTGCTCTTGTAGATATCTCCGTTTTGTTGCTGAACAGAATCCAGAAGTAGGATGGTTAATGAGACGAGGTTTAGAAGCATACTACCAAGGAAACATGTAAAATGATTACTGAACTACTCTTTGTTTGTTTGTTCGTTGGTTTAGATTTTAACCCCACGCACAAGGTTTTGGCTAGGCGTTTTTCTCACTCATGTCTCGACATGTCCAATACAATACATTCCACTGGATACGAGTCGAAAAATACGTTTACGACTTGTACGGGCGGACAAGTTGTGTCGACTGGACAAGCAGAGTTGTCCAGTGGAACTTCTTAGTTCACTCAAGGGGCCGCAGCGAAAAGTTGTCCAGTCGTACGAGTGGACAAAACTATTGTCGACTCGACAAAATAACCTGCCGACTGCAAAAATGCATCAAATTAACCAAGAGTTGAAACCAGCACGGTAGCATGAATATACCTCCTCGACGCCCACTGCTAACAAAATGCTGCAAAATGTTCTAACTCCCCTTAATAAGATGCATTTCTCCACTAGGCAACTCCGTTTGTCCAGTCGACAATGATTTTGCCCACTCGTACGACTCGACAACCCATCGCAGACCCCTTTGCTAACTACAAAATGTTGCCTAATGAGATGCATTTCTCTACTCGACAACTGCGTTTGTCCACTCGTCACAACTTGTCTAATCGTACGACTCGTAAAACGTATTTTTTGACTCGTATCATGCCGTCCGTATTGGACAACCCTCGAAGTGGTTACGTTAGCTCGACGACGTAAGGTTGTCAAGGTTACGTCACGTATTTAAGAGTCAATGTTGGGTTCGGGCAATTCTTCGAGATTAGGTTATCGCCGCCAATTTTGGTACAGAGTTTTCCAACCGGGTCGTAACGGACCTAGATCAGGCACATCGGAACGTACTCCGCTATTCGCGTTTTGGGGGAGATGAAAACCGAAAAAGAGGAAATGAGAACTTTTGACACGTTACGGAACAACTTTCTATTTGGCTCACCATGTCAGCATAAGAATTACTGTCGTTTAGGCTGAAGGCGACTGAAGGCCATGTCTGTGAATTGATTGATCATGTGACTGTTGCTCAGTAACCTTACATATCCACGTGCATGCGTGCACATGCAGACGTGACAAGCTCGTGACAGTGTTGGGGGTGTCCATGCTGTTTTCTGATTGGTTGATACGAAGGTGTGCCACACGCAAGCTAATTTTCGAAGTGGATCCGAGGATAAAACTGCCGATTTACTGCAACTAAGTACCTTTTATCATAGGATTTCTTAGTCCATTTTATGCTTCGTAAGTTGACTGTTGTTTTTTGTTTTGTTTTGCTTTGCTTTACTAGGTACAAATCATTAGTTTACTTTATGTTTGCTGCCGAGATTGGCATGGAAGTACCGCTCTACAATGCAGCCATTTTATGCGAAGAAAATCAGGTAGGTTAAACCTTAAAAAAACGTTGAAGTTCAGTTAGTGCTTGTCGCAGTGGCCTAATAGTGCGCTGTACTCCAGATCGGGCTGTCCGGGTTCAAGTCCTGGCCGGAACATTGTGTTGAGTTCTTATGCAAGACACTTTACTCTCATAGTGCCTCTTTCCACCAACTGGCGTATAATTGGGTACCAGTGAATTTACTGTTGGGGGTAACCCCACGACCGACTAGCATACCATTCATGGGGGAATAGAAATACTCCTAGTCGCTTCATGCTACGGAAACCAGGATAAGCTCCGGCCTGATGGGCCACTAGGCTCGAACCGGCAGACTTTATTATTTTTTTTACCTCAGCTTGAATAAATTAACACAACTACGAATTCTCTTAACGGTCTCTTAACAAGTCGGGAGAACAAATTCTCGTTGGGTTAGTGTGTTGTTTACACTTGTTGTGATTGGCTGCTGTAACTGCTTAGCATTTGGTTTTGCGACATACAATTGAAAGCCAAATGTATGTCTAATTCAGTTAATTATATTTCATGCAGGAAGAGCTGAGCAGTGTGACTGCAGTGGACTGCACGTGGCATTATTACAATCGTTCAGCTGCTATGGGATGGGTCTTTGGTGAGAAAATGTTGTTTACGTTTTTGGATGTGTTCACGTAACTGTAATTTTTGCGTCAAAGTTAAAGGGGCGTTGTCATCGATTTTAACAGATTTTTGAACAGCGAAAATTTATATTTGTGTCGAAGGAGACCAAAAAATAATCGTCCTTTTTTATTAACAATTGCTACATTAGAGCACCTGGACTGTTAACAAGCGTCTTTGGCCGCGGATGGCTAGGATGGAAATGGATTACAACTTGAAAAGTCGAGGCTAAACTTTTCAAGTTGTTTCCGCGCATCTTCAACAAATTGATATTAATAGCCATAAATTGATTTCTATCCACCAATTAAGGTTCTATCTTCCTTCAGATGTTCAAAGATAATGTTTTTCATGGGTTAAGTTGCCTACCGCTAATTTCAGAACAGTTTAGTCCAAAAATCTGCGATACCCCTCTGACAGAGCTCCTTTAAAATTGTGAGAAAAATAAAAGTTCGAGTAAGCCACAAAGGATTTTCTTTCGTTATTGCCTTTCAGCTATGCTTAAAGTTGGAGATAATCATTGGTATGGCAAAACTGTTCCTCAAAACATCACTTTTGCTGCTGAGATGTACGCTGAGGCCGCGTCCAAAAACGATCTACCACAGGTAACACTCGTTAGCTCTCGTGAAAATACCCGAGAACTTTCCGATCGTTATCAACCAATCATGGACTTCAACGAGCAGTCGCGAGCACATCGTAAGTTGTTACGTCAGCTTGACGTCACACGGATATGAAGACTGCCGTCTCAGGTGCCTTCCCCTGGGGTCGAGGCTCTTTAGCTCCGCGACGCCACTGAACGACGTTTTTATCACGTCTCTTTCGGGGATAGACACAGGAAGAGGCCTAACCTTTGGGAGAAAGTTTTCGTTTGACCAAAGCAGAGAAATTCAAGGAACCAAGTTTATTTAAAGAAGGCAAGACTTCTAGCAGTTGAGCATTGTGTCGATTGTCTATCTCAACCGTTCGTTTATTGCAGTTTCCACTTAAAGGTTTTCCCAAGAATCCCTTTTCAGCCTAAAATGTGCAAAGCTAACGAAGTGACGTTATTTTAATTATAGGCGATTTACAACTTAGCTTACATGGTGGAATATAACTACTCTTTGAATGGAATCCAGTGGAATAATGTCAACAAAAATGACCTTTTGCAGGGAAATCTCACGTTTGCTGCTTCACTTTATGAGAAGTAAGTACTCTCTTTAAAGATTCTCATTAAAAAGTAAAATCTGTCATTGTAAGAACGATTTCGTAATGGTGTTTTCCTCTTGCTCGTTATATATGTTTAAAAACTTTTTTTAAGTTTTCCTTGCAGTAATGATCATTTTCAAATCTCCCATCGTACACTTTGTTTGCCCTCAAAATTTTGCATAATTATCGCTTTAAGTTTCTCTTGGGACGACTGTATGTCCCAAGAGAAATTGAAAGTATGCTTATGCAAAATTTTGCGGGGCAGACTATTTCCTTTTATCTTAGATGCCGTGATGCTACGGAGAACAACAACGAATCTTTCCTTCCTTGTGCGTTTGGTGTTGTAAGAGTGAAGCTTAAGATCTTCTGGCAAAGTTACACACTGTTAACTCAGGTAAGATGTTTTGTGTGCAGGTCGCTCTGTATTTAAAATTTGAAACCTGGGGTTTGTCGTCACACATCTCCCGCCAAAGTTGCCGCTTACAATGGTGTTGCACATTTTCGCTTTAAACTTGCTTATGAGAGGTGACTTGACAAGCAAACGTTTGGTACTTTCGGAAAGTAGTCGCTTACGAGAGTTGTTTGCAGAGGGTGGTTTTAACTTTTACATTTGGCAAAGCCATTCTTTGCGGAAACTGTAACTCTTTATAGAAAATTAATATAAGAAAACTCATTCTATAGCCAGTCATGTATAAACTATACAAAGCAAGGATTCTTTCTTCTCTGCGTTTAGCTGAAAGCCTCTTTACTTATGGAGAATGGTATAGAATAAAATTGTCTTGTTGATTATTTCCAGGCTTGTGCTGTGACGCTGACGTTACTTATTGGAGTATTTACAGTCTGGAGTTTTTTTTCTGTGATGGAAACACTCTAAAAAAGTATCATTTACACGGAAAACAGCGAAGACAACGAGGTCTAGAGGACGAGGATAACTGCAAATAGATTCTATTTATATTTATATTTCTTGGCTTAACTACTCTGAGATTAAAAAAAATGCATTTGTCATATTAATAAAGAATACAACAAAGAAATCAGAGTCAGTTTTCACTTCACTGGGCATAAGCACAAGCATAAACTCGTGCGCAAACCCCCACCCCCTATGGAAAACGTTTCCCCCGCATTTCTCTGTGTGCTCTTGAATTTCCTGTGGGTTCCGGCCTCCACTTTCCCGGTACGTTATTCCCGCGTACATCCCCCGACCCTTCCCTTGTGTTTTCCGTGCTTTTCACTTTCAGCAACTCCATGCTTTCTCGATATTCCCCCATATCCTATCCGCGCATTCCCCAATCGTTCCCTTGCATTCCCCGTGGGTATCCCCGGCATTTCAGGTTCAGTGCGTTCCGGATGGGAGCCTCTATGGGGATTACCCTTTACCCCCTAGTAGTGCATTCGCTGTGCCCCCATGTGTTTGCTCGTCCGTAACATCGTGCGTTTGCTCGTGCTCACCCCCCCTCTAATGTGCTCCTCGTGCATCCCCAACCTCGTCTCACGCGAGAAGGGAAAAGCCCTGGAACAAGAGTGGTGCATCCTCCGTGCGTTTCCATGGGATCCCCCATAGGCTGCCCCCTTCCATGCTAGTGCGTTTGTTTTGCCGTTTTGCGAGATTTCCCACGTGTCCCCTGTTCCCTTTCATTTCGTGTACGTCCCGCTGGGCGTTCCCCTATACACAACACCTTGCTTTCCCCCATGGGTTCCTACTGGTTCCGGTCTGTTCCTCCTGTCCCTGTGAAATTCCGATAACAGGCCCGTCCTGGTTTATACTTTTGAAGTGAGGCTTTTTACGGGAAGGCTTATTATCAGAAGAAATTTGGTGTTTCAAAAATGAGCCCTCGAATGGGGGAGGCGGTTATGGGATGACTTTTGCGTGTGACAACTCTGAAATTTAGGGGACTTACTGTTGGAGTTTTACGTATTTTCTTTGAGAATCTTATTTTATACTTATCCTGTAACTAGACCATCTTTTTCGCACTCTTATAATCTCGAGACGAAGATATCGGCGCGGAAAAATTCAGGTAATCTTGAGATTGGTTTTGCCGCGAGCTCGCGCGGATAACGCGCGAGCTTCGCGAGTCTTCCCAGAACTCTTTGCAGGAACAGTTCGCTGATGTTCTTGAGGACTGGTCGCCATGTTGTTGAATATTGCACTGCACTAAAAGGTTCTTAATTAAGCGTGTTTTCTTGTTTTGCTGCCTGCCTTTTTTTGTTCCAAGGGTATAATTTTCTATTAACGTTTCGTATTATGTTGATATTTAGGTTTGTCGCTGTTTCTTCGCAAAGAGCTGAAGAGCATTGTTGGGCCGGTGCAAATTATTCAAGTCGGAGTGCAAGTTTAGAAGCGAGGTAAGCTTTTAAGCATATTTACTGAGGCAAGTTAGTATTAATTTAAGTTGGGAGTCACCTTTGGTAAATGTACGTTTTTCTCTTTGTTGGTTTCCTGTATAACTTAGCTTTTATACTTGCTCTTGAACTTTATGTAAAGTTTCTGTAGTTGTTCAGTCATACCAGGTGATGGGGGAGGGGGGGGGGGGGAGGGGTTGGAGGGGTTAATCTAAAATACTAAAAATATATGAATATGTAATATTAGTTTATTTTCCAGAGGTGAATAGAAGAATTAGACATTCTGATTGGTCAAGAAGTTCGGCTTATGACACTTTATTCACCATGCTAGGCAGTGAAATAGCATTTCTAGGCTACAATAAATGGCAGTTTCTTTTACAGGTTACAGTTCACAGGTCGCTTGCTTGCAATTCTTATCATGGCCTGCTTGCAGTTAGATTTTTCTGGTTTGCTTGCGGTTAGCTTTCACTCCAGTTTGTTGGTTAGGGCAACTGTAACCTGTGACCTATAAACATGACCTATGACCTGTGACCTGTAAAAAAAACTGCTATACAATAAGTGACAAAAGTGTTGACACATTGTCATTTTGGGTCCCATTTTATTGTGATATTGTCCAATTTCACCCCCTTCCCCACTCTTTCCCAACCCCACTCCCCCTATCAATGTTGAAGTTTGTTTTTGGAAACCCTTTGCTGCAATCATACAACATTGGGTGGGGGAGAGGGGGATATTTTGGCAAAGTGTAATGAAATTTAAAAACCGGGAGTTAATTTGCCATACAAACTGCAATGCAAAGTCGATGTGTCAACTACTTTTGACAATGATTGTGGGTTATTAAGCTAGGCCACCTTTGTCATCTGGTCAAGTTAACATGACAGACAATTGCTTAATAAAATGTCCCATTATTCGAAAGAAATCTAGTCTGGATATCCAAAACACTTAGAATTTTGTAAAGTGATTACCAAGATCGTCTAGACTGATGAACCCTAAGCCACAGAGATTACCCCCAGTTTTTATTAAACACAAAGACGCGCTATAAAAGGGATAGCTCCTCCCCCTCTTTGTCACGAAATCCCTGTTTCAGTGGTTTAATCAAATATGGCGAACCATGCGAGCAAGAAAGGGAAAGTCGTTGATCCAAAATAAAAGTCAAACCCTACCTTGGGATCTTTTATTTTACTTCAAAAGACTCATTTTCATGAAATGGATTCAAACCAAGCCCAGCAATTGCTCTTTAGTAGCTAACAACTAAGATTTTGGCTTGCAAAATTTGAATTTCGCGCCCGTAACGGCTCCCCCAATAGTGAGATGGTGCAGAATGGCGCACAGACTCCTCTCAGCTGCAATGCACCTTTTTGAGCCTTCAAAATGAATGGCTTGTGGTCTTTATTATCGTAGCATGCTCAGTTTGTGGTTTAATGATTAACAGAAGTAAATCCTTTGCTAAAAGGCAACTCTTTGTTTAATGGCGGACGTTGCGCCATCATTTGAAAGTCACCTTCTGTCTTGGATCGAACCGCTTTTCATTCATCGCCAACACTTGTCCTTTAATTTTCAAGTTTACTGTCAATTTGGCTTTGCTACGTGATGCGTTTTTCGCCAATTCATCAGAGAGAACACCAGAACGATGCCTTCTTGTGCATCATGCGTACGGCCGCGGATCAACACATGAACCCCATGCGAAGCTCATGTGAGGGAATATCATTTGACTTTGGACCGGGTTTTGTTTAGCCGATGGAGAGAAAATCACTGTCATTGGACTCATTTATTCAAGAAAAACCTTGGTGCATTATTTGCTTGGTCTAACGACACCGTGCAGCACCTAATACAAGTGATGATGCATTTATAGCGAACGTTTGTCTGTTGAATGTGCGCTCTACTACTGACGTTTGCAAATCGTCGGACATGCTATATTGACTCAACGAAAACCTTTGTAACGACCAGGATTTTTCATTAAGGTGGATTTCTAGATACACGATCGAGGTACAGTAACACAAACCGTTTTGATTTCATTCTGAAAAGTGCTCACTGAATTGTATGCCCAATTGTCTGGTGAAGATTTTACCTGCATATCGCTTCACAGTTCATAAGGTCTTTCTAAATATCCCAGTATAGTTTCGCTTGCTCCTGGGAGTAGAGTAAAAAGATTCGCTGCAACTTTGCTTTGAAGTTCGGATTTATTTGCTATCTCAAAACATTTGAGGTTCAAAGGTGTTAGATATCCAGATATCTGAAGAAACTGCATGAATCAAGGGAGTCGAGTAACCCTTTCTTACCCGGGCTTACTTTCTGCCGTTTATTTGATTCAATTCAACTGAACGATTATAGAATTCAAATGTGAGTTAGAACTTTTGATGGCAAATGGGTTTGTTTTTGCTGATAACATTAATTTTAATGCCTAACATTTTCAAATCAACAACGGGTAAAGCAATCCACACATGATTATACTTGTGAAGTAACAGACTGAAGTAACCGTTTTAATTTTGAAAGCGCTCGGACAATTTCCCAGTGTTTTGTCGCGCAAACTGAGGGGAATATTTCAACAGAGAACTGAAAAGATAGAAATTAACTATATATTTTTCCAATTTGTTCTTAAATAATTTTCTGGATATAAAACTTTGCAGAAAATGTATATAGCGGGTTACGGTGTGATTCTTTCATGTCTGTATGCTTGTGAGGTTGATTGACAAATGATTTGGAGGTACCTTAGGTACCTCTCCTTTTATAGCGCGTCTTCATGTTTAAGTTGCCCTGACAGTTTGCTGTAACGACTGTGTGAGTAGAGTGTTTTGCCGAAGAATACAACAACACTGATCATGCAGGCCCTGTGATCTGTGGACCAATTTTCTCAACTTTAGTCCACCTACTAGGCACAAACCACTTCATCTAATTTTTTTAATCTCTTCTCTCTAACAGTTGGAAACAAGCTACAAGACAAGAGAGGAAGAGGATGTCATCCATTAGCTAAACTCTAGACTGATGATTTTATTGCAATCCAGACCCAGGTAAACACTTGTGTTCTTATGCACTGATCAATTCAAAACTTAACCTTGCTCCCTCCAGGGAATCCCCTTGGGCACCCCTGCAAGGTATTCCCCAGGTATTTGGAAAAGAGCCATCAAATTCTAGAACACGAAAGAATGTTTTTAACATTTCATAAAATACCAACGCACTGAACCTAACAAAATCAACAGAAATCTGACATTGGTTTCTACAACAATTCCCTGTAGACATCATTCTTCAAACTCTCTTCAACATTACATCAACAACAAAAAAACAAACACATCAACATCACTTTTGTCAACACTACATGACTCCTAAAGTCCTACAAGATTCACATGGCCACAGACATGTATCTTTTTAGTTAACTTTATTACGTTTATTGACCAACATCAAGGACAGGGACAAATCTTCTAACAGACAGCACAAGATCAAATGCTTCAACTGCCAAGCTACAAAAAGACTGGTAGAAAGTTGGATGCACAACTAACTGAACACAATCCAGCAACAACAAAAAGATGATATACCTGCACTTTACAAGAAACTTATTCATGGCCCTGACAAAACTGACAAATGAACCACAACATCAAACAATTTAAAACTAAATCCTTTGAAACTGGCCATACCTGACCAACCAGTGATCTAACCAACTTAACACAAGTCTTAAAATAACCAATAACATTACACCAAATAGTTTTGTTCCTTCATGGGTGGACACTGAACAGACAGTTTTTTTTCTCTTTGGGTTCAGAGTTGCAGGTTCAAACCTCCTCTTCCACCCCCCCACCCCCTGCCCTACCACACAACCTTAATTCAGGCTTTTCCAGGCGAATTAAGTTTTGAATTGATCCTTGCATTGCATGATGTAAGCCAAGTTCTGCTTTAGATTTGAATACCACAGACATGCTTATTGTTTTAAAATAATTTGGTTTCTTGAGCAAATTAGCTTTGAAGACATTTTGAAAGTGGATAACACTTTTATTTTTGGTTGTACTCTTTCTGATTACTGTACTCCTCTTTTAAGCCGCTGAGGGTCTTATTTATTTTTTCGGTCGTATGAATGCGGCATTTTTTCAGAAAGCCTGATAGTTATGCCAGAAAAGGCTTCTGTACATTATCTGAGCACAACTACAGGCCATTCAGATCTAAACAGCAGTTTCACTGGGAAAAGTGAAAGGAAATAAACAAAGTGAAAGAAAAGAGAATTATTAAGTGTTTCCTTATAGTCAAAGTTCTATTTGTTTGGTATTTACATCAACACAATTACCACACTTTTCAGATATCAAATAGAGAATTGTCTTGATGGAACAGGGTTTATTTGTAAGGTTGTCTTTAAGGGGTCCTATGTTAACAGAACTGATTGTTTTATTTGTTTTATACCTTCAACAAATGCAAAAATATATATATCACTGCAGAGAGGGGTACTTCATAGAAAACCTGACTGACTTTTGTTTTGAAGCAAATTCCACCTCCCCCCTACAAAAAAATGAAATAATTGGTGTTTGCTATGGGAGTGGGGATGGGGCACTGACTCCATCTGATGCTTTTTTCTAAGAGGGGTCCTGAATAATGTGTACAAACAAATGGGTGGGGTGGAGTGGGGGATTTGTAGAGGGTGGGGTGAGGGAGGAATTGAGGAAATACAGTAATTCTGAATTGAAAACACTTTTGAAGGTTAACATATCATTATTTTTTTCAATCATGCTTATTATTATTTTTTTGAAAAACTTTCTGCAATAAGGCCCGCTTTCCCAGCTAGGGAATAGAAAATCTGCAATCCTTTAAAAAAATTGTTTTAGGTTAACAAAATTAATAACTATGAAGCCATTTATTTCATTTTACAAAACAACAAACAATGTTTAACACATTTATTTTTTTATTTGTGGTCTTGTAAATTAATTGATCAGTTGAATAAAAACTCTGTTATCGAGACACAGTTTAATTTTAAATAAATACTGAGGAAGGCATATAGAATTTTGCAAATTATTGAGCAACTGGCAACTTTGTGATTCCTTAGCATACCATCTATTGACTGATTGATGTCAAGTGTGATTGTCTCAGTTGAAACTAAAAAAATTATTATTACTCTAAGATCCTAAAACGCTGTTTTACAAATTCACTGCAGCACAAGCTTCTAATTTTTTCTATTTTTGCTCTTAAATATTTTTCTTACTGTTTCTATGACTCACATGCTTTTCAAAGGTATTATCCACTTTCGACAAATTGATTACAACTTTTAATTGTTTATGACAAAGTTTGAATTTTGACCTCTATTCGGCTGTGCATGTCTGTGGTACTTGTAATTACTGTACAGTGGCCCTTGTGTATTAACATGACTAAACCATAAAATTGTATTCCTAAACACACTTCTCCCTTCAATGTGAATAACAGAAAGATACATTTTGCAATTTTGCCAAAGGAATTTTATTCAACAGCAGCATTGTTCATTGGGTTAGCACATATTGCAAGCACAATGTGGAAAGTATTTAATTGAATTATTGATGAATACAGAAAATAAAATGGTAAATCCATTGTGCTATTCAAACCTTCGATAGCAGAAGTTATTACATACGGTCAAAGTCAAACAGCACCATCAACGAGATTTAGTTTTGATTTCCACTAAATTCTCATTACTTTCACAAAGTGGGTTATTAACATGAACACATGAGCAACAAACAAATGCAGAAATTTAAAATGGTTGTTTCAGTAGTTCTTCACAATGAAGGCGTGTTTTCATGTTTCAAAATGTCAAATTTCCAATACATCTTAGAAAGTTATTTCTTAGTACTAAATTCGTATTACTTTTGATACACTGTGGAATTCTTTAAAGTGAAATTATTTATGATTGAAGAGCATAAAAATGTTGATTCCACTTTGCTATTCAAAATTATTCAGTCGGACTCCAAGGCTTAAAATGTCAAATGTCCAAGAGCTGTGTTAAAAAGATTAGATTTGTATTAATTAAAATGAATTATTCATCATTACAGAATATAAATTAGTTATTCCACTGTGATATTCAGTGGCTCATTTGAAGACATTTTATTTCAAGTTGAAAGGCATCATCCAGAAGCTCCAATTAAAGAAAAGATTTTCTTTTCTGTTTCTACATGATTTTCATTACTTTCTCCCTAACTTTCTGCTGAAGGGATAAGCGTGGAATGGATGAGATTTATTCATTAAGCTGGATAGTTAATTTTCTAGAACTCACAAAAAAAGTCCAAGAAAACCATTATACCCCATTTTGGATGTATTTTAGTGTTAAATTCTGTTTGGACAAAAGGGGTCACTGTACAGTTAGTAACAGGGTTACAAGAAACTCACCACTGAATAGCATTGTCTGTTATGAAACATTCTTAAACAGAAAGTTGCACTATAAAATAGGGTATATCCTTCTCTAAATTCGGATGTAATATAATCTGTGGTTTAAATTTGCAGATTGTCTGGAAATACTGTAAATGCTCAATCAGCGATATTTTCAAATGGAAAATTACTAACAAATTGAAAATTTGCATTTATTCTCGGGTTGTTGCGTTCAAAATCCCATTTATAGTGTGTCTTTTAGTTGAATACCTCAATTGCTGTATTTGTAAGGTACGAAATGTGCCGAGTTGCTCAAGTTTTCTCGGGTAAATTTTTCTTTCAAGGCAAACTTTTAAACGTCAAACAAAATTATTATTGTCAGATAGGATGCCAAGATGCAATTTAAATATTTACTGGTGTGCGCGCTTTATTTAATTAGCATTTCTTTACACTGATTGAATCTTATCGCGATGGTTTTGTTTATTTCCATAAAATAGCAATGTGTTATTACGCAAAATAATTAATTCATGGCTTTTCAAGTGCGCAAGAATTGAATTGATTTTCTGCTGCGGAAGCAAAGCTATAAGTTTATAATTTTACATCTTTAATTTGACATTCCTTACTTTAGCGCTATTTGCGTGTTCAGTCAAATTTCAGCATGACATACAAAGATAAACATTCTTGCATCATGGGTATGAATGGGCGTTGTGTGACAGTAAAAGTTTGCAACTCGACTTCTTGAGCAACTAAGTACACTTAGTATCTTGTTAAATGCTATGTAAAAAACACAGGAGAGGTATAATGACAGTTTTAGGGCAGACATTGTTATTTTTGTGGTGGTTTTTGTAAAAGCAGAACTTGGTTTGAGGTCCTGTTATATTGTGTAATCTTTCATGCAACTAGTCTCGCAATATTCTTGGAGGCGGTGTGACAAGTGCGTTGTGTGAAGCATTGTGCTGTGTAGCATAAAGTGCAACGGGCAAAATTCTTGCAATACAGTTCACTACAGCGGTTGAAGAAAGTCGAAACTTAGTTCTACTTTTTGCAGCCGTTGAAGCGTCTTGTATTGCGAGAATTTTGCACCTTGGCGCTTTGTGTTACAGTGTCGTAATGTTTCAAATAACTTGTCACGCCGTTTTCAAGAAGATTGCGGGACAAGTTGCGTGACAGATTACTCAGTATAGCAGGACTTACTCATGAACACAAGTGTTTACCTGGTTTTAGTTATGGTGGATTGCTTGTAAAAACGACAACACAAACTGCCTCATTGTCTCTTTATTTGCGTTTTATTGTGTTAAAAAAAATAAAAATCTAGCCGATCTTGTCCCTGCTTGTCGGGTTGCTTTCACTCCGCTACTGGTCACAGTGTTTCTTCTTTTCCTCATTAATATTCCAACTTTAAAATCCTGGTTTGTTTATCTGATCCGCCATCTTTGATGACGACACTTGACGCACTTTAATGATATGGCCGTTTGCTCCCAAGTGAAGATGGCATAATGAGGGGGGTGAGAGTTTGCTCTCCATGTCTCCTCGGTTTCACTTAACTACGTCATAATACCACACCATTTGAATTGTAAATAGTTTTGAAAGCCGTAATTAACATGCGAAAAAATTAATGCCAAAATAATAAATTTAAGATGCGTGTTTACAACAAATGTATCTAGAAATTTCCGTCGGAGGACCCGAAAAACCGAAGAGCTAAACTACAAATCATGTTCAGTACATTTCCATAGATGCCAGGGAAAGAATTGAACGCCGAAAACCACTGATCTGACTCCCGACCAAACCTCCAGCTGACTAGTCTCCCACAAACTTCACCAAAAGAACACAAGTCATTTGAAACTCTCCCGTCAGAGCTGATACAAGTTTAGGAGTTTTCTATCGCTTATGTTTAATACGAAAAATGGTAGATAAGTAATTTGTTTTGAGGAAATTTTCAAGCATAGAATTTGAGAGTAAATCTTAGTTAAATATTCAAGATCCGAATCGCTTTAAATATGCAAACACAATGGAATTTTGAAGAGTATTGTTTTGTTATTTTTTGCTTTTGAATAACAACAAAGCATCCTCGGAAATTCAGGGCAGTTAATCGGGGGCGAGACGAAATATACCGAGCGACAAAATCGGCGGTGCGACGAAAGTTTCCGTCGCGCCGATTTTCGCCGTTCGGTTTCCTTCGTTCCGTTCCGATTAACTGCCGCTGAGTTTCCGAGGATGACATCGAAGTTGAACGAGTATTAGTAAATAAATTAAAACGTTAGAATTTTGAAGGATATTGTTTTGTTGTTATTTTTGCTCTTGAATAACAACAAAGCATCCTCGAAATTCAGGGCAGTTAATCAGGAAGACGAAATATACCGAGCGACAAAATCGGCGGTACGACGAAAGTTTCCGTCGCGGCGATTTTTGCCGCTCGGTTTACTTCGTCCCGTTCCGATTAACTGCCGCTGGGTTTCCGAGGATGACATCGAAGTTGGACAAGTATTAGAAACGTGAATAAAGAAAATGTTTCCTTCTTGCTTATAATAGAAAAAATAGCAATTTGGCGATAAAGTGGATAAGATTGTATTTTGCGAAAGTCAATAAAAGTGCGAAATCAAACAAGCGATTTCCGTCTGCTTAATCATCGAATTGCGAAAAGGTTGTTTCGATTATTTTGTTGTTGCTGTTTATTTTTAAATTCATGAAGCCTTAAATTTCTAACAAATAAAGTATTGGAAGAATTTCTCGTTAAATAAATCGCGATTTAATTGTTTTGCGCGCAATTTTCTACTAGAGAATTTGAGAGTAAATCTTAATTAAACATTCAGGATTTGATTTGACTTAAAATGCAAAAACGCTGGAATTTTGAAAGTTATTGCTATTTTTGCTGTTGAATAGCATCGAACAACGAAGCATCCTCGGAAATTCAGGACAGTTAATCGGGACGACACGAAGGAAACCGAGCGGCAAAATCGGCGCGACGAAAACAATCAATTACGTCACATCGCTTTCGCTGCTCGGTTTACTTTCGTCTCGTCCCGATCAACTGCCGCTGAGTTTCCGAGGATGACAACGAAGTTGAAGTAGAAGAAAGTAAATCAAGAAAAACTTCTGGGCTTAGTTCTCGTTTGGAAGTCAAGCTGAAAATTGCCAATCGAATTATTATTTTAGCTATGAAAAAAATTTTAAAGTTTTTGAAGTTTAGTTTAAGGTTTTGTAAGTCAAGATAAACAGTTGGCCTAAGAAATCAAAATCGAATTATATATTTGGTCAAAAATTTTTGGGGTTTTGAGGTTTTGGAAATGAAGATAGACAATTAGCCAACTTTTTCGCAATATTGATTTTAGAAATAGAAAAACATATCAAGTTCAATTTTTCGAAATCCTTTCTAAAGTAGCCTCCTTCACAAGCCGTCACTTGGATCGTCGCGCAACACTCCTGGAAGAAGCATTGCGTGACAACTCGAATAACGCCTGCGTGGGAGACTTCTTTAGAATTCATTCAGATTAACCCATTCCTAAAGTTAATCTGATATCGATATTTAGGTTAAGATGTTAATCAATTTTGTTTAAACTTTTCGTCTAAGGGAAATGAAATTTAAATTTATTCTTTAAGAAAGAAAATCCCTAAACAGGTATCAGCTCGTTCAGAAGAATCCCAGACGACTATCAGCTCAATCTAGTGTCGCTTGTGAAATTCCAGTCAAGCCAGATCAGTGGCACTCTTTGTTCTAAACTAACCCCAACATCTAGGAAATGTACCGCCCATGAGCTGCAGAAAGCACTCCTGTTTTACATCCTTCACAATGGAAGATTTCTAGATACATTCATTGAAGACAAACATCTTTGAAAGCCAATTGGAATGTGTGGTGTGGTATTCTGACGCAGTTAAGTAAAGCTGACAAGACATGAAATGCAAACTCTCACCTCCCTCACGATGCCTTCTCCACTTGAGAGCAAACGACCAAATCATCAGTGTCCAAGTGCCTCCACCAAAAATTAGCGGAACAGATAAACTCACCACGATTTCTCAGTCGGAATATTGCAGAGGAACGTCAGAAACACCCACCTCAGAGCAAGAGCTTACACAACCCTGCAGGGACGTTGATCGGCTAGATGTAAATCTGACCATTTGTAATGTGTGCAGGTGTGTGCGCCATCTCAGTTCCTGGAAATAATCTAAAATAAACTAAGTTGAGTGGAAAATATAAAACCCACAAAGAGAGAAACTAAACAAGCTCATTAGCACAGTTAAGAAAGGGAACATTCCTACCCAACATATGCCCCTGGACTAACTAACTGAACTAGTTCTGTAAATGCTATGGTAACGAAACATGATAACATTAAAACCTACTTAACTATGCTTAACAGCTTAAAACATTTTTTTTGGATTGCAAAATAACAGGCCGAAAATAATAATTTCTCAGTGGAAAATAAATGCCCTTTGACGTGTACCCAAGAGAGCAATAACTGGGGCTAAGATTCCCTAAAATGTAAATCATTCTAATAAGAAAATGTTACATAGAACCTCATAAGAAACATCTCTTAAGTTTGCTACTGTGATACTGAGTGGCTTAGAATAAAATGTGGGACTATTCCATACCCCTGGACTGTTTTGTCTATTCCAAGATCGAAACCTGAGTACTTTCAGGTGGAAATACAATATTTTGCCCATTTTTGCTGACTTTATAAGGAATTGCTTACTTCTGTGCTAATGAGCTTGTTGTTGCACCTTTAAACAAAGGAGGAAAAAAAACAGTAATAAGAAAACTCTAAGTTCCGAATTTGTTTCTTAAAATAAAAGAAAAATGATTTTATCTGGAAAACATGATACTGAATGAAAAAGAAATAAATCGAACTGTTGAAATTCAGAGATTGGATTTGAATTTGAACAGATTTGCAGCTGAAAATGTGTAGTTTTAGGAAGCCTTCTTTGTTTAAAGGAAAAAAGTAATATTGTAGTCTCAAGTACCATCACGCTATTGATGTTATCTGACCTACGCTGAATTCTGAAGTGTAAAACATATCTTAAATAAACTAATTCGAGAATAATTAAATGGCCTTGCCTAAAGACATTAAATTGGCTGATAAAATTAATTTTATGGTATATAAAAAAGATGAATTAAAGGCCTAGAGCATGATGAATATTGAAACTACAATGTATCTTACCTTATGAAAAAAGAATTTTTTTGGAATACAAGTTTCATAAAGAGCAGCTACTTTCTCAAAAGCAAGGTTATTTAGACTACCTGCACTAATAGATTTTTCACTAAAAGGAAAAATGAAAGATTTTACCAAGCAACCGACCTACTTAGCATATTTGCAACCTTATTTTGTATGATTTTGCCCCCCATAGTTTTGTCAATATGTTATTAATGGCAAAATGAATCTGAAAAAGGTTTGGATTTTGGGGAAAATAGAATCAATGCTCTTCTAAATCTGCAAATAGTTTTGTTTGAACTCATTCTCAAAGAACCTAAAATATTTACATTGAAGGTGGACTGGTAAAATGATACAAATTGAAAAATCATGGTGTAACAATGTAAATGTCACTTCAAATTACTTTAAACTGCTCAATAGGAAACTTGTGACAAAAATGAAATTTCAAACAAGATTTCATAAGCAAATAAGTGGCATCATCTTTGATTAAATTTCTCTAATTTTTTATATATTTTTGGATTTCTAATTAATTTAATGGTCCTCAATATAAAAAAGGTATCAAAAACTTGAGTACAAGTATGTATACACAGATTGCCAGTACATATAAATCTATTTTTTATATTTCATTTTATTATTTTTGGATTAAAGAAAATTGAATTTTCAGCAAATTTCTGTACACATTGAAATATATAAGTAAAATGTAAAATTTCACAGTTTTTTTTTCACTGAAATAGATTTTAGTGAAGGTTCTCTATGGGTATTATCAAAATATTTGTTTCATTTCTGAATAGAATCAATATAAGAATTTTAGTGATTGTCATTATAAATGTGTAAATTTGAATTTTGTAAAAATATAAATATACATGTTTAAATTAAATATGGGCTTTCTTAATGTTTATGTTTGTCAAAACTTGTTTTTAGTTGACTCGATTAATTTGAAGAAGATGATGATGACTTACGTTCAGTAAAATATAAATAAACAAAACAACAGATTGATATTATGAGAGACATTTTTGGTTAAAAATATTTTACATAATTTATGGAAAATAAGTGACAAATGTAATTTTGAATATTTCAATAAAGAGGAATTTACAAACAAGCCACTTATTTGCAAATGAATGGCGCACACACCTCACACTGGCCAGCAGAATACTGTAATTATATTAGCAGTTACATGTGCATCAAAGCAATGCTATGTATGAAATGGTTTACAATAAATGCAAGCTTTTGTCTCATAAAGATTTCAAACTGTTGCCTTCAAATAAGCTTATAATAATTGTAGTTTTAGCTAGTTAAATAAACGGCACGCAATGCATGCAGAAGCGATGACGTTTCACAAGGGGTCTTTAAGAATTTTCAGGAAATTTGACAGAAAATTTCAAGAAAGTTAATAAAAATAAATTAAAATTATCACTGTTTTCCGGGATCTTTTCTGAGGTTAAGAATATTTAAAATCGACGTTTCGATCAGTTTCACTGATCTTCTTCAGGCTGTTGTTAAAAATGACAATATGGCGGATTGTTTCTCATGTTCAGCTTGGTAACCGCACCAATAAATCGTGACTATTATACGACGTATGTGAACAAAGGGCCTCGGAAAAGATCCCTTAACCTCGGAAAAGATCCCGGAAAACAGTGATAATTTTAATTTCTTAAGATGAGAGGTGAAGGTTTCAGAAATAGGATTAATAAAAATAGCTGACAACTTCTGTGTTGAATATATATATTGTTGGAAATATATATATATAGTTCCCAACTGTTCAATCAGCCTTGCTTTTCTTCGTTTACTATTTTGTTATAGCTGATTAGATCTTCTACATTTAGAGGATCCGGTACTTCTGTTTCGTCACGGTGGTCCTTGCAAATTTAAATTCTGTGTTGAATGATTGTTCTACAAAAGTTGCGTTATGTTGCAGGGAGACATCTGATACTGACGACATATGATACAAGGTCAAACGCTGTCTTGAAATTGTTGAGCCCTTTTGTTTAAAAAAAAAATAAAGATTTCTGTTTACTAAATCTTATAAAACACATCAAATATAATTAGTCTCTTTCACTTATACTTAGAATTGGTCCTTTCTAACTGCCCGGGAGTATTTTGCTTTAAGTTCTACGCAATGCTTTCTTGTTGAGTTAAACTTGATTTCTTTTCTACTGACGTTTATTCCTGAACAACTTCTGTGTTGAATGACTGTTTGACAAAAGCTGCGTTATCTTGTAGCGTGACATCCGATACTGACGACATACGATACAAGGTCAAACGCTGTCTTGAAAATGTTCAGCCCTTTTCTTTTAAAAAATGTAAAGATTTCTGTTTACTAAATCTAATAAAACACATCAAATATAATTTGTGTCTTTCGTTTATACATAGAATCGGTCCTTTCTAACTGCCCGGGAGTATTTTGCTTTGAGTTCTACGCCGTGATTTCTTGTTGAGTTTTACTTGAATTCTTTTCTACTGACGTTTATCCCTGAAGTTAGTTCCAAATTCTATTCGGTTCTAGAAAGATCGGTCGATTGCAACAGACAACAGATCGCATGACGACAAGAACAAGAATACAAACCATGCACCTAGTTCCCAATGCTCTTCGGTTCAATTCAGGGAGTAATCGTCACACCGTAACACCAAAAATTCCATAAATTCCATCGCTTTTTCGCTTTACAGCATTAACCAATGACGTCATTCCATGACGTCATCGCTTAAAAATAGCACATTTTAATGAGTGTTTTTAATATTGTCCCTTAGCACTTTGTGATTGATTGATTGATTGATTGATTGATTGATTGATTGATTGATTGATTGATTGATTGATTGATTGATTGATTGATTGATTGATTGAAGTAATATTATCTCTATTCTTAGTTCCAAAAATGCTGGATTTCCCCTTCCCCTTTAATTTTCCACAAGATGAAAGGAATCCTTGGGAAAAGACAAATTTGGTACATGTCATTTGCAGAAGTTATTTTAGTCTTCACGCAGCAAGGTTTCTCCCCAATTTGCTTTATGGCCCAACCATTAATGGCAAAGGAGGCTATGAAATCTTCATCACTTTGAGCACATGTAACTAGCTTGTAATGAACAGTTAGTATTAGGTTTACCTTGTTGAAGAAATGTTTACCATGAGTAAATGAAAAATTATTTGTTCAATTTGGTACAAATAAGCATCAGCGAGTTCTCAGTAATTCTGTTCAAAAATTTTAAAAGAAAAAATGCAGAATAATCTAGCTAGTATGTCACTTCATGGTAAACACTTGCAAATGGTCAGCATTTAGTTATGATATATTATTACCTTAACATATAACACATATTTGTAATTAAGATTAAGTGGAAGTTCTTGATCGTCCATCCTCAGACTTGTTTTGTTGGTCTCTGGTCCTCCTCCTGGGTCCAAGGTCCTGGGTCCAGTCCCTCTCTCTCCTCTGTCCTCCCTGTTCCGGCATTACCAAGATTTAACAAGTAAATAGTTTGCACCTGGGTGCTAACATTTGTTTTCTTTGCATAGAAACAAGCAAAATTGAGTAGATATTAATATGACATAAATGCAAATAAATATTATAAAAATAATTGTTGAACTCACCACGTTGTCCATCCAAAGCCTGGTCCTTATGTTCTCTTTCTGGTATGGATCTGTCTGTTCATCTTCTTGTCAGGAATACACAGGTCCTTAAAGATGAAGCAAATAGTCTTACCATTATTGTTTAGGTTAACCACAAAGGCTTGTGTATTAGACTGTGGATCTGGATGCATATGTTTGCGATTTCACCCTCAAAGCTATTGTCTTGTGGCATGTTCTTGGCCAGAACATTACCTTGGTTCACAGTACCTTCCTGCCCCGATTGCAAATCTACAGAGGTAATGTAAAGTGGATATCAAACACTTAATAAAATAACTCACCTTCTCCATCTAAAGCTTGGTCTGGTCCTCCCTGGTGTGGATGTGCCTGTCACCCTTGTCAGGAATACACAAATCCTAAAGAAAAAATAAATAGTCTTAGTTGTTTAGTTTTACCACAAGTGGAAGGGGCCTTAGGGCTTGCATATATCACTGTGGATCTGGATGCATATGTTTGTGATTATGCCCTCAGAGCTATTGTCTTTTGTGGCATGTTCTTGCGCAGAACATTGCAGCTAGTACATCTCTACTCCCACATAAAAATGAGTAGCAGTAGTACAACCATTGAATCTACAGGGGTAACCTAAAGTGGATTCAAACAATCCTATACATGTGACATCTCACCTGGGAGGGGAGGGTAAAATAATATTGTATTTCCTATCATGATTTTATGTGTTCTTGGGATCCTGTTTTTGTTTACCTGTGTTTTATCAATGTTAAGTATTGGCCAGTGCTACCTGCACACATTGATGGGTAAGCCCGCTAACTACTAATTGACCAACATTTCTTGCATGGGTGCTTTCCATTTTAATCAGATCGACCAGTCTGACCAATTTCAGTCTTTTTGTGAGATAAAATAATGAAATAAAGTAAAACAAAATAACCCACCATCTCCATCTAAAGCTTGGTCTCCATGGTCCTTTCTAGTGTGGATGTGTCAGTCCTATTTCTTGTCAGGAACTACACAGATCCTTAAAGATAAAATAAACAGTCTTAGATTCAATCCAATAGTTTATCCACATTTATTATACAAGGTGCATATATGGCAGAGGCCCAAGAACTTGAATTTAGCCCTTACTTAAAGCCATCATCTTGTGATGCTTCTTAGACAAAACGTTATACTTTTGACTCATAGTAACTCAGTGTATAAATGGGTACTACAACTTGAACAATGCAGAAAATCTAGCACACTTATTGTAAGTGGATTTCATACAATCATGTACATGCAGCATACATCCCAGCCAGATTAAGGGGGAGGATCAGAAAACTCATCATTTGGAAATTACTGATATGCTTGCATGCATGCACTGTTGTTATTCAACAAGCTCGCGCGATGCCCATATATGGTCAGAAAGCCATTGTTATCTGTAACAGATATCCTGCAATATACGTAGATCGCCAAGATTCGTCCGAAATCTTGCAAAGCGCCGCACAACCACAGTTATTCTCGCTACAAAAAGCGTTTCATTGACAATTTGTTGAATAATAAAACAATTATCCTGCTCAATCTTGCGGAATATCATCTGATTTTAGCCAACTTGGCCTACGGCCTCGTCAGCTAAGTATCAGGCGATATTCTGCACGATTTCGCAGGATAATTGTTAATTATTGGCTGGAAAAAGCAGCTGGCCTGCAAAGTGCCTGGTCCTGGTAGCCCAGGAACCAGTTGTAGAAGTGAATACCCAGCATAAATGCCAAGACTATGTACCTGGTGAAAAGAAGCTACATTAAACCACCACATGAGAGAACACTAAATGCCTTGTACATACATATACATGGTCATGTATATGTAAACAACAGGTAAACATCAGGTCAAATCTCCCTTCCTTCCATCTTCTCAAACAGTATTTCTGTAAATATCAAAGAGTAATGCTGGACGGTTTTCCATAAGGCACGATGCTGCTATATGGTCAGTATCCAGGTATCTCACTAACTTCTGCAAGGGGCCTAGTAGGACGGTAGAGATTCAAACAAGAAAATACTTCAGATCACTTATGTCTCTCATCCACATTCCATCTGGCTTTTAGCCTGTGCATCATTTGGTCAGTTCAGTCTGTCTTTCCATTTGGTTTGGTTAATGAATTTCTTGCTGTGTTCCCTTTCAGGTTCTTAAGATAATAAAAAAAACTGTTTAAATCTTTAAGCAAATGATTTTCAAGCATTATAAATTGAGATAAACTAAAACATGTTGGGCCAACATTTTTCAAGTTTACTCAAATGTAACCCACTTCAATCTTTTTGTTTCATTTTGTCCATGCACCTTCTTGGCTTTTCTGTTTCTTTTGAGTTGTTCTACAGCTTAAGGTGACTCCATCAAAATAAATTACAGGCTGTATGCCTGTCTAAAAACTCTAATAACTTCGCCATTTTTTACTCGATTTCCTTGAAACTTTCGCATTTTACACAACATTTATCGAGGAATAATATGCATGTCAATATGTTGATGTAATATTCGATAGTTTTGCGTGATGTTACTTTTATTGAGCACTACTTTTTGGATAAAATTGTCATTTACAGATAACTGAGCGCTAAGATTTCGTTAAAATTTCTGCAATTAGCTCGTAATAACATCTTGCCATGACTGTTCAAGTTTCCGCAAAATCGTCGGAACAGAAACCCCGGTACAATCTGGACATCAAAATATTAACTTCGAGCGAACTTCGAGGCTTGGAACGCTCCGACGCTTCCAGATTTCACCTAAAAGCACAATAATCAAAGCAAAAGTAGGTTCAATGTATCAGTTTTGTTAGCTCCAAATCGCATTCGGCTATTTGCAACGATGAAAAAGTTTGAGCTAATATAATAAACTCACCTTTTGCGTCAAAATGTAGCGAAGTCGCCAAATTTACGTTTTTCTGAATTATATGAAAACTAACCGGACGAATCGAATAAAACTACCGGAACAGTAAAATGAACATCTTACATACACTTTGCGCTATTTTATGTTTCTGGAGCTGCCTTGATTTGGATGAAATATATTTTTAAAGTGAAGCACTGCTTCAACTCTCTTGTGAACACAGCCTTGTTGTTATTTAGATTCTACAGCTGACGCTATGCAAATTTTTTGGATTTCATGAGAATTTAAAGAATTTACACGTGGGCTAGGGGGGTGCATTGACAGTGCTCAGTCGGTACATGTTCTAATCTCTGAGGTGTCTATATTAGAGAGGTTAAGTATGACGTTTACGGCAAACGGCAAACAGCAAAAATAATTCTGATTTTGCTCACTTTTCTTTAACACTTAAATAAAGCCAGTCGAAAAATAGGAACAAATCCCTTAATCACAGTAAATGCAAACAATTTCCCTAAATTGTACAAACGGCTAAAATCAGACACCAAAAGTTCGATTTTTGCCGTTTGCCGTTTGCCGTAAACGTCATGCTTAACCTCTCTATTATAGACACCTCAGAGATTAGAACATGTACCGACTGAGCACTGTCAATGCACCCCCCTAGCCCACGTGTAAATTCTTTAAATTCTCATGAAATCCAAAAAATTTGCATAGCGTCAGCTGTAGAATCTAAATAACAACAAGGCCGTGTTCACAACAGAGTTGAAGCAGTGCTTCACTTTAAAAATATATTTCATCCAAATCAAGGCAGCTCCAGAAACATAAAATAGCGCAAAGTGTATGTAAGATGTTCATTTTACTGTTCCGGTAGTTTTATTCGATTCGTCCGGTTAGTTTTCATATAATTCAGAAAAACGTAAATTTGGCGACTTCGCTACATTTTGACGCAAAAGGTGAGTTTATTATATTAGCTCAAACTTTTTCATCGTTGCAAATAGCCGAATGCGATTTGGAGCTAACAAAACTGATACATTGAACCTACTTTTGCTTTGATTATTGTGCTTTTAGGTGAAATCTGGAAGCGCCGGAGCGTTCCAAGCCTCGAAGTTCGCTCGAAGTTAATATTTTGATGTCCAGATTGTACCGGGGTTTCTGTTCCGACGATTTTGCGGAAACTTGAACAGTCATGGCAAGATGTTATTACGAGCTAATTGCAGAAATTTTAACGAAATCTTAGCGCTCAGTTATCTGTAAATGACAATTTTATCTAAAAAGTAGTGCTCAATAAAAGTAACATCACGCAAAACTATCAAATATTACATCAACATATTGACATGCATATTATTCCTCGATAAATGTTGTGTAAAATGCGAAAGTTTCAAGGAAATCGAGTAAAAAATGGCGAAGTTATTAGAGTTTTTAGACAGGCATACAGCCCGTAATTTATTTCGATCGAGTCACCTTAAGTTATTGCAGTTGTGATATTTTAGTAGTTCAATTAAAAGTATAGATTAAGTCTGCATACAAGCCTAGTGGCCCATCAGGCCGGAGCTTATCCCGGTTTCCGTAGCATGAAGCGACTAGGAGTATTCCTACTCCCCGCTGGATGGGATGCTAGTCCATTGCAGGGTTACCCCCAGCAGTAAATTTGCCGTTACGCATTTGGTGGAGAGAGGCACTATGAGAGTAAAGTGTCTTACCCAAGAACACAACCCAGTGCCCCGGCCAGGGCTCCAACCTAGACTGCTTGATCCAGGGTCCAACACGCTAACCATTAGGCTACCATGCCCGGCAGGTTTTTTTTACAGGTCACAGGTCATGTTCACAGGTCAGGTAAGGTAAGGTAAGGTAATGTCTTTATTTATAGAGGGTAGCACTTAATACCTATAAAGCTAATAAACCTGTGGCCCTGTTGTCACAGGTAAAAGTTTCCCCAACCAAAAAATAAAGGCTAACCGCAGGCAAACTGTAGTGAAGGCTATCCGCAAGCAAACCAGAGAAAAAGCTAGCCGCAAGCAAGCTGCGATAAGAGCTAACTGTAAGCAAGTGACCTGTGACCTTTAAAAGAAACCTGCCTTACCGTGCCTCTCCCAAAGTAGCTCAAAGCAAACATGAGAATCTGAACTCCTTTTAATGATAAGATTGTGAGCCCCAAAATAGTTCAGTTACCAAGGGTAAAATTGAACCAAAACAGATACATTTGGTACAACAGAAAAACATTTCACTCATGCTGTTCCCATTGTATGCATAACTGGTTCGACTGATAATTTTCGTATGGGAAGAAGAGTTGGGTGGAGAGTCACCAGGGATGGGGGAGGGGAGGGTGGGGGAAGTCAACAAAGTCAAGGAAAAGGAATGCAGATAAGGGCCTCATTTTGCTTGATTTTGGGTCACACTTCATTGATAAGTGTTTTAAGGGTCTTGTGCAGCTGTATAGTTTCGTATTTTCCATCAAGATTTGTCAGTTATTGCCGCAGTTTGTAAACACGTGTTAATCTTTAAGTTTGGTTTGGTTTGGTTTATCTTACATTTTGTTCATTTGTGACGTACATAAGCACAGATTAAGTTCAAAGTAATAATTTCTTTACTTTAAAGTTTTGAAAAATTTGCGAGCTTAAGCTAATTATCAGCTTTAAAAGTGTTGTGGCTATTAGTTGTTACTCACCATATGAGGCTCCAAACTTCACGCTTTAAAACCAATTGAAGAAGCCCATGACAGAAGGTCTTGCTTGCGTTCTCGTCTGTATTGGCATGTCAGACGTTATAAACTCACCAAAGAAGTATAAAACGGAAAACTGTCTTCCACAGTCAACAAATCTTCTCGTTGTACGTACATTTTTATCAAAACTGCCGCCATGTTTGTGCTCTTTGTCTTGGTGCCAGATTCCTCACGGTAAAAATATTCCAACTTCCTGTCCGTTCCGCCGAGATTGTGCTTCCGGTATAGTCACGGTTTATGACAACTGCCGGTGTTCTTCAGTGCTTTCGTTCCAGTGCCAATGTGCTAATCGCGCTACTATTATTGCCAAACAAAATTAAGTTCATTAAGATCATTTGTTTTGTTCCCTTGGGTTTCCCTGCGTTTCTGCTATAAGTCTCCATGAGTCTCTCTATGCATTGGTACTTATCATTTGTCGGAAGGAACCGGTTGGGATGTCCATTGAATATATAATGGTAAAGATTTTTCCAAAATCAGCAAAACAACAGAACGAGATGGCGCTTACCATTTGAAATCCCGGGGAGGGGGGGCGGGGGGGTACTCCCATATATGGGCTATATAGGTATGTGCCGCGGGATAGGGTATGTTTTTTGAGGTTCTCGGTCCTTAAATCGGGTATCATTTTTGTTCCTTTTGGCACTGTGTTCCCGGTGTGATCCTTAGATAGGGTAGCTAAATTCTATCAACTCAAATAAACGCCCAGCTAAACGAAAAAAAATTGTCTGTTAAAACTGAACTATCCGTCATTAAGTATTAACAAAGCGATTTTGAAAGATTTGTGTTTTGCCGTGCGCGGTTAGCCGTTATTTGAGTCGTCACGCACTGCTTCTCCTCCCTTGAATAGGGTGTATTTTTCGGGTTTGGGCCTTAGAAAGGGTATCAATTTTCGTTTTCTTTATCCTTAGATAGGGTCAGGGTTTGAGAACGTTCGCGGCACACCCCTATCCGAAATTTAGGGGAGTGCCCCCCCCCCCCCCCCCCCCCGGGTTTGAAATTCGGTTTCCTGTTATTGTTTTCTGTTGATGAGAGACTGGAACTGGGGGGAATCGTGCAAATGGTAAGGAAATTTTTCGACGTTCCATTCCGAACGGAAAAAGAGGAGTACCTCTGGAGGTAGTCCACAATTTCCAAACGGATTTTCCGGAAAATTACTGTTCCATTTGACTTTCAGCCTAATGGGTCCAATGGGTTTCCCCACGGGATTCCGGTGAGTTCCCTGTTATTTTCCTTGTAGATTTGACGTGGGTTTAATACCAACATGCGTTTGACCGTTCGGCATTATAGTTAGGGACGGACCATTATTTTCCTGGAGGGGGGGGGGGGGTGTATGAAAAATTTTCCTCTGCAACCTTTTTTTTAAATTTATGCACCTCTGCAAACATTTTTTTCGAAACGCAAACTATTTTTTTTACACATATCATATTTGCAAGCAATTTCTTTTGTCTTTTTATGCCCTGCAAACAATTTTTTTCAATATTTGTCATCATACCCCCCTCCAGAAAAGTAATGATCCGTCCCTTAGTACTACTAACTATGGTTACAGGTGTTCCAGCGTTTTTCGCCGTGCATTCCCCGATGTTTGTCCCGTGTATTGGCCGTGAGCCCCGCTTGTGTTTTCCGCAAGTGGGTTTTATTTTTCCAGTAAATGTCAGAGGTCACACATCAGGAAATGAGTAGCCTGTTCCACACTCTCTTGGTCAGTAGGGCGACTGCAGTAAGTGAATATCTGATTCTGTCATCGTTATTGTCTAAAATTGTAAATAACATGCCACTGTTTCGGATCTGGATCAATACGGATTCCGCATCGTTCTGGATCGCAGGAATTCCAGTGGTGTAACGAACGGGCAATTCTACGGGGGGGAAAAGCAGACAACTCACCGAAAGCCATGGAGCGATTAATAGGGAAACGCACGTGGTCGGCTCTCTCGTTCGTTGGAACGCCTGGCGGAACGCAGGCGAAACGCAAAAGACGACAAGAGTGTTGAACGGGCAGCGCATGGGAACGTACGAGGGTCGCGTATTGCGCACACCGCTACGCGCACGTAGCTTCCATTGACATTACGTTCCCTGTGTGTTTACCCCCCGGCGTTCCCCTTGCTCCGCCATGCATTCGTCCGTGCATCCTGCTATACGCGGCTATTGCATTCACTGTGGGTTCCCTATATGTGTTTGCTTGTTTGTTATACCATGGGCTCCCGTGTACGCTTCCGCGTGTATCCCCCCGATGAGGGCGCCGTGCATTTGGGTGCTGTGAGGTGTCCCTCCGTGTGTTCACGTATACATTATTCACGTGCATGTTAGGTAACTTGAAGGAATTCGAATACTTTATTTCTTTTGGGTTTGTACGCCTTTCAGTGAAGCACAAAAATGTTACCAGTACAATACAGTGTTCAGGATAAATTCATTTTAATGTATTCTGTTATTGATTAATTGACAACTATTTGCCGAAGTGGGGGTGCTTAGTGGTGGATATTTACGAACCACGAAGCTGCGAGATAAATATCCACCATTAGTATATACCACACAAGTGAATAGTGCTTTCCGCGCGCGCTGATTGGTTAGCTCGGAGGTGATTAGCAAAGTACTATTCACCTCCGCGGCTCGGTAAATATCCACCACTATTCACCTCCACTTCGGTGAATAATTGTTAACTAGCCACCGACACTGAGGCGAGTAGTTGCTTCAGTATGTACTAAAACAGTGAGATAATAGGGTCGCCCACTACCTCTCGGAACGAGGTACTTCATTGGTTCTTAAAACAATAGACAGCAGGTCATAACAATGCCCCTAGCCCTGAATAACAATAGAGGTAGTGTTTACAACGGGCGAATGAAAATAGAGGTTCCAGAGAGGTAGTGTCTTACTGAGATAATATAGCGTAAAATAATAACCCCAAAAGGATTATTTTAAACTAACTTATTTCTGCCAACGATTACGGTTGTTGGGTGAGTTGCTCGGAGGTGTAAAGCAAAGGATATCCGCAGTTTGAGTGGCCAATCAGCGTGCGCCAACAACGCACGGAGTTGTTGTTAGTATATACTACCAAAATTTAGTGTTTTGGTCGATGCAGACATTAATATTCCTGTTAACCGGTTATTTGACCTTCAAGTCCTTTCACTAACGGCCAGTTCGCTAATGTCTCTTACTGGTATAAGTTTAACATTTTAAGGTCATTCCTCTGTTTTGCATTGCGCATCCTTACTGCGGATAAATTTACGCGTGATTAGCGCGCGTACCAGCGCGCGCACATTAAGCGACATTAAAAAAATGGCTGCTTTTTCTTTTCGGCTTGGCTCGTGCGCGAGGTAAATCGTCGTTTTCTCGTAAATGAGCACGGTGACCTATCGTTTTTCTCTTTTTCTGAGTCCAGTAAACGCCTCCTTTCTATGCAGCGAATATAAACAAAATTCTATTCTTGAAACTTCAGTAATCATCGGAAACGCCGCTACCAGTGAAGATAAATTTGTGGCCTCGAGAGCACTGTACGTTTGGAACAAGTTGAATCGCTGTCGTGCCTTTGTCCTGAAACAAACAGTAAATTGTTCCTTGAAGTCGATGCAATGCTTCTATTGATAAATATCACGTTTTGCGTCCTCCCTATTTTTTCTGCTCACGCGAAACGTTAACTGAACGGTTCAAATGACACTTTTCTGGAGGCTGATTTTGTAAGGATTTATGGGGTAGATTCAAAGTCCTCCTGCTCCCAAACGAATACGGGGACCCCTCTTTTTTATTTTGAAATTTAGGTTCCCTTAAGATGAACAATCAATAGACAAAGTTTGAATGAAAATCTATTGTCAGTTCTATTTCAGAGGAATGACCTTAAGGTGACTCGATCGAAATAAATGACGCGCTTTATGTCTGTCTAAAAGCTCTAATAACTTCACCATTTCTGACTCGATTTCCCTGAAACCTTCGCATTTTATACGAAATTTATCGAGGAATAATATGTATTTCAATATGTTGATGTAATGTTCGTTAGTTTTGCGCGATGTTACATTTATTGAACACTACTTTTTAGATAAAATTGCTATTTACAGATAACTGAGCGCTAAGATTTCGTTTAAACTTCTGCAGTTAGCTCGTAATAGCATCTTGCCATGACTGTTCAAGTTTCCGCAAAATCGTCGGGACAGAAACCCCGGTACAATTTGGACATCAAAATATTAACCCCGGGCGAACTTCGAAGTTTGGAACGCTCGAGCGCTTCCAAATTTCACCTAAAAGCACAACAGCCGAAGAAAAAGTAAGCTAAATATATCAGTTTTATTAGCTCCAAACTACATCGGGCCATTTGCAACGACAAAAAAGCTTGAGCTAATATTATAAACTCACCTTTCACATCAAAATGTAGTAAAGTCGCCAAATTTACGTTTTTCTGAATTATATGAAAACTAACCGGACGAATCGAATAAAACTACCGGAACATTAAAATGAATATCTTGCACACACTTTGCGCTATTTTACGTTTCTGGAGCTGCTTTGATTTGGATAAAATATACTTTTAAAGTGAAGCACTGCTTCAACTCTGTTGTGAACACGACCTTGTTGTTGTTTGAACTCTGCAGCTGACGCTATGCAAATTTTTTGGATTTGATGGGAATTTGAGGAATTTGCACATGGACCAGGGGGATGCAATGACAGTGTTCAGTCGCTACATGCTCTGATTTTCCATCCAAGCCAAGTGAAGCAAAACAATCCTTACACAGACTTCAAAACAAGAAATGGGAAAAATCAAGGCATATATTGACAAAATAGCTATGCTATTAACGATGCTAACGTCGCAGGTTACCCTTGCATGAACTCAGAAATCAGAGCATATAGCGACTGAACACTGTCAATACACCCCCCCCCCCCCCCCCCCCCCCCTGGTCCATGTGCAAATTCCTCAAATTATCATAAAATCCAAAAAATTTGTATAGCATAAGCAGTAGAATTCAAATAACAATAAGGCTGTGTTCACAGCAGAGCTGAAGCAGTGCTTCACTTTAAAAATATATTTCATCAAAATCAAGGCAGCTCCAGAAACGTAAAATAGCGCAAAGTTTGTGTACGATATTCATTTTAATGTTGCAGTAGTTTTATTGGATTCGTCCGGTTAGTTTTCATATAATTCAGAAAAACGTAAATTTGGCGAGTTCGCTACATTTTGACGCAAAAGGTGAGTTTATAACATTAGCTCAAACTTTTTCATCGTTGCAAATAGCCGAATGTAATTTGGAGCTAATAAAACTGATACATTGAACCTACTTTTTCTTCGGTTGTTGTGCTTTTAGGTGAAATTTGGAAGCGCTGGAGCGTTCCAAACTTCGAAGTTCGCCCGGAGTTAATATTTTGATGTCCAAATTGTACCGGGATTTCTGTCCCGACGATTTTGCGGAAACTTGAACAGTCATGGCAAGTTGTTTTAACGAGCTAACTGCAGAAGTTTAAACGAAATCTTAGCGCTCAGTTATCTGTAAATAGCAATTTTATCCAAAAAGTAGTGTTCAATAAATGTAACATCGCGCAAAACTAACGAATCTTACATCAACATATTGACATACATATTATTCTTCGATAAATTTCGTATAAAATGCGAAAGTTTCAAGAAAATCGAGTCAGAAATGGTGAAGTTATTAGAGTTTTTAGACAGGCATACAGCACGTCATTTATTTCGATCGAGTCACCTTAAGTATTACTACACTAGGGAGTAAATATACGGACAATTTTCGTTCTTTCAGTTAAGCGGGACTAGAGGGACAAAGCTTGCGAACTTAGATGGTCAACTTGCCGTTAAAAAGAACTCAAAGATCACGGACTCAAGAAGCAATTAATTACTACTTGTACCTAACTAAATTTTCGTTAACAATTTATAAGCTTGTCAAATCAGGGTTTCTGTAAAATTACAGCGACAAAAAATGCTTTAACGACTAACAAAAATTCATCCGAGGAAAATAATTTTGCAAGTAAACGGAAATTAAATGTTACAGTTCTTTATTTCTAAACTCAATCTTCCAGTCCAATGTAAAAAAAAATACAAAATGAAATAAATAGATTATAGTTTGACCAATATTTTGGTTGAAAATTTAAAATAAGCCGGTACAGGTTAATAATTTATGATTCCATAATTTAGATATAAGTTTCTTTCTAAAATGTAGTTCTGTTGCAACAATGTTTTGCATAAGCAATGCTAGATTCTAACTATCATAAATTAGTCCCAAGAATTATTGCAAACGAACCCATTTGTCATATTTATCTGTTAGTCTTTTTAAGTATTTAGGCTGAAACTTTGTGGAATTTGTTTCTCCCGCTAATAACATCTGCTTGAGCGCACGAGCTTCGTAAAACCCTTCCCAGTAATTAACGCTCTTATTTACCCTCTCATTAGTTGCTATAGAAACCGTTGGCTCTGGGCAAGCCAAGTGCTCCTTACTCGCAGTCTGAGGGGGAGGGGGTGGATTTCGGCTCGGATCCAACTGATGAGCCCGCAGTGCCTCTTGCCGCTCAATAACGCGGTCGCAAACATGACATTCAAACCCAGCATACATGCGATGTCCAAAGTTCACTTTGTCCCATTCTCCTAATACGCGCCACGCTCTTTCTTTCAGCGCTTTGTGCAGAAACGTGTTCGTTATGTGCTCAGGATTCTTGTATTGGAGATACTTTCCGTATTCTGCGTCGTTTGCATTAAGATATTTTATAAATTCCGCAAGTTCCTTTGGATGCGTAAAATCGTTGACAAAGATCGCTGATTTCTCGTTGGGCATCCAGTCTTTCGCCACGGGAGATCCCATAACAATAGGAACCGCTCCCACTTCAAACGGACGGAATAACTTTTCAGTCATGTAATCGTTACAAACAGCGTTCTCAAAGGCAATGTTGAATTTGTACTGTGCCAGAAACTTGTAATATGCTGGACTTTGCAGCTTCAGAAAGCCGTCAATCTCCTCGGGCATTTTGCGGTTGTTAAGACATCGTCCGTACGAGTCAATATCAACGTACTTCATTAGCTCCTGGACGTATCTTTCACGGTCTGACGGGGTGTGACAATCGCTTTGAACGTAGATAATCGGTGCTAGGCCCTTCTCTTTTTGTAACCTACGGGAAAGAAGGAAAATTATCTTGAGAAACATGCCACGAAAAAGGTTTCTTTTCACTGGTACTATTAGCTGTAAAACAAACTTTTCACTCTCTTAGCGCCTTTCTCACACAGGTGTATTACTAAGTGCAGGTAAGTTATTGGATGATCTTGGAAAAATCTACTAGGGATAGTCTGGAACGGGCACGCAGCCCATCCAAGGTAAGAGAGGGAGGGGAGGGAGGGGAGGGAGGGCAGGGGAGGGAGGGGGGGCGGGGGGTGGAGCAGAAATCCCTGAGCTCGTTTCACGCCGGAGAGACTGTATGAAGCGAATGCCACGTGCTAAATTACGAACCCATTTCGTTTTTGTGAAGAAAAGCACTACTTATCGGAAAGCCCTTTCTAAGGACATCGAGCTTTGTATCGACATAAATTTTATGTGGAGATTTGTTTGGATGTCAAACTTTGTGTGGAAGTCGGGTTTTGTGCGGACGAAGTTAAGTTTTGCGTGGAAGTCGAGCTTTGAGTGGACGTCGAATTTTCAATTTCTTTGAACGTCAAGTTTAGGGTGGGCGTCGTGTTTTATGTGGACGTCAAGTTTTGTGTGGAAGTCGAGTTTTGTGTGAACGTGAGCGGCGAGTAAGGTGGCCGAGGAACCTGAGGGGCTTGTTGCGAGATTATGTGCAAAGTACAAGCAGACCACTGACCTGTTTTTCTCGTCAATTGGCACCGCGGGCGTCTCCGTCCAGTCGTCAAGATCTCTGATGTAGTGAGTAGAGAGGGGATAGTCAGACTCGCGACGAAATGTGGCCGTGTGATTAAAGAGTCTGAAAACAGATCAGCAAACATCATTGTAAGGGTGCAATAAAACCACCAACGTGACAAAGCAAAGCAAAGAGAAATTTCATCAGTGCCCGTCTGCCCGATGCTTGTAATACACATTGAGTGAAAACTGTATCAAATGCACCAAAACTACTCGACGAAATCTTTGGTGCCCTCTCGAGCTACTTGCTGAAAAGAAAACTGGGACTGTACGACTAGGGGACTCAATAATGTGCAATGATGATGTCCCCAGTCTTGACATACTTACGCGAGCGCGTCCTCGTAGGTCAGCATCCAGTTGTTCTTGGGCGACTCCTCGTGAAAAAGCGCCCACTCGTCCCAGGGCTTGCGAGGAAGTGGCAAGTCGTCAGCGCGCAGGTCTGTGCCGTAAAAGATGAACCCTCGGGTTGCGGGATCGTCTTTGAGTTCGCGGTCCATCGTGGTAATACACTCGCCTTTGTTGCATGAAATCACGTGGTTCTTTTGTCGGCGGTCATGAGGGAAGAGGTCATTCGTCCACCATATTAAGATAGGTTTCTTGTCTTTGGGAATCAAAGGAACAGAGTTTCTGCTGTAACGTGATTTGTGTTCATGCTCGTTTAATGTCTCGGCGTCGTGTAGATTGGCTAAAAATAAAATAAACACACGCAAAATTTACATTGAAAGTGAACATATTTTGGTATATTTTTCAATTTGCGTACAAGACCACAAAAAAATCATCAAAGCGTTGATGCCCTAATTTTACAGTAAAACCCGTCAAACTTTGAACACTAGAAATATTGCTAGGACTATTTAGTGTTACATACATGACACTATATAGTCCACACGTTGCAAGACTTACTAAGCCGAAAGGTTCAGTTTACGGTACAAAACACGCTTCCTCTGGAGGGGTACTTCGCTATATAAACTATATACCCATGCAAAGGGTATGGTTTAGGAGCACTTTTGGCCTTCAATGGATCATAGATTTCCCCAGTTTTGTCTGAAATTCTGTATGGTTTGCCTTTGGAGCAGAAATTTGGAACGGTTTTTATCTCCCCATCCCCTCCCCCGACTTCCATGGAGAGTGTCCCCGGGGTGGAGAGCAATGTCGCTTAGCTCTTTCCCAAAAAACTCTACTAACAGGCTTTCAAATTTCCTTTTTCGTTCCAAATTTTGGGGCTCTGCAAAAGTGAGGATAACTGTGAAAGATTTGAACGAAAACATTGACAACATATGCTTTCGTTCAACACACGCTGCTCACAAACTTCGATTAAGCCGTAATGTTCGGCGAAACAAGAGCGCGTTACTTCTACATAAACTCACCAGCCTCATCCGGGAAACACTTTCCGTCAGCGGAGCAATGCGATTGGCTATTGTCTTCTTCTTGCGCTGCCGTTCTTAACTTTCCCGACGGGACCAGGACTAGTAAAATAAAACAAAGAGTGTTGGCGCAGGTTACCTGGAGGAAAACATTGATTAATTTTATTGGCATTCCGATAGAAACAAGATTTTTGCTTTTCATGTTTGGTAGCGAGTTTGTAATTTTTGTGTTTTAATTTGGCTTCCGATTGGTTGAAAAATCAGCAGGTTAACTCTGATTGGTTAGAGCACGTTGCAAAAGTTTTCAGCAGAGCTTGGGAAATGCATAACAAGAGCAAGCACAACATGAATGTGTTACAACGCAAATACATGTATGCGTTATTGACCAAGCGTGTTCGGTCAAGATGGCTGGTATTAGCCAAGTTCTATTCTGCTTTTTTATGGGCCGAGAGGAAGTCGAGGTCAATAAAAAACGCAAAAAAGAACGAGGCCATGCAATATCCAGCCATCTTGACCGAACAAGCTTGGTCAATACAGAATTTATTATATGTCCAAAAAGAGAACTTTTTCTTGCGGGACCGACGCGGGAAATTCCGGGCAGGCAAGATAGGCCCATCTTGTCCGCTCGGGCAGCCAATCAGTGAGTCACAGGAGTCAATCAGATCATAGGATTCGCTTCATCTTGCCCGCTCGCGGTAAAAGCACTTATTACACACTTACCGTGCATGAAAATAAAGATTAGGCTTAGAGTGATCGCAGTTCCTTTCAAGGCCATCGTTAACAGTCAATCAAATCTGAAATGAGTAGAGATAAAACTGCCTGAAGTGAGAAACTGAATTACGGCAATAAAATACCTCAGTCCCCTATCTTTGTTATCGCCATTCAAGAATAGCAAGTAATGCTTTTCATGAGGATATTGAGTAGAATGACAAAAGTACTCTTATTACTTTTGGGGTAACATTCTCCGCTAAAACCGAGCGTTCGTTCTGCCTCTATAATTATTACCAGATTAAAAAGACATCTACAACACCACGTGTTATCAATCGACTATCGAGACAGCTCAAGAAATTAATACGAGGCTGAATTTGGGCGAAGGAAGGGAGAGTTTTCGAAAACATCTGACTAGTGTGTCGAAGGTCAAACTCCAGTGCAATTTGTACACAGTTTTACTGAGATATCTTCACTTTTCAGTTGAGTGAATAAGGTTCCATTTGTGGAGTCCCGTTTTCTAGAACCTTCCGAAATTTGTCGAAACTGTACTTTCAGCCCTCATCATTGAGCTCCCCGATTTCTTGAACCAATTTTCGTTTCCCTTTGGAGGTTTCTGTACTATTTTGCACGCCACTGCTAACAGGTAATCAAAGCATTATGTGGCATTCATGAAATAGCAGAAACTGTGCTTGGCAAGCAGTAAACATACTGATTCCGGTATGCATATCGTGTGATCAGTGACCTTTCCTTGTCTTTTTTAAAACGGATCATACCATTATTCTTTGACCGCGTGTTTTGAATTTAAGATACAAGAATTTCTAAGAAAGAGTGAGGAAAATTTTGCGAAACAGTTAACATGATAAAACAAGTCTCGAGCAGTTAAAGCAGTTTGACAAAAGACATTAGCTCACCCACAAAAAAGATGAACTGCAACAACACATCTGGCATGCAGGAAAACATTTAACCTTTTGGTCTGTTAATTGGCTAAAACGGGGCGTAAATTGATTCCACAAATGAAAACTATCGATAGAAGCCTCTAGGCGCTGTGCATATCAGTTGCTGAAAGACATTTTCGCTTATTATCAATTTTCTGTGAGCGCTTTTTCAACGAAAACTGAGCGGTCGCAGTGGCTGCGCTGAATGGTGTTTATCGCTCCTTCATCTTGCCTGTTTTAAATCCACCGTCTTCTTGACAAAAATATGACACGAAGAAAGGCCAAAAGACTCTTGAAGAAAGCGTGCATGTTTGTGGGAGTTGCATTGGTGATATTTTCACCGCTTTTACTGTTGCCCGAGTCGAGTTCTCAGCCAAAGAAGAAGACGAAGCTCGATTCACACACGCATGTCAAAGAATCACGCCTCGAGATGACAGCGAAACAAGCTCTTCCTCAGAATGAATATACGACCAGTTTGTCAAAAGCAAGCGATGCTGTGAAAGAAGACCCAGCGGCTGAAAATTTCTTCCCCTCTCAAATGTCACGTTATGAAACCTGCGCGAGATTTCGCGAAGCAAAGACGTTGCAATTTCACGAGCTTCTTCAAGGAAGTGTTGTTTATTCAGCATTTTTGGACTACAGATTCAAAGAGCAGAGTTTCATCCGTATGATTTCAATTTTATCTTCCTACGGCGAACCAACACAACTGTACTGCCATTTCATGGACTTGAGAACACAAGAGTACTTTACCAGTGTTGTGGAAATTGAGGAACTAGGAACGAACCAAGGTTATCCCTTTCAAGGATTTCTATCGTCGTGCGATTTGCCAGAAGAAATCGACAGTTATACATTATGTTCCGTCAATATTTCTGTGGAACCCGAAGCATACCGTCAGACTGCCAAAAACACCAAAGAAATTCCATTACATGTTGTAGACCATAGAGTAAATAAGGAAACTTATGGACTTTGCGTTCCGCCAATAAATGGCGAAATTCCCGTCACGCGACTTGTTGAATTCATAGAACTGTCCCAGATTTTAGGCGTGTCTCACTTAACGTTTTACATATCAAGAACCTCCGATAAAACCCAAGACGTTCTTAGATATTACAGAGAAAAGGGTTCTGTGACAATTCACCCATGGGCTTTACCAGATTATATTTCTTCAAATATCCAAGACAACGGGCAAACGGCGGCACTTAATGACTGCCTGTACAGAAACATGGACAAGTTCGCCTACGTTGCATTTCACAACGTGGACGAGTTCATCGTTCCGCTTCAACAAAAAAGAACTCTTCAAATCTTTGAAAGTGTGAAAGATGAAGATGCGGCTGGGTACTGCTTTCAAAGTTTTACTTTTGATACGTCAAACTCTGTGGCTAAGAACTTAAAAACTCAACTTTACACTCAAAGATTTACTTCTCGGACTAAAGCACCGATTGACGAGTTGAACAGATGCATCGCCTCTCCCAAAAGGGTTTTTTCTTTAGATTTAAATACAGTTTCAAATCCAGCCAGAACTTATTACACTGCTCGTCACGTGGAGCCGAGTTTCGGTCACGTGTTTCATTACGGTGAATGTAATAAGAGGGAGTGGGGCTGTGGCGAGTCTCGCGAGGACCACACGACGGAAAAATACCGCAAAGAGTTGGAAACGAGATTTAATGCGACAATGAGTTATTTACAGCATTACGGATTGGCATAAGACTAAAAGTGAACTCGACCATTTTAGGAAAGAAAAGAATCAAATGAGATAAAAATAAACCCAACATCCAAAGGTGGTCTAAAATTTCATTTTGCAAGGAAAAAAACTTAGGAAACATAAAACAAGACATGAAAGCTCCAGTGCTGCCTAATAGCTTTAATTTATAATTTGAGTATACATTTTGTAGTAATATCAATAGCTTTCTTGGAAAAGTAAGAATGTTGTACCACATAAATAAACAGTACCAGATCAGCACAAACTACTCACTAGCTTTCATGTGAATGGTCACACACTAGGGTCTTACCCACAGACTTAAAAGTTAGAACCACCTTGTACATCATAATAAACAGAACCACATGAAAGTACTGCTCAATAGCTTTCATTTGAATGGTCACACACTAGGGTTTCATCCACAGACTTAAAAGTTAGAACCACCTTGTACATCATAATAAACAGTATCACATGAAAGTACTGCTCAATAGCTTTCATGTGAATGGTCACACACTAGGGTCTTACCCACAGACTTAAAAGTTAGAACCACCTTGTACATCATAATAAACAGTATCACATGAAAGTACTGCTCAATAGCTTTCATTTGAATGGTCACACACTAGGGTTTCATCCACAGACTTAAAAGTTAGAACCACCTTGTACAGCATAATAAACAGTACCAAATAAAAGTACTTCTCAATAGTGTCTGTTTTCATCCACAGACTTAGAAGATAGAACAACCTTGTACAGCATAAAAAACAGCACCACATGATCACTCAGCTCAATAGCTTTTAATTGAATGGCCACACACCAGGTTTAATCCGCAGGCTAAACGTTAGAACTACCTTGTGCAGTATACCATAATGAGGATCTTAAAATGCAAATTCTAAAAGTACCTCTATAAGTCACACAAGTTGGTCCTAACCCACCCACCCACCCCCCCCCCCCCCCCATCATAAAAAGTAAAATTTATGGCCTAACAAATTACTTTAATTGAAGATCTCAATGCAGATAAATCCTTTGCACAACTTCCACCAACACTTTTAGCAATGAATATTCCCTCTTTACCAACAGAAATTTTCTGTAACATTTGCTACAAATTTTTTCAACTCCCACCCTTCCCCATGTTCTCAACAAAGATGACCTCAGGAAATGTGGCACAGTCTACTGGTTGACTATTAATAAAATTTAAGGTCGAATTCTCTAACATTTTTGTTTTCTGTAACTTTTGTAATTTATCAGTCAGTTCATTGCTGAGACCATCCCACACAGGACAGCAATAGTCGAAATACGGTTCAATGAGAGCTCTATATTGCAAAATAGCTGAATCTTCGCAAATGAATGACCTCAGCCTTTTAAGAGCACCTATACCAGAGGAAACTACCCTAGCAATCTCATTGACATGTCTGGTCCATGACAAATGTTGGTCAATGTGGATTCCCAGGGATCTAGAGTGGCAGACTCTATTAATCTGTTGGCCTTCAATATGAATGTTTATTGAATGGTTGGCGGTATTTGAAAGCCTCTGACCCGAGCCAATAAACATAAGCTTGGTTTTAGCAATATTTAAACTTAATTTATTTACCGTCAGCCATTCGTGAAGGTTAACAAGCTCGTCATTTATTGAATGTTCTAGTTCGTTCCACAGGTGACAGGGCATGCGCCAGATAGCTCACCATTAACTAGACACTTTTGTTGTCGGTCACTAAGATAAGAGTCAAACCACCTTAGGGACTTTTGATCAACTCCATAGCAAGCTAACTTTCGCAAAAGAATCTTGTGGTCTATTGTGTCAAAGGCCTTTTTCAAATCTATAAATACCACACCATTAATAAAACCGTTATCTATATTAACAGACCAGCTGTTAGTAGCTTCAAGCAAGGATGTAAGGGTGCTATGTATGGATCTAAAGCCGGATTGACAGTTAGCTAGAAGATCGTTAACGTTAAGATACTCATAAAGTTGATTGTATATTATTCTTTCAAAAATCTTAGCAACAGCAGGAATAATCGAAATCGGTCGGTAATTATTGACATCCTGTCTAGCTCCCTTTTAGATGTTTAGTTCTGAAAATGGAGTATGTAGCTATCTAGCACTACAAAAGATTTATGGCACGTTGATTCTCCACATTTGCACTTTTTAGCCCCCTGAATGATAAGGTTTGTATGTTGTTTACCTAAAAAATCATTTCACAAAGGGGGAGGGGTCACAGACACCCCAGGAGCCCCCCCCCCCCCCCCCCCCAGCTACAACCCTGAGATGTCTGCGAAATGCTGTTTCTAATCATGTTCCAGTATTCCAGAGTCTCTCTAGAAAGTTGGGTTTGTTAGAATCAACTTTGATTGGCTGTAATTGAGGATTATCAGGAATAATTTTATGCAAATAAACTTTGGCAAGGTTTCTCACTGACAGACCAAAACGTTTATGCCATGCTGTTAAAATATGGCATTTTAAAAACCTCAAGACAGCCATTTTGTTCAAGGTCACTCACAGGACTGATCAGTATGTAAATTCTCTTCAATGCAATTTCAGATATACATTGTCAAGTAGACTGGTAATGAGAATTAATAAAATTATCAGTTAGGGGATATTGTCTTGGATAGCACCAAATTGCAAATTCTCATGAATTGCCGAAAAAAAATGTATACTCATCATTTAGGAAAATTAATTATCAGATGCCGGGAGTGGAAGGGTTAACTGTCAAATGGAACACTAGGTGTCTTGTAGAGGCCCTGCCAGGGTAAATTCCGACAAGCGACATGGGCCAAAAAGTAGCGACAGAGCTCAAACGAAAAAGCGACAAACGACTGACGAAGCCAAATGTATGTCGCTAAATTTCCGACAGCATTGTGTAGCCTTGACAAAATGCCGACACGAGACATTTTAAAAAAAAGCGACCTGGGACCCCCCCCCCCCCCCTGACAGGGCCTCCTTGTAGCATCTGAGGACAGGTCCCGTGTTTGTACTTCTATATTTTGTATACATTCTGGGGCCAGTGCAACCTTAAGTCTTGTATGACTGAAAGAGTGCTTTGTCAACATCACTTACTGAAGTGCAAGAGTGAAATATTTTTAAAATGACCACAAGAAAGTGCCAGTCATGTAGCATAAGTTAGTTAATAATAAGTGAGTAATAATATGACAAGGTAGGAGGGTGCAGTTGTTTTCATTTCTACCAGCATTCAACATGTTTTAGCTCTTATCCTGACTTCATACCTTAATGAAACAATGACACAAATGTTCTTCCGAAAACTAATTGCTCATACTTCGTCAAACTCGGCAACTAGCTGCTTCAAATTCAAAATCTTTTTGAAATAGCCGCCATCTAGTGTGTGACGCCCATGACAACAAAATAGCCAGAAACAGACTGGACACCAGTCACATTAAACCCCTGACTGGAGTCCACCAGAGAGGGGCATGCAATTTTTGGTCATGGTTTAATTGTTTCTTGATTGCCAATAATAATGTGCCCCCTCAGGTGGGGTTTAATTTGACTGGTGTCCAGTCTATTTTTTTTTGTGGGAGGCGCGGTGGCCTAATGGTTAGTGCGCTGGACTCCGGATCGAACGGTCCGGGTTCGAGCCCTGGCCGGGGCACTGCGTTGTATTCTTGGGCAAGACACTTCACTCTCATAGTGCCTCTCTCTACCCAGGTGTATAAATGGGTACCGGCGAATTTACTGCTAGGGGTAACCCTGCAATGGACTAGCATCCCATCCAGGGGGGAGTAGAAATACTCCTAGTCACTTCATGCTACGGAAACCGGGATAAGCTCCGGCCTGATGGGCCCCTTGGCTCGTAAGCAGACTTTACCTACCAAGTCTATTTTGGGCTATTTTGTTACTGTCGTGGGCATCATACACTACAGACACTATAAATTAACTAATTCAAGTATGTAGCCAGAGTAAGAGCCAAAACTATTTTTGTGAGTGAAATTTGAGCCAATTTCGACACATGTCGAACACTGGGAGTGACTGAAAGCCACTCTGACCTCTCCTACCTTGTTGCGTTCGAGGAACGAGAACGCCACCTAATCATGTACAGCCAGGAAATTTTGAGATTTCGTGTGAAGTTTGTAAAAAGTCCACCCCGCTCGGTTTTTTAAGGGGTACTCGGCCGGGAAACTGGTACTCGTGGCCTCGTTTTCGCGTATCTCGTCTCGGCCGGAAACTGGTACAAACTCGACGTTGATTCGACATTTTGGGGGAGTTGTTGACTTTATGGTTGTTCGTTTTGCTGTTGTTTTCTTCACTCTGATCGGTAAGTTACGTACATTGAATGTTCATTTGTCGTAGTATTGTTGACATTGATGTAATGCAATTAATTGCCTTCTAATGTCTTCTCGCATGAGAGACTCTCGAACGCACTCCCATAATCCATGATTACTTCTAGTCATATTATTAAACACAGTAAACATGGTATAGTAGGTAAAAGGTTAAGTCTGTATACGAGCCTAGGGGCCCATCAGGCCGGAGCTTATCCCGGTTTCCGTAGCATGAAGCGACTAGGAGTATTGCTACTCCCCCCTGGACGGGATGCTTGTCCATTGCAGGGTTACCCCCAGCAGTAAATTTGCCGGGTCCCATTTATACACCTAGGAACTATTATATTAAATTTACATCTAGAAACATGGTATAGTAACTAGATGTAAATTAAATATAAATAATAGTCCCAAATTGCTTGCAAATGTGTTGTAACAATAGCAAGCAACATTGCTATGTTTTGTCAACTTTATTTAGTAATTTTGCTTTTATTTATATAAATTGCTCAAAAGTTTGCTGTTTAAAACCCAAACAAACTCTTATAATTATCATTATAATTAATTGTTATTATTATTATTATTATGTTTGGGCTGCCTGTGGTACAGCTGAATAACAGTAGGCCGAACATCATGCACATAATTTACAGTATGCAATACACAAATTGTTAATCTAAAAAACTCTTTGCCACCTTACAAGTTGCACCGCCAAGTATAAACAGAACAACAGTGACGTCACATGGAGATTGGGGAGTATTCTCATCAAGTGCTGGAAGGATGTCGCATAGCATTTCATGCAGCTGTTGATACGAAATATTCTTTGCATTGAAATTGACTGTAGCTAAAAATGCCCCAGCTATCCCAAGAACTGTTTGAAAAATGTCCATAGTTTGCTTTTCTTCATCAGTAAGAGAATTGTTCTGGCGTCTAGAAAATGTTAAGACCTTGCCAAAGAAAGAATACAACTTGTCATTTGTCCCTTCTACAACATAGTCAACGGCAATCTTCCCCAGCCTCATCCACACCAACAAGGACTGATTAACTTGTGCTGGGTCCATCTCCAAGAAATCTTCCTGCACTGAACTCATCTTAATCTTGGCAAGTTCAGCTTCACTTTTCCCCATGGTAAAAGCAAACAGATGCCCTTGAAGAAGGGCATCAATATAGACCTCGATCAAGGCAACTCCATTGGGGAATGCTGCGATAGTGGTGTCAGTTTCCTCCAAGACTTCTGACAAACAACTTAGCTCTAAATCTCTGTGTGCTTCTGGGTTGTTGAAAGACGTGTACGCTGAGGATGTCGGCAACCTCAAAATTTTCTTGTTCAATTTTCCTTTCACTTCCAAAGCTAAAACGCCAAGACGAGGTATTAAACCCAGAAAACTAGGATTAACAAGCTTTTCAAACAGAACCAAATTAGGATCATGTAAAACAAGGGTAATTTCACTCGCAGCAACTTCAAGTGCCGTCTTCGATGTTTTGTAAAATAAATTGTGATTACGAATGAAGTAATGAGGACAAAACCCATCCTTCATAAATCCTAGGAGCTTACGGAGAACCCTGAAGAATAGATCCAGGGTACTTTCTTCAGACCAAACGCTGGGTTCCACTTCTTCAAGCGTCCAAAACATCACCGTTTTGAAGTGATAGGAGGTTAACACTCCTCCAAGTTTTTCTTTCAAGTGCCTTGCATACAAACAACGAAGCAAGTAGTACACCTTGGCTTGGGCTTCATTAAAACACTCAAGAAGTTCCGCTTCCGGGTTAGAAAACGAAAATCGCCACTCCCTCTTTGAGTCACCTGAAAGATCAGAGGGCTTTGGTACTATCATGAAGCCGCTAGAGGAGATCTTTTTCACCACATCAGCACTGGGCCAGTTTCTTGGCTGTCTAGTTTTCCATTCGTGTGCATCAGTCGGCCATCCCGTGCACTCGATTGCTGGAACTCGATCTGCCTCGACGAATCTACCCTGTAACGCTTTCTCCTTTAAAGCCGAAGAAAAGGTGTAGGCAACCGAGATTTTACTCTCAACACCTGCCAATGGAGTGGTCCATGGTGCACTTGGCTTTTTGTCGGCCATAAACTCATGAAGAAAATCCCTCTCGTTAAGTTTTCTTGCAATCTCGGCCGACACAAAGCAGCTGTCTTCGTCCACTTCCAAGAGACCAAGAAAGGTTGAAATCGTAGGGTAGTTCTCTTTGAAGTACTCCTTATAACTCTGAGGAATGATAAGTTTAACGTGGGCTGGCGCCTCATCAACTGGCTGAATAACTATATTTTGAGTTTCCAGAGACAAGATCTCCGCTGGAGGATTTAGAATCATCATCATGTCGATATCGCTGAACAAAATGTCAGGATATTCTTCCCGGAAGCTACCTGTTATGACATACCTCAGTTCATCGGTCGAATGATACTTTGCAAGTAATTCAAAGCTCATTCTTTCGGATCGTACGTAATCTCTATAAACTGGAAAACCATGTAGCAACACGCAAACCATCTCTTCCAACTCAGACATAGTGCAATTCAGAGTCTGCAAAAATATCTTAGTTCTTCGAGGCCTCTTTTATTTTCTCGTCCGGGTAGGGACATGGGGAGAGGTTAAAAGTAAGCGCGCGGAGCCTGGGGAGAGGGAAACGAAAGCACGCGATCTGCTCAGTCTAATAGTTTATTTTTTGCCAAATATAGATCGACCCCATCTTAGTTACTTGTGCGTAAATGTAAATTTTTCGATCCTAACTTGGTCACGTTCTGTTTATGCATCTACCTTATACACTAAATATGGTAACAAATTTTTTACCAAGAATATTCAATATCCAAAATCCCTATATATCTACTTGCCAAAATTCTCTTGCCCCCAATTAACTCCTGAAAATGTACGACTCCATTCTAGTAACTGTATTGAAAATGCAAACCCAATATAGCCAATCAAGTGGTGAGAATGCAACCCTACCCCCTTCCCCCATCCCCAGGGGGTACTCAAGTGACAGCAATGATCAAAGGATTTTTGGGGGTATGACATTTTAGATTCCAGGATTTATTTGGGTAGGAAAATTTGGCAAATTTTTTTTAGGTGGCTTTATTTTAGAGATTTTGGGGGTACCTTGGTTGTGTTGTTCTGTGAATAAATCAATAAAGTACAAACAAACTTATTTTGCTGTTGTTTATTAATAGATAGCAATGGTGTCCCTTTACATTGCATCTGGGCATTAATAAAACTGGTTATAGTACAATAGTCTGCAAAGAGTTTCAATTTCTAAGGTTTTTCTTTGTGTTATAGCCTTTAACCCTCGCTGGAAATTTTTAGGGTCAGAAATTGGCATGGGATTTTTTGGTTAATTTATGGTCCAGGGATTTTTTTGGAATTTGTTGGAAACCCCAGGGATTTTCTTGGGTCTTGCTTTTTGCCCCCAATTGATCATCCCTCATCCCTGTCACTTGAAATCCTGAGTACCCCCTGACTCCAGATCCATCTATGCCCAATCACCACCCTTGCATAAGTGACACTCAAGTCAGATTCTTCTATCCCTTGTGACCCCAAGCACGTGCACAGACGATGCTCACATGCGGACAAGACTGACAACACTAGTACCCAACATAGGCACAGTTGCGGTACACTGGCGGCTGAGTGACCAGGCAACTAAGCAGTTTTAGTTACACCAGTGTAAAAACCACTATGAATCACGGGTAATTCTTGAACTGTTGATCCAGGCGCCGTCTTGAATAAATTAAAAAGTTAGAAGTTTTGCAACTGTTACTACTTTGGCCCAGTCTGGAATTCAAACCCAAAACCTCCCATGTTGTAGCATGTTGTAGTCCGGCACTCTACCAACTGAGCTAACCAGTTCAGGGGGGGGGGGGGGGGGTAACCAGGGGGGTCCTGGGGTGCTGGTGACCCCCACTTTGTGAGATAATTTTTAAGTAAACAACATACAAACAATATAATTCAGGTGGCAAAGAAGTGAAAGCAATAGATTTCGAGTATGTGTGTAACATTCCAACATATAATTTATTCAAAAAAATATTGCCAGTACAGAGGGATACTGGAACATGATTAGTTGTACCATTTTGCATTTTGTCCCTTTTCTGCATGCAATAAAGCAAATATGAGACATCTGCATGAAGGCTAAGGTCTCAAAAAAATTACCACTAAAATAAATGGATAAGCAGCTAAGAACTTGGTCATAATTTTGGCTGTTAAACATACAAAGATCAAGGTGGCCATTGGTCATTACATATCTGACTGTTACTTAAGATCAAGCAGTGGTAATTCATATTAACAGGTTTAACTTGTTGTAAGACTGGATCAGGATAGAAAAGGACAGGATTGGTATTAGCCTGCGAACGCAGACGTATTTCCGGCTGTCGCTTGTCTCCGCCGAAAACTAACGTCTGCGAACTCGAGCCAGAAAACGATTTCCGTGACGTCAAAATTCTAAGCCAATCACAGTTAGGCTTAGAAAATCCTAGAACCGCCACGCGTGTAGCCTGCGAGAGCATCGCACAATCGCGTGGCAAATGACAATATGACACTGCCCTGGGGAAAGTTTGTGAAGTGTTTAATTTGAAAAGTCAAATCAGGTAAATGCATTAAAGTACATGATTCAAATGAGAAGAAAGACATATTCGTGAATCTTTCGAATGGATTTGGAAAATCAGTTATTTTCCAAGCATTGCCTGAGAGGAAATAGTATTTAGTGTAGCATTGTGATCGATCGTCGTTTCGCCGCTCGTTAGTTAGATGAATGGCCAGGTCAGCCCATTATCGTCGCTTGCGCTGAATAGCGCTGTGATACATTGAAAATAGCGAATATTGAAAACAGCTGCTATTCGTTCGTGTACGGATCACGTACCAGAGACTTGGAAAGGTGAGATAAAATACAACAACAACAATTTATTGACTGAGGTATTTCCATAAAAATACATGGCATTACTTACTTACACTTCACTGTTAAACCTGGAGGAAGATATCAAATGAAAATCATAATACTATTTGTCAGACAATTCCTTCGAGCGAGTCTCGTGAGATTCGCCTTTACGCTGCGGTGTAGATTTAAACATAATTTGAGCTATCACTGAAACCTGCGAAGGTTTTCATTCCTTGGACCAAATCTTTGAGTCTTGATGCAGCAAAAAGGCACTAGAAACGTTATGGGTTTAGAACTCCCCAAAACATCGGACTCAAACAAAACGACGCTTGTCGCAACCGTATTATGTAATTTCTCTGAAGGTGAAGATCCCAGGTGAAGATGAGACGCATCTGGTCGATTGCCGCCTCCTGCGTGTTGCTGGAATCTTTTTGCCAATCTATTGACGCAAAATCAGACATGATCACTGTCAAATTCTCTTCGGATTTCTTTCCCAATTTCGTCGAAATTTTGAAGGGCGTTCTTTAATGCCCGGGTTTAATCGCACACGTCGCTTGCAACACTTCAGTTTGTCAACAGATGGTCAGCTTTTCACAGCCCACGTTGCATGATTTATCAATGAAGGTATGCACTAAAACACTTTAACCGAGTACATTAACCTTCTCCTTTGCAACTGAAAATGTTCTTCTGCAAAGAATCAACTTTCACGGCCATCAAAAACCTTTCGTGTTTCATTCAACTTCGCATAGCAGCTTGCCTGTTTCCGCCAACAGCTATGTCGCGAGGGAGCCGCGTGGTGTTCTCTCGTGTCCTATTCTAACGCGTAATCTGATTGGCCAAAGAGAAAACAAAAGATTCTACGTCACGGAAATCGTTTTCTGGCTCGAGTTCGCAGACGTTAGTTTTCGGCAGAGACAAGCAACAGCCGGAAATACGTCTGCGTTCGCAGGCTAGATTGGTATTGGATGTCTCTATTAACAGAAGATTTATTACAAAGGTCCATAATGCAGGATTTGACTGCTCTATATTTTTTATATGCATAAGTGATAACGATCACACAAAACCCATGATTGATTTGACTACGTCAATATTTGCTTTTATGAAGGATGGTTACAGTGCAGTTACTGTTAACGGGATCGTCCAGATAAGGTTAACAAAATCACAAAAGGTAGAACAGGAAAAATATATTCGATCATTGTTTACTTCAGCCAATGAAAATAAAAACCCAACACCATGCAGCCAAAATTTGTATAATCTGTTTTCATAATGAACGAACAAGTTAAAATTTCATTGTTCTGTACTCAACATTTCATTGGCCAAAGTATTGTTCCCGTTCTGTTTTGTGATTGCAAATGGTTAGCTTTGTCTGGGTGACCCCAGTAGCTACACTGTAAGCCTGAAGCTAAAAAGAAACTAAATTAGCTTTTGACACTTGTTTTACTTACAGCTAAGCCTTAGTACACAATAATTGTGTACATGCTATGAGCTGAACAGTTAACCTCATTAGCATGTACACAAATAACAATATTGTTAGAAACCAACCGATAGTATTTTTTATCCAATCAAGTTGTGGCATGAACAGTACTCAAGATTTTCATACTTATTTTACCCTTTTAAACAGATGAAATCCACTGATGTTTTAGTTCAATAAATAATCGATCAGAGCTAAATAACTGCGTTACGAATATTACCGATCATAAATTTCCTTTGCCTTCATGAAAGAACTCATGCCAAATTTCAACCGTGTCATTGATTACGATCGCAAGCGAGTAAATACTATCTCTTAAAAGATCAAAACGAAAAAAAGTGAACTTACCGTTAGTTATTGGTACCTGAGTAAGCCGTATGTCTCCGTATGTTCATTCACAAAGCATAATATTGCCAAGATACAAGCCACTTTGTTAGGAATGTGCGAATTTTGATAAAGCAACCCGAAAATTACCAGGCGTTCTCTGTTTAGTTCCCAGGCCCCCAAAAATCAATGCAAGAGCGTGCGGTACCTGTGAATCCTGTGAACCAGGAAAGGCATTTGCCCGACCTGTGGCAGGAAGCATCAACGGGTTTTTTCACTTGAATATATTTCTCGGCTTTCGTAAGGGCAAACGCACTTTGATGCCCGTCACACAATGCCTTTCTCAAATGTTGTGTGACATGGCAAAAATAATAACCTGCAACTGAGGTGATGCTGGCTGAATTAATTTTATGTGAAAGGCATTAATTACTTTTTGACTGCATGACATGCTGATTGTGAGTCCTAATAGAGTGGTGTAGAGTAATAAATCCACTAGTCTGAGGCATAAAATTAAAAGGATTAGGGCTAGCAAAAATTTGGCATATTTTTTTTCTTTTTCCAAAATCTCATTTCCCACTTTTTAGTGCCTTGTGGCTGTTCATCTCGTGTGTTGTGCTTGACACTACTAGAACGCCCTCAGATGCAGTATTATATAAGCAGAGATGATCACATCAAGGAATTTGGGGTTTTTAATTTGAACCAAAGGAAAGTAAGGCACTGCCTCGAGGGCATAGAATAGGTTAATAGGTTTAGTTGGAGCCATTGTTTAGGAAAATAAACGGAGAACAGACTCAAGTGTCAGAAAACAAGCCAAGGCCTACAATTGCAAGGAGTTTCCCCATCAGATTAACAAGCCATAGGTGGGTGGGAGGGGAGAGTGTGAATGAAATTTCCAGTTACTATGACAATGGCCCTATCACCTGGGCCCAGTTGTTCAAAGGATGGATAAAATGCTGTCCATGGAATAAATTTATTGCCATCCACTGGATAACGATTTATCTGTTACCTCATCCACCCTTTGAACAACTGGGCATGGGGGTTTACAAGAGGAATTTCATTATACGACCCTTGATGAGAGCTGAGAAACCCATATCCCTATCTTCAAGCTCCTCATTGCTGTTTTATACCAAAACCAATAAAGAACAAATAAGATCTGGCATTTCACGTTTAATATACAGCTAATTCAATTAACGTTGAAGGATTGAAGCTTCAAGCCTATGTGACACAACCAAATGGTGCTCTGGGTATTTACTGGAATTTTACATATTAGTCAGTGCAGTGGAAATTTACAAGTTGGTATTGTGAAGTATTAATTTTGTTTTTCTTTTTGTAACACATTTTTTATCTTTTCTTTAATTGTTACGAGGTTTGGAATATTCTAAAAGTTGCTTCATCTCATATTGAACACCCATACTACCTTTCGGGGTTGTCATGTAAGCTTGAAGCTTCAATCCAACAATGTTGAGGTGGCCGAACACACAGTGAGGGAGCGCGCACACAGTGATTACGCGCCGATAAAGCGAAGATTTATTTGTTCTATGCCGGTGCTGCATGTGGTATTCTTCTTCTTAAAATGACACAATGTGTTGTATGTTTTAGTCTTTTGTTTGTATGGAATGTCCCAAAAAGTTTGGAAACAAAGAATCCAGTGATTTTACAGGTTTTTCGTCGTTACCATAAGAACCCTCTTAAATGCAGCGCATGCGTAGTAGGTAAAAAAAATGTGATTGAATCAGTGTAGCAGCTTTCTTGGAAATGCGCATATTTCTCGAGAACCACTCATTAGAAATTCATAAAATTTGGCAGGAAAATACTAAAGGAAACAAGAAAGTGAATTATTTTAAAAAATCTGAAAATGAGCAGAGAAAATTGTAAATAATTCAGTGAACCTTTAATAGAGGATAGCTGAAAATTTCGCTGTTAAAATATTATTAGAATAGTGTTAACATCGGAGCATTGTTACAAGTTTGTTACATGCAAAGGATGGAGAAAATCTAATGACTAAATTTTCTGCAAATATATAAAACCCGATTTTTATGGCATGTTTATGTTCAGTCATGTTACCATGGCAATGAAACACACGTCAACTAAAATATTAAAATAGAGAAGTCTATCTTTTTATCTTACGTCATGCTAATTTTGGAGACCCAGGAATCAACGGTTTTGGAAAAATTGAAAATGCAACACAAGTATCGAAAACTGTGTTCAGCCACCTTAATTGAAATAACTCTATACAGACAGATAGGCCACCAGAGCAATAACATGTGATACAGTAGTGACCAGCATTTATTCACAGAAATATCGATACTTGATACATTGTCTATATTACTTATAAAACTCATGCTCTTGTTCATCCTTCTTGACATTGTTCTTGTAACCCTTCTCAAAATCTTTTGCCAGGATCACGTAGCGGTTCTCTCTTACCGCTTGCATGCCAGCCTGGAGAACACAACAAATCTTGTAAAACAAACATGAAGATCACAATCATGGCAGAGAGAGGATTGGTAGAAATTGCTAATCTGAAAACGACCCTTTTAGTCTCACTCTTAACACATTAATCTGTTAACTGACTCTTCTGATAATTTTATTGTTGTTCCAAAAAAGTAACTACCACCCCACGAAAGGTTTTTCTGTTTGAGCCTCCACTCCACCTCACTTCTCCTTAAAACTTCAGTTTAGCTTCATACTTTTCCCAAAAAAAAATGTGGCATTTGAGACCCCCTACCCCCATTGAAATTTCCAATGACCTTCTGTGGTATGGGTATGGACATTTTCTGGAACCCTTAACAAACATTAGTACATTAAGACTTGACAAGTCTATCCTCCAGTTCCTGACTTTCTTTTTCTCGTCACCTGCGTTCTTGGTAATGTAGCGATATTTGACAAAGATCTCATTCTCTTCCATTCTTTTCCACTGCTTTTTACATTTGATTTACATGTACTTCACACAGTCGTCATCTCAAAGTATTCATTACTTTACCAGGATAAAATACCAAGACTCACAAAAACCAGCTTCCAGTGGTTTCATAAGGCAGAAGTAGCATTGACACTTTTTTTTATTTCCTTTCAACTAGTGCTGGCACAATTCTAATTTCTGTAACATGAAGTGACTAGGAATATGGCTACTTCTTCTGAAAGGAATGCTAGTACATTGCAAGCTACCCCTTCCCTCCCCTCCCAGCATTGTCTGAACACTCAAGGGTGGAGAGAGACATTATGGTAGGAAATGTTACCTCTTGACAAATGGCGTTGATGTCGGCACCACTGATTCTGTCTGGTCTTGCAACATCTGATATCAAGCCTGTCAAGGACTGTTCCGCCATTTTATTCTACTTTAACATGCAGTGACCAACCAAGTGGAAGTGTTTGGAACAACTCACCATACGGTGCTGACTCAGAAAGATATCACACCTCCCCTCCCCAACCTCCCCTCGTTAGCATCCACTTTCTATTTTCCTTGAAGATGTTCCTTACTCTTAACCACTCAAAGTCTCTGTTACTAATTTTCAGCGTGAAGCAACTACTGGAGGAGTAACAAAACTGTTTCCAGTCTATTGCATAACTGTGTTGCACCCATATAAGGACTTAGCTCTACTACTAGTACCCATTCATACACCCCTAGTGCGATGAAGTATTCTCTGTGAGGGCCGAGTGTATTCTTGCCAAGAACACAAACACAATAGCTAGGAATTAAATGGGAAAGCAACCAATCAAAGACAATACATAGACAATCTTCTACCCAGTTTTTTACCCAGAGTCTCTCTTCCCCTCAACTAGCAGTCCAGGAACAAGCCAAGCTGGCAGAGTAGGTACAAGACTGTTGCAAAATCTCTGTAGGGCCACATAATTTGCTGGTATAGGATTTTCAGCTTAATTCTCAAATGCTTCTCTTGGAAAGGAAGGAACTCATACCCAGACAGACACATTTGATTCCTCTGGCTAAATGTTCTAGGTTGATAAAATTCTTCACTCTAAAAAAGCATACATATATGCTAGTGAAATAAAAGGATACAATCCTCTAAATCAACTTCTTCCGACAGGTTCATCTTAGCTGTGATGGTGGAAAAGATAAGCCGTTTTTGTCTTCTGTCCGGCATGGGGAACTCAATCTTACGATCCAATCGACCTGGACGTAACAGTGCAGGGTCAAGCGTGTCGTGACGGTTTGTGGCCATGATCACCTGTTCAAAAAAGAACAAAATTTAAGAAAAAATTTGATGGATAAAAGTGAACCCAGAAACAGTTTACATTGCAAAACCAATATATACACTTCACAGAAGAGTTTTATAGAACAGCCTTCCAAATTACATAAAATCTGCTAGCTGCTGGCATATAAAAATTTGTGTGTTCAATAAGTATTATATTATTGATCTGCCTACCTTAACATTAACATTTTGGTCAAAGCCATCCATCTGGTTTAGCAGCTCGAGCAATATTCTCTGTACTTCCCTGTCAGCTAAGAAAATATTATTTTGAATAACAGTCAATAGAATGCTACTGCTGTATTTTCTTGTTAAAATCAAAGGGGACAAAGAAATCACTAACTTCTTACTAATTGAGCACGAGGGCAATACTGGGGAATATTGGCTCGAGGTTGTGATAGTACGGACCAGGCGGAGCAAGGTCCGTACAAAACCGACCGAGGGCCAATATTCCCTAGTACGGCTCGACCAAGCTAGGTTAGAAAGTAGTTTATTATATGGCTCTCGTTTTAGCTGCAAATTTTGAATTTACTGGCTTTCGAAAACAAAAAATTACACAGCTTTGACCATTTCAATGGAAACAGTCCATATGGCAAAATCCTGACCAAGAAAGAACCAATCACAATGCTTGGAGTAACCTCAAGACTACCTTGCCATATAATAAAACAGAGTAATTTCAAGTGAATTATTGTTATCAGAGTACTTGGCACTTTCCTCACCTCCAGTTTGAGCATCAAATCTCTTAGTAGCAATAGCATCAATCTCATCAATGAATATTATAGCTGGGGCATTTTCTTTTGCCAAACGGAACACATCACGAACCATCCTGGGTCCCTCGCCAAGGTACTTTTGAACAAACTCTGATCCCACAACACGAATGAAGGCTGCTGTCGTGTGATGAGCAACTGCCTTGGCTAACATGGTTTTGCCGCATCCTGGAGGGCCGAACATCAGGACACCCCTAGGAGGATCTATTCCAATTTGCTTGTAGAGCTCGAAATGCGTCAAGGGAAGTTCAACAGCTTCCCGCATTTCCTGTTTTTGAATGTCCATTCCACCAATGTCAGCATAAGCGACATTTGGTTTTTCATCTGCAGTAAGCATAGCTATACTGCTGTCGGCTTCCGGGGGAAGGACATCAACCAACGCATTGGAGTGCTTGTGAAGTGCTACAGATGCACTTGGTTTTAACAGCTCACGATCAATGGTACTTAGAATACGAATATAGTAGTTTGACCCTAATGAGGAATGACAACAAATCTTTCAGTCATTGATAGAAAAAAATAAGTAAAGCCTCTTAAGCCCAGGTGGTTCAGAACTTTGCATTAAGCAACTTGGAGTATTTGGCTTTCGTTACTTTTAAGGGACTCACGCTGAATGCACCAGTAAAATGGCGTAAACATGTGAATTTAATACGCGACATCATTCATGACAAACATGCTTCTGTTACAAATTCATGTTTACAAGTTTTACAAATATCACAAATTTAAATATTGCAAAGAACGCAATGGCTTTCGTTCTTAATCTATTGTTGACTCTAGACAGAAAACTACAGTGATAAACTCAGAGATTCAATTTTCTCTAACTTAAAAATTCGTCACTTTGCATTATGTTTTAATGCGCCATTTTGCGCGTGCATTCAGACAGTTTGTTTTTTCTCTGCATAGCACGAGTCCCTTAAAAGTAACGAAAGCCAAGTATTTCTACTCTCCCTGGATAGTTTGCTACTGTCAGCAGTGTCCTCCACATAATCCTCAAGATAACATATGATCCCTTACCTGTTGTGGAACCAACAATTCCTGTGTTTTGATCAACAGCCTCCAAAAACTGACCAATAACCAGAGGCACAGATTGAATACGCTTCACTTCTTCTTGTGCATGGAGTAATTCTTTCTTGAGATTCTTCTGTTCATCTTTGATGTATTCTTCCTGGACTTTTAAAAATTCAAGCTGCTTTTGAAGCTTCTTGTATTTTGTGTACAGATCATCTATATCTGGGTCTACAGTTGACAGCGAACTGCTTGCAGCAGTTGCCGGACGACTTGAATCCTAACCAAGGAAATTTAAATATGAAATTAAAATCAAGCACAAGAAGTGACATGTGTCGTGAAGGCAGTAAAAATTTTAGTTAGGATTTCTTAAATACCAGAATATTTTTCCAAACACTTCATGGTCAGCTAAACTAGGGGGTACTGAAGTTTGTACAAGTTAACAAATGTAAAATTAACTTATGGCATTCATTTTTTACTAATTCAATTTGACCAATTCAAACCTCATTTCTCACACATGTATTTGTGATGGTTATTAAAACTACTGCAATTCAAACTTTAAAATCAAAAAAGTTCACCAACTGTTTTTTTGAAGTGGATTCAAACTCAATCAAAATGGTTGAAAACATTGAACAACATTTGCAGTCCATCTCAGATAAGACACTTGGAGAAGTGCTTAACTAGATTAGAGCCTTCAAGGAATTTTAACCAAAACTGGTCTTGACAACATGTGACCAAACTGACAAGCGAATAAAACAAATTTCCTTCCATCCTCATTCAATAAGGTCATGAGTTTTACTGTTAGTTTTTAGCTTATAACATACTCGTCAAAAAAGTCAATCCACCGGGCTGATCAGCTTAAATATTTTTTCTCTTTGGTCTTTACAAAACTCACTGTTATCGGTCAAGTGTGTCATGTCAAAGGTTTCACAACTGCATTACTAAAATTTTACTAAAAATACACGAACTAAGAGAGGAAATCGCCTAGCAAGAACAAGCTTAATATTCTATACGAAAGTTTTTCCTTCCAATGTTTCTAAAGGATTTTTTATACAAAGACAAAAACGTGACAAAGCAAAAATTTACTTAGACTGACAAGAAGAAACGACAAAAAAGTTATTGATTCCAAAGGAAACTTCACTCAAGAAAGCTTAGAATTTCACTCGAACGATTCTTAAAGGTTTGATTTCTGTAAACCGATAGTTAATAGCTTGATAAGATTAAGGTAATTTAAAGAAATGAAGACCCAACTAACCTGACTTTGAACAGCAATGCCTATTTCCTCCATCTTGGATTATCGATTACGAGTTCCCGGATGTCTGCCGCAGACCAGAATAGTGCGGGCTCTCGCGGGCAAGTTGAGGTGAAGGAAAATCAGGATTGGAACGCATGCAGGAGTCGGCGGAGTGACATGCAGTGACAAGTGTGCGCTTTACATTTTATTTGCTTGGAATTCTTTCAAAATGTTTCATAACTTAGAAAATCGGATATTATCCTATTTTCTATTTATTTCTATTTACTTCATATTTCTTTTTTTAAGCGCACGCTGTGCAACCTCGTTCCCAGGGCTTTTCCCTTCTTCGTGGGGCCGGGGGCGGTCGGTCCCGACCGCCCCCACAAAAAAGGGAAAAGCCCTGGGAACGAGGTTGCACGCTGTGATTGGTTACTTTAGCGTTCACTATTTGCCCATTCGTTCTTAGCAACCTTCCGCGTCACCATTTGTTAAATTTAATCGTGGCGTTGCACAAACAAATAGAAAAACTAGTAAAGTTCGTATAGTAGGCAAAATATAGTGTGATCGTCTGGGTGAGATTAGTTCTGAAAATAATTGTTGTTTGTGGCTGATGTTTTCACAACTCTGAGCTGAAGTTATCTTCAGAGTCAAGTGAAAAGTTGCTGTCCATTCCATGACAAAAGGTCGTGCATAGGAACTCGTATTCACCAACAACAGTTCTTTTGATACTCTCACTCGAAAGGTCACACTATACGAACTACTGATACTCCTGGGTTCAAACCATTCTGACTGTGCTCATAGAAAAATTTTGGAAAAGAAGAGAACTCGTTTTCCGAAGAAGAGGAGAAATTTCACTCTGCCGTGACTGTCATGCGTGAGTTCGAGGGGCGCGTGCGAGGGGATGAAGCTGCTATTTTCTCTCCTCGCGCGTCTCCTTCCACGCGCGTCTCAAAACCTTTTCCTGATCTTTCAGATCCTGCTAGTCAAAATTTAAGTTAAAACTGCTCTCCTGTGAGGAGACGCATATTTTTTTTCGTCCTCGCGCGTCGTGCCAACCCTTGCGAGGTAATTCTCTCGCGCGTTCTCGTGCTTGTGCAATCAACTGTCCTCTGAGAAAATTTCTACTGACTGTTAAAGCCTCTGACCTACGCTTTGAAATCCGTGATCCGTGATGGCTCAATCAAATGTCACGTTCAACAGATCAAATGTGGTCAGGGACTAGAAAAAAATCTAAGAAAAACTTAGTCAACTTAGGCCCCGCCGCGCGCCGCGCGCCTTCTGCGAGTCAAGTGATCTTTTCATGATAATGGCTAGTGTAGAGAAAAGCAAAGGAACAACAATTCAACCTTTTCGAAAAAGTGCGTTTTGTATGTATGTAATATGGAATGCAGGGGTTCCATGTCATTACTTCCTCTTAGGACTCGCTGAATCGAGTCAAGGACAAGGACGTGTTTCCGGTGCAATCAACTTCCTGGCGGATATCATTACAATTACGATCTTCACCTTCTCAGAAACTGTATTTTGCATGCAAAGTAAGACGAAACAAAGAGAAGAGAGTTGTAACAAGACTGGCTTGACTGCTTTTCCATTGGATGAATTTGAAAAGTTTACTTCATCGATCCTCGAGAATTTTTATATTTTGATCATTTTCTTCCCAATGTCGTGACAGTCTCCCTAACTGGTTTAGATTCTCTTCTAGATAATCTTTTAGATTCCTCGATATAAAATATTGTGTACGTATATACGTGCTTGGCACTTCAGTGCGTTTCAGCACGTTCCCAGACAAAAGCGATATAAACACCTGGCAGGTGTATATACAGACAGTGTTAACTTCGCATCAGAGAGATAACTGAGAGACCTGACGTCAAAATGGCGATTTCGCGGATTTTCAGCTGTTTGATTGTTTTTGCCATAATCATGGGTCTAAATGCCAAGGAACCACTGTCGGTCACAGATTTCGGGCCACTCCAAATTTCCATGGTGCGACATGGTGAGAAATATGCTACAAACAGAGGTTGTTACGCATACGAAGATGTACCGCCCCTGTACCACGGTATGACTCACGTCCGAGGACTGAATGATAAAGATGGCAAAATCATCTTTAAAGTTAACGTCCCGGTGATTGTCTACCTTGCTATCGATTCACGCTATTCGTATATTCACGGAGACGACTACGAAGACACAGGAGATTTAGTCATGCTGGGGGGCTGCCACAAGCCCAGGGTTAAATTCCCAATTTTCCGAAGCCGAAGGGTGCACGGTCCTGGTTTGGTGACGGTGCATTTCAAGTCCTCGCGAATGACAGGGATTTTCCTGCGAGAAAACGCCTTTGATGTTCGCCCCTATGCAGAGCTGAAAGTGACATTCCCCGGTACCCCCAGGGAGATAAGCATGGTACGGGACGGGGAGAAGTTTAGTACCAACCGGAACTGCTACGCGATGGTGGATATCCCTCCGAAATATTACGGACTGACACATCTTCGGGGACCAAACGACGAGAACACAATAACTTTCCACGTGAATATTCCAGTGATTGTATATGTTGCCATTGACTCCAGAAATAACCGGAACACTATTTTACCCGCAGATTTTAAAGCCACCGGCGAAAAGATTGTACATGGTGGATGTCACGCGCCTACCGACTTCCCAATATACGAGCGGAAATATCCCAGCGGGGGCACCGTCACTATTCCACTCATTGCGTCACGAATGTTGACAGTTATGGTCAAACCATTGATGTAGTCATGGTAACAGAACGTAGCAGATTTTCTCTGCATTATAGCGACTAATGTGATAAATTCAACCAAGTATTGATTTTTATAGAGTCATTCAACTGCCATTACAACTATGGAAACGTGACATGTAACGAAGTCAAACGGTCACGTAACTTATAACGCAACTTTTGTAACAGGCAATATAGTCTCTCTCAAAGTTTGTGAATTTGGTTGAATTGTAACTTAGTTTGTGTGTCTTTATAAGAAAATAATCCAACTAGCAAGATTCTAATAAACTATCAAACAAGTAAGCCTTTTCAATATTGAAGACTTTGAACTGGAATAAAAATACGTAAATAATGGAGGGGAGGACGTTTGACTGTAGTCTTGTTCAGGGCCAGTTCTAAAACAGTACTATACTTGAACTGTAATAAAGGTGAAATATTTCCCAATAAATACTACTTCGTTCTTTTTCCGTTGTTCCAGCCTTGAAAGCAATGAAATTTACTTTACACAGGGCTCGTATTCGTGAGTTTTTGAAATTCCACGACTTTCCATGACCTTTTCCATGACTTCTCCAAGTTTTCCGTGACCTAAATATCATCATTTTCTTGGGAAATCATCTTTCATTTTTGGGTACGTTTTTACCACTTTCTCCGCGAAAAATAAACTTAATTTATTTTGTACTTTTTAATAAAAACCACCTTCCATGACTTTCCAGGCCTGGAAAATGATATTCTTAAATTCCATGACTTTCCACTTCCACGTTTTATATCAACCGTACGAACCCTGTTTACACCTTAAATGACGTCAGACGTGTATTTCTTTTTACGACTGTTTTTGCGTATGCAAAACGGGACTTATGGAAGGGGTGGCGATTTCATAGTTAATTATTATTTGAAGCCATCCTTCCTTCACTCCTTCAGTCGATCATCTGTAAACAAAAGGCCGTTGACAGATGGTTGGCAGACCTACATGTAACGCCACTCTCAGTTTGACGTTGCGGTTTATTAAGACCGATGACAGACCACTGTACTTTACGCCCTAATGGTTTTGTTTTGATGGGTATGTGATGATAATTTGAAAATCGATTGTGAACATATTTTATTTTTATTTTACCTTAAATCAGGTGTATGTTGTTTCTGCCCTATTGAAAAATCAACAGAATTTTCTTAAGTTTGCATGTGACGGTGAAAGCGAAATTGAAAGCGAAGTTTGTGTAATCGCTAGCTGACAGAAGATTATCAGTGTCACGCGACAAAGGTCAACCTAGCCGATTTCAAAATAAATTTTATGCGACGCTTAATCTTCACAGCAATCAAAGAATGCAAGATAAAACCTATCGATATCATGCTCATGGCACTATCAAAACACGTTCCGGAAATTGAACGTTAATCGTAAACGCTGTACAGAGAAAAGAGTGAACACACGCTAGCACGAAAACACGCAAACTTGAATTTGTCTGCTTGGAGCTTGCTTCTTTTACAACCAATGCAAATCACAATAAAAAACAGCGTAAAGCCGTATAGATCTTTACAAGTGATGCACGTTCGACTTCGACGATTTAATTCGTCACTTGTTAAATAGAAGCTACAAGAAGGGACAATTGCATCGTGTGCTTCACAGCGACAACCTAAATCAACGCATTTCAAATAACTTTTATAGGCCTCGGAGTTAAGAAGTACCCTTGCTGAGTTTTATAACCCACAACAGATAAATGTTCATCGCATGCAAGCAAAATCATCAGCACGGGTCGCAGCGGAGAACACTCGAGTTTCAACGACGAGATAAAATCTGGAGCGAGATTTATTCCTAGCAGAAGACTACCTATCCCAAAAGCCAGAGGACCCTACCGCGAGAGGGGTACCTTTCACAGTACAAGCAACCAAAATAGCGGTCGCAGAAGACAGGCAAAGTCATATTTTAAAAGCATATTAAAATAAAAGAAGATACGCGGATCGTTAAAAGTGATCATATGTTTTCAAACACGAATAGAAAAATACATAGAAGAAAACAACTTGCCCCCAAAGTTATCCAGATATACACGCAATCGAATTCCACCAAAAAGTCGTTCCACGTACCATTGAGTTCACCACAAAAATCAGACTTATCAGTGTCACGCGACAAAGGTTTACGCAGCCGATTTCAAAATAAATTCTATGCGACGTTAATCTTCACAGCAATCAAAGAATGCAAGATCATGCTCATGACACTATCAAAACACATTCCGGAAATTGAACGTCAATCGTACACGCTGTACAGGAAAAAGAGTGTACACATGCTAGCACGAAAACACGCAAACTTGAATTTGTCTGCTTGGAGCTTGCTTCTTTTACAACCAATGCAAAACAAAATGAAAAACAACGTAAATCCGTATAGATCTTTACAAGTGATGCACGTTCGACTTTGACGATTTAATTCGTCACTTGTTAAATAAAAGCGACAAGAACTCACACGAACACATTAAATGATGAAGTCATCGCTTAAAAAAACAGTCGTGGCCCAATAGGGCCTTTTGATTGTAATAAAGAGCCCCTCGTTGACTGGTCCTCTACGTCCAAAAGTTTGTAATTGGGCCTGGGGCGAGCCGAGTTTGCAAAATGGTCTGATTTAATGTCGTTGCGCATTCTCGTCCCCATAGCCCTTTTCGTTTCTGCTAGCCGGCAGGGACGTGGCAGGGCTCTGGGGACATGGGATTTTTGAATCGATTCGAATTTTTTTGATTGGCCGTTTAAAAAAAAAATTTGAGCGGGATAAAAAGACGCCACGACTCTCCCATATAGTATATAGAAACATCACGACTGCATACATGAAGACCGTAAGTACTAGAAACTAGGACTGGGAATCCTTTGTCTCCAGAGCCCTTCGTCTCTCGTGCCAAGGCCCTGCCGGCTAAGAGAAGCGAAAAGGGCTATGGGACGAGAATGGTGTTGTCTAGCTTTTGCTATATATTAAATATGTTTCTTTCTAATACAAATCGAGCAGCATACAAGGAAATCAACTTTAATGCCTTATTAACAACGATTACAATGCAACAAACATGGCAGTTTCAAGATCTGAATCTCGACAGTTTTTTTTTCTATGAAAATATATTACATTGAATACGATTTGGGTTTTTACTTAACAACACTTTAGTGTTTCGTTATTTTTCAAGACCCACCCACCACAATGCTGTGACCAAGTTAACTACAAAACCTTTTTAATTAACTTAACGAAATGCTGAAAAACATAAAATACAGAAATATTTTAACAAATTATTCCACGTTCCCAAACAAATCCAAATTTGCCCCATTCTTAATTTTGACATTGAGCCTGCAAGGCTGTGAATACAACACGATATAATATGAAAAAAAAAAACTTCCAGTATACTGTATATTTAACATTCAGAATAGCGATATAAATATTTTTATTTATGTATTCATTTTCATTTCGTAGCTGATTTGTTCTCAACTTCGGAATTTCATACAAATTTTAAAAGAACCGGTTCGACACAATCCCTAGTTATTGAAAGATACGGTTTTGAAGAAATTTTATACAAGGGGTGTATTGTTGAAGAACTTAGTCCAAATTGTAACAACTCCGTGAGAGCAAACCGCGCTTAAACATGTCTTTTGCATATTGAATTAAAATATGAGGTAACTTTGGAAATTTCCAGGAAAATAGTTCTTTTTGCCCGAACAAATTTACAACTAACGTTGTTCGTGAAAAGGTGGACCTGATATTTTGAAAAGTACGCAAGGTATCAACCTTAAAACAAATGCAAAACTTTGTTTAGCATCGTTACAGTGAAAATGGTACAAAATACAACAAACTTGAGAAAACGGGATGAAGGCGTATGAAAGAAGTACAAGACATAAACGCTTTCTGAATGGATTGTTCTTTTTTTGGGGGGTGGGGGGGGGGGGAGGGCATGAATATCTGAACAGGAGGATTTTCACACGTTACGCGGTCAGCGAGACAAAACTGAGAATATCGTGTAAGCTCATTTTTGTACTGGAAAAAGCAGTGATACAAACTGAATGGTCCAGCCATTCACCTAAAGTGCTTTCAAACCGCAATCATTAAGGTTATAATGTAAAGAAAGTTTCGAGGACAACAGAACTAGAAGACAAAAAGAAAGTCCAGCTTTCATTCTGTCTATCAGTCCTGCTTTCCCCAGGAAGCTCAATTTTGAACAAATTCTGTGGCGAAAGTGCTATCAGTGACTAAGCAAATCAGTAAAAAAAACAGCGTTTCTCTATCTCTCCCCCGCCCATCTTTTTCATTCCTGCAATCGCTACAAACATCGTAATACATGAGCCTAAAAACAGAACCGCTGAACGATGTCATTATTTTTTTCCTCCACACAGTGGAAGTTCTATTTTTAAATACCAATATGTAATAAAAAACATGTAACCATTGTTTATTTGTTGAATTTAAATGAAGGAACCCTAAAACGGTACCCATCGCGAAGCCCGATAATCTTGTCAAAATAATCTTCATTTTTGTGTATACCTAACTTAAAAAACAGCGCTCCTAAAAATTTCAATTCCCCCTCACAAACATTGAACTCGTTAAGAAACTACAAACCCATATATCATTCGACCCTCTGCGAAAATCCGCCATAAGCTCGCTTTACAACAGTCAATAGCTTATAAAGGCGGGTCTCGAGCTTGTCGCAACACCTCTTCTGTCGCTCCACACTTCTCGTGGCCACAACTTCGCGTTAATGATACGACTTCACCTTGTATCTCAAAACCAGATACGCGGCTAGTCTTAGAATGATGAAAAACAGAAACAGTACAAAGCCGTCGAAGTAAATCTTCGCACCCTCTAAGAAGAGAGCGTTTTCTTCAACGTCCATGGAGGCTAAAACGTCCTCGCTGTTGACGAATATACACCGTTTGTCCTTGCATTCTAAAGGTCCTCGTTTATTGCCATATATGGCGACTACCGTGCCTTCCCAGCTGTACCGCGCGTAAGACACATATGTTAGCCACTGCATGTACTTTGGTATGGTGTCAAAATTCACGAAGAAACCGCTGAACAGTAACACAGGAATGCCAGTCACTGGAGCGACGTACACTGCAGTCTGGGAGGAGAGATGTAAAAGAAAAACGTTTTACACAATTACGCGGAAGTTAACTATATTTATGATCGTATTCAGTCTATTAAGAGTGACATGACTAGAATCTACTACAATCAACCGTAACAGTGTAAAAGAGAGTTTTACAAGAACTTTTTTCTCCATAACGATTTCATAGTAAAGGTAAGGGTAAGGTAAGGTAAGGTCAACTTTATTTAGGCAGGGTGGCCCAATCAGCACTTGGCTGGTATCAAAAGGGGCCCTGCGTAAATTAAGACTACATTAAATTTCTATATATAAAGATTAATATTTACAATTATAAAAAAACGGGTAAAAAGCGCTTAAAAAATACAAATGAAGTGTAATTATTTTAAAATAAACTTTTCTGTCCTAATGTTGCTCTTGCTCATTCACGTGATAATCACACCTAACCAACAGAAACACAATTAGCACAGTAGACCAATCAGAACTCGAAGCAGAAAAATGCAACCAGTGCCAAGCGGGAGAAAAATGCAACTAGTGCCAAGCGCGGGAAAAATGCAACCGTGCCAAGTGCGGGAAATCATGCAACCCGTGCCAAGCGCGGGAAATCATGCAACCCGTGCCAAGCGCGGGTATCATGTAATCAGTGCAAAGCGCGAGAAAACATGCACTGAGACGATGTCAAGCGCGGGAAAACATACAGCTGGTGTAAAGCGCGGGAAATCATGCAACCAGTGCCAAGCGCGAGAAAACATGCACTGAGACGATGCCAAGCGCGGGAAAACATACAACCGGTGTAAAGCGCGGGGAAACATGCAACTAGTGCAAAGTGCGGGAGAACGCTTGCGAGGCAAGCGAGGAATCGTGTTAGTCTCACTCCAGATTGGATGGGAAAAGAGCATGCTTGTTCAAATTGCATGATTAGAACACGTGGCACGTTTTCTTGTTTTAATCAATTACAGAGAACCTTTGAATTAAGATATAACAGTAGTATTATTCGAATACAGAAGCCTATTTCTATTAAACAATTGGAATGCATCTAAACTGAGGTTAGGAGTTTCATGAAGCTGGCTACAGGTAACTTTACTACCCTTTAAAGGGACACTGTCACGGACACTTGTTGGCTTTTTTAGTAAAACGGCACCAAAATTACGACTAAGTGCTTTAAACCATGCAGGAAATATTCCTAGAACGTAAAGAGAAGGATTTCTGGCAAATTGTTTAAAGAAGAGGGTGACTGTAAATAGTTTTTATCAATTTTTCCAAACCACAAGGACAGAACTTGAAAAAGCCAGGCTGACTTTTTCAAGTTGAGATCAAAAGCTTCCGATTGTATCACAGTGATATCACTCTCTATGTAGCTTCAGTACACTGGTATAGTAATTTTAAGAAAACTTGACCACTGTTAATTGGTTTCCAATGGTGTAAACATGTTTTTGGGCTGTTGAATTTTGAAGTTATGCTCGTGACAGTGCCCCTTTAAGTTATTGTTCAGAACAGTACCAAAATGCAAATTCACGGTTACCAACTTTGAGATGAAAACGAAGGATTTGTAAAACTCACCGGGAGACTGGGCGCCACTGTTCCTATAAGAAGTCCAATGGACTGCGCTACAAGACACGTGAGTATTGTGATGGATAGAAACTGAGTGTAACGCAATCCATCATTTGGTTGATCCGTCATGAAATATACTATTGTACAGTAAATCACTGGAAAAAGGATCTGTTGAAAGACAAGAAGAGTTGTCACTTTACTTAGAAGCTTCCTTAGCCTTCGTTTGATAAGTCACGCAAAGTTTCAGAGGTATTGCTGGTTTACAACTGACGTCACGGCAGCCATGCTGGTGGACAAGAACAAAGCGTTTTCCGCTCTTGGGAACTTACCCTTTTTTATCATGAAAATTCTGCGAAAAAGTTTTTTATTGTTTTGTCCACCAGCATGGCTGCATTATCACGCGGTTACGTGACAAGCCATAGGATAAACGTAACAAGCGACCCTTGATACTGGGATTAATTGGCCATGTTCTAAACGAGCAGGAGAAGAAGAGAGCAATCCATCCAAAGCTCTCTTATTTTTGCGATTTTTAAAAGTGTACCATGCCTTTGCGTTTTAACCAATAACTCTCAAATTTGGTAAAAAAAAATTCGTATCCAGTCCCCCGCTCGTTTAAAACATGGCCAATTGCTCAACTATTCTCACCTGGAATGGAACATCAGCCATTGTTTTCGCCAAGTAGTAGGACTTGAGACTGTACCAGTTGTTCAAATGTTCTCGAATAAACACAAGTTTTTCCATGGGGACTGCAGATAAGAATTAAAGGAGAAAAATTTAATGCAAAGAACTTCAGTCCACGCAGTGTTTGAAAAGTAACTCACAACAAACTCTTTATATCTAAATCAGTTTATAACTGAAGAACAGAATAAATAGGACACGCACTCCGCACTCAACTAACCTAACAGATCTATATCAAATGTACAGGAAAGGTGGGTGGGGGAACAAGTATCAGTTGATGAGACCGAACCGGACTGAGCCCGCAGTTTTCGTCGAGGTTGCTTAGCAACTGACCGCGCCATACCATGATGACGTGCCACTTTCGGAGTACTCTCGAGTGCTCGTGCTATTCTTTGATTGGACATAAAATTGGAAACTTTACGAGTGCTTCTGTAAGTCGGAAGACGACAACTCTTCCCCCGACTATACAGCATCACAGTCAACTGCTATAAACAAGAAACCGATTTTTGCATGTAAAAACAATCAATGCTAGAAACAATGAAACAACTTGTGTAATAAATAATGAAGATGGTAAATTTTAAGCTCGGTGAATAAATGATAAAGTAAAAACTTGTGGTATCTTCATAGAATTATCAAACTGTGTTCGTAGTTTCTTTTAGAACCAAATGACAGCGACAAAGGGAACTTCTGTGCCATCAGGAGTTCATACAATTAAAGCATTTTAAATAGAAAAAGATGAGTAAGGGTTATTGCTATACTTACATGTAAGAACTGTGGGCATCAGTGAAGTAAACATGAGAAAAAGAAGTGAGAAGAACAAGCAGCCAGTGTTGTTAAACACTTTATTGCCGTCATTTCCGATGCCGTGATATAACAGTCCTATAAGCAGGCCAACAGATGCTATGGACACGAACCGCAGGTGAGTAAAAACACGATCTCTGAATATGGACTGCGCTGCTCTTTTGAACAAGACCATGAACTGTAGATAAAGAGCACAAAACAAAAACAGAATTAGCAACTGAGAACTAAGGTACCACAAATTTGTAAGTAAACATATTATTAACTGACAAAGAATATCAGTTTTAGCCAGGGCGTAAAAGAACAAGTAACACAACGGGGGGGGGGGGGGGGGGCTCTTTGTGTGGCCTGTTGCAGTCGTTTGGCCAGTTGGGAAGCAGCGCTAAAAACGGTGAAGGGAAAAAAAACCCGTCAAACCGTTCTCTTTTCTCGCGCTGTTCCCCAACTAAATGAATACCTGCAACAGGCTAATGTACGACGTCGGCTGGTGCGAGGCTTGCAACCAAAAATTGACGACGGAGAAAATTTGTAAATTCTCAAAACCGAAGATCATGCGTCGTGTTACGATTTATTTCCGAAGGTTTATCACTTCAGGATTTCGCAGCAGGCAAGTGAAAAGCGATCCAGCATCATGTAAAACTCAAAATGGCCAGACACACTTTCAACACGGGTGATATTTTATAAATCAGTGTTTATAACAAGCCCTTCTGTGGTGATAGTGAGTAAAGACATTCACCTGTGTCGTTTGACTTGCAGCATGTATGATGCTATCAGTGCTGGTCTTCACGTTACAGTTTGGTAGTATGGACACCACCATGTTCCTGGAATCATAGCTACAGCTGGTACTGCTTGTCAAGCTTTTCTTCTGAGTCATGACCTCTTCACGTGCTTTCCACGCCTTAACCAGGCTTGGTATCACATTCTCACCATACTCTCCTGATGCGACTTCAATGACTGAAAAACAACACAGGAAAACATAAGGCAAAATGGCAAGTTTGATGAAAGTAGCAAGTTCTTCTTAGGGGACAGAAGATTGAGGGGGCGGTAGGAAGGGGGAGATGGGCAGGGGGGGGGGGGGTTGAGAGTCATAAAGGTAGTTACAGAAAGGTAGTGGTGAGACCATTTCAAGGCCCTGGTGGCTTATTTCCGGTTTGATTTCTGTAGCATGAAGCGACTAAGACAACTTGAGAACACTATGCGAATTGCTATTTTCCTGTTCTTCCAACTGATATAAAACCCTTGCGTTATGTTCTCCCATCAAAATAAAACACAATGTTCCCCTTTACCCGTGGGAGGCGCGGTGGCCTAATGGTTAGTGCGCTGAACTCCGGATCGGGTGGTCTGGGTTTGAGCCCTGGCCGGGGCACTGCATTGTGTTCTTGGGCAAGATACTTTACTCTCATAGTGCCTCTCTCCACCCAGGTGTATAAATGGGTACTGGCGAATTTACTGCTGGGGGTAACCCTGCGATGGACTAGCATCCCATCCAGGGGGGAGTAGCAATACTCCTAGTCACTTCATGCTACGGAAACCGAGATAAGCTCTCGCCTGATGGGCCCCTAGGCTCGTATACAGACGTTACCTCCCCTTTACCCCAACTTTCATGAGAGCTCTTGGTTGTAACGAAATGCCATACATGACATAAATAATATTATTACTCATTCAAAATATTTCCCCAAGCTAATTCCAGCTAACGGGCTAGCACCGACCAAATTTGGAAGACGTTTCTACACATGACAGCCTCCTGGATCTGCATAATTCTTCAAATCATACTCTGCCTCATCCAGTAATTGCTAAATATGTCTGCCAACTAGGACCTTGAAATATTGCCATAGCCCTTAAAGTTCTATTACTGTGAACAAAAGAATTAACTAATTCTCCCTTCAATATCAATACACGATCTAGCAAACAGGTACTGAAAATAAAGGAAATCGCCAACTAGGAGATACTGCCTTGATATAACACCAAGCTTTAGCACTGACATTGCACTCATCCTGTGAGTACTTTAACTTACTGTAGTCTGCTGGATTGTGGTACTTGGGACAGACCAGACCCTCACCAGCCAGGTATGGTAATAGGTCTTGTACAGTGCCTTGGAACAAGCAATTTCCCTCTGCTAAGATGTACAGCTGGGGGAAATAAGGAAGAAGAAGATTTGTTACTGGAAGGAAGATTTGTTACTGATGTGTTTGAATAACTGCTTTTTGGGAACACAAGCTAGTCTGCCCTTTTTGTGAGTGGATGAAAGGAAGCTTCTTTCATAGCTACTGTTTTGGAAAGCAAGGCTGGCACAGAGTTGGCTCAAGGTTGAAGATTGGTTCAGAGTTGGAACATGGTTGGCCCAGGATTAGGTGGGGTATGGTTGGTGCACGGTTGGGTCAGTCAAAAATGGGACAAGGTTGGGACAGGGTTGGTGCAATGTTGGAACAAGGTTGGCACAAGATTGACACAACATTGGGTGGGATATGATTGGTTCAAGGCTGGGATTGATTTAGCGCAAAGTTGAGACAAGGCTAGCTTTAGGTTGGAACAGGGTTGGTGCTAGGTTGAAACAAGGTTGGCACAAGGTTGAGACAATGCCCAGGGAGGGTTGCTGCTAGGCCGAGACAAGGTTTGGACAAGGTTGACACAAGATTGGGTGGGATATGGTTGGTTCAAGGTTGGGACAGTCAGAGTTGGCAAAGATCGATACAAGGTTGGCTCAAGGTTGGGACAGGGTTGGTGCAATCTTAAAACAGGGTTGGGACAAGATTGACACAAGATTGGGTGGGATATGGTTGGTTCAAGGTTGGGACAGTCAGAGTTGGCAAAGATCGATACAAGGTTGGCTCAAGGTTGGGACAGGGTTGGTGCAATCTTAAAACAGGGCTGGGACAAGATTGACACAAGATTGGGTGGGATATGGTTGGTCCAAGGTTGGGACAGTCAGAGTTGGCAAAGATTGATACAAGGTTGGCTCAAGGTTGGGACAGGGTTGGTGCAATCTTAAAACAGGGCTGGGACAAGATTGACACAAGATTGGGTGGGATATGGTTGGTTCAAGGTTGGGACAGTCAGAGTTGGCAAAGATCGATACAAGGTTGGGACAGGGTTGGTGCAATCTTAAAACAGGGTTGGGACAAGATTGACAGAAGATTGGGTGGGAAATGGTTGGTTCAAGGCTGGGACAGATTTAGCAAAAGGTTGAGACAAGGTTAACATAAGGTTCGAAAAGGGTTGGTGCTAGGTTCAAACAAGGTTGGCACGAGGTTGGGACGGGGATTGACATTAGGTTGACTGGCATGACATTGAGACAAATTAAGATTAGCACAAGGATGGGGGAAGGTTTAGGCAAGGCTAGCACAAGGTTGGGACAGAGTTGCAGTGCATCAATGCAAATTCTACATTTATTGGTTTATTTCCAGTTCCATGAGCAACAAGTATACAATGATGCAGCATGAAACTGAACTGACCTTGTCAAACATTTCAAAGAGTTTTGCACTAGGTTGATGGATGGTACAAACCACAGTCCTCCCACCATGAGCCAGCGTCCTCATGAGACTAATGCACTGAAATGCTGAAGAGCTATCCAGTCCACTGTAAATAAACAAACAATATGAACAAACCCAGTTCAATGCATCAAATAACAGTTAAGGATGCCCAATTTTCAACAAAGTAAAATGCACTGCAGACTGGCCTAATTAGTGGGATGGACTCTGGATCAGGCTTATGTCAGTTTTGAGCCCTGGCTTGGGTAATTGGGTTGTGTGCTGGGGCAAGACACTTCACTCTTTAAAACAGTGTCTGTAATGTAATGTAAAATGTAACTGTTACTAGGAGGCAGTGTGGCCTAGAGGTTAGGGCGCTGGACTTGTAATCCGGAGGTCCCGGGTTCAAGTCCTACGCCCTGCCACTAGATGGATTTGTGTTTGGTGGTCCCGAATTCAACTCCTCCACGCTTTGTAAATAGCCAGCTGGTCAGCCTCCTACCAGTTGGGATTTTTAACAAATTTCTGTTCAATTTGTAATATTTGTTTGCTTATTTACAGTGTCCACAATTAGTACAACAGTGCTAAACACCCTGACACTTAAATAAAGTGATTTTTTTTTTGTTTTGTTTTGTTGTAGCCATTCATTCAGCTTTAAGACAGCTAGTTTACACGCATGCCACTGAAACAAAGGAAACATTAATATTTTAAATGAACATAACATTTAAATTATCCCAAATAGCAGTAGGCAGACCAGGTGGCTATATGCAAAGCGTGACCAAGGATTTGAACTCAGGATGACCAAAACCAAATCCAGCTAGTGGTAGGGTATAGGGCTTCAATCCGGGGCCACCAGATTGCAACAACAGCACCCTTAACCACACTGCCCCTCCCCACCCATCAGAATAAACAGGTACCAATGATCAAACACTACTTACCTAGTTGGTTCATCTAGAAAGATCAGCGGGGGATTATTCACCAGTTCCAGTGCTATTGCGAGCCGTTTCCTCTGGCCACCAGATATTTCGCTCAGTCTTGTATTGGCAGTCTCTGTAAGGCCCAGGTTTACTAGGATTTCATTGATCTAGTAACAAAAGGTGCAAAGTCAAAAAGTAAACAAGCAAACAAAAACTGAATAACAACAAACAAGAAAAATATGGTTGCAGAACTGAGTTCCAGAGTTGAACAGATCTAGTTTCTATGACTACAATATAAAGATTAAATGGGGTATCAAAAACAACTTACAACTCTTTGTTTGTCTTCATGGGATAAGCATTCCCTGAGATGTAAATTGGCAGACACCTGAACAGAAAAAGTATGTTATCACTTTTTTAACAGCAGAAAATACTGGTTACACTGTAGTCACTGCCAGAGTCAGTTAAGGCAAGGCAGCATGCCTGTTCTAAACTTTTATTATGTCTCTGTCTGACCGTCCCTTCATCTATCCTCAGTCTGTCCATCCACTCATCTACCTGTCTTGTACATGTACCAGTAATAAATCAAACACGAGAGACAGTGTTTCAATGGGATATCCAAACACTGAGAAGAGAGTTGAAAATGTGACACGTAGTGGAGTATTTTTGATGAAATTCGAGGTGTTTGGATAGCCAATGAAACACTGTCTTGAGTGTTTGATATATCTTCTCAATCGAAACAAAAACTAAGGAGTAAACGGAGAAATTAAAAATCGTGAAAATCTATGCTAATTAGGATCAGATTTCCAAACCACCGTCACGGTTCTGATTTCCTTTGTTAATTATTAATGAGTTCGAGAATATCATAGCAGAGGCTGAAATTTAAAGGGACATACTAATAAAAATCAAAACTTCTCACAGATTTATTCAGTATCCGACAATCTTACCATCATAGATTCCATAACTGTAAGATGGGGCAGAAGGACATCATCTTGCATGATGTAACAGGACATTTTACGGAACTGTCGCAAGTTACGTTCCATACCATTGACCAACACCTGGCCACTTGCATCTTTTGTTCTAAGGAAAAATTTAAAATAGCAACAAAAATACAGTTATAAATAAAGAAAGGTGGTATATTTTAAGCTTGGTAAATGAAATATGAAGGATGAAATATTCGGCATGTCGTGAGCGTGGATCCGAGTCCCCGACAGGAATTGAACCCATGACCTCCCAAACACTGGGTGGGTGGTCTATCCACTGAGCTACAAGAACTCAGACTTTTGTCTTTGTCTCACGCTCGCAACATGCTGAATATTTCATCTTTCATAAAAAATACAGTTAGATCCCAAAAGTTTGAACCATATGTTACAGTCATGTAACACAAACTTGTCTGTATCTCAAAAAAGAGGCAGTTTACCCTAAAAAACTTAAATTTCTTCACTGTGTCAACTTATATATTGAATAATAAGTTCTATGATAAGATGTGTAGTAGCACATTTTAGTTGTAATCAAATACACTTATTTGTGTAGTAAACCTAGTATTCATTTAATTAAAACTTTAAAAGTTGTTTTGCATTGCTCACAAGCCTTTTTATTTCACATGTATTCAGCAACAGTAATATTGATACTTGACAATATAGATGATATTAGATGAGATATTAGACTGGAAACCTGAGTAGTCTATGAGTGAATAGTCAACAAGATGCAGCAAAGTTGACTATCGCTCATAGAAAACAAGGGCTGGTAGTCTAATTGTTTGAGTGGACACTCTAAAGGATTACAGTCCAAAAGTTACAATTTCAATATAAGTCACATACATGTATTTTTTAGCTGAAAATTGTGAATACTTTTCCCTTTTAAGAGTAACACTTGCTTGATTGTGTTATAACTTAATCAGCAAATAAAAAACAAATGGGAGAGCCAATCAGATTTATAGATTACCAACAGAACATGGTTGAGTGTCTAAAAATTTAAGTTATCACACTTTTATTACCTGTATCCTGCGAGAATATTAATTAATGTTGACTTCCCAGCTCCTACAGGTGAATAGAAAGTGAAGTTAGACACAGTGCATGAAATAAAGCCATGCTTTTAATACAGTTGTTCACTTTCTATATTGTCTGCCAGACAGACAGACAGTCAGACAGTCAGACAGTACAGTAACTAGTATTTAGTGGTAACTATGTTTTTTTTCTTAGTTCTTTGCCAACCACATTTCATAACAGTCTTGCACATGACAATGGCACATTCTTTTGTGTGTTATAGTGCTCACTGTCACTAAAGTTGCGAGGATCCCTGCAGAGCTTGTTCATAAGTTGTGTTAGTCTTGTCATGAGTTGTCCTTTCTGAGAGGATATCCCACAATACAGGCAATAGGGGCTTCAAGGCCACCTTAAGTTCCAAGTTGCTAGCTAGCTCGGAAGGATTCCTGTTTAACTTTAGCTGAAATATTCCCTCCATGTTTAACAAGGAAGCAAAGACTAGAAGGAAGCTTGATTGGGGTGTGGCTGACATTTATCTTCATCTATCTTTTGGTAATAATCATCCCCAAAAGACTCAAAAGATTACATATTTTCATAAATAAACACTGGGCCCTGATTAAACGCTGGCTTCAAGTTAACGTCAGGTCCACAAGGCCAATTTTGAAATAAACGCCAGGGCATTTAATTGAAAAAATACGGTATGTGTAATAGCAAATTTGTCCTTCCCCCAACCCACCTGGGCTTAGTTTACAAAATGCAATGCGATGGGCTTTTTTTGTCCCGTGTTACCATGGCAACACAAGAATTTGGTGTGGGAGCTCTGGCCTAGGGTAGTACTTCATGTAAGATCTCATGTGTGGTTACAAAGCGACAAGTGAACAAGGTTAAAACAATGGATATATATTTATGGTGAATTTGTACCTACATTATATGTGTTTTTGCTGGAAGAAAAGTTTTAAGGTATTTATTTTATACGCGTTTGACAAGGTATAGAGTAAATTGTAAATGCTGGGACATTATGTTTGGTCTTACACAGTGGTGGCAGCTCGGTTTTACTTTGCAATACCGCCAAAAAATGTGAAAATGTGAAGAATGTGATTAACAGATTTTATTGATTAGAAGTGAATTAAAAAACAGATGTAGTTTTGTCGTGTACTGTTTGTTGAGTGTGGGGGAAAGGTTCGATAATAATTTGTGTAATTCCTTACATAAGGTTTGTGATTGAGTTTAAAGGAGTAAGAAACAATTTACAATATTAGTATATACTTTGGTGATGTGATTGTTGTAATACAGTGTTTCTATTTTTCTACGAGTGCACTCGCAGGTTGATATTAGCCTTGATGTTATCTGTTAATAAGCGGCACCGGATGCAGAAGCGATGACGTTTTTTTTTTTTGACGAACTTGGAAAGAACAAGAAAATTCTAAGCCTTCCAACATACAACATAAATGCAACACAAATAAGGCCCCTTCTAGCTGGCTGGTGAAACCCTACCCGGACAGTGGACACCTGACTCAGGAGCAGAGAAAGTTTAACTTAAAGTTCAGTGAGCTACAGTCTGTAGTGGAACGAGCATTTGGCAAGGGTTGAACAAAACACGAGCACCCTAAAAAAGACCGTGATTGCTGTGTACGTTTTGCATGAAAAGGATGACTTATATGGCAAGGATAACAACGATTCAGCCTGACAGTTCTGACAACGACAATGATAGAAGAATTAGGTTGGGAGTACTTATTTTTAAGGATTATAAAGTGAAGTACAGGCATGCTTTACGTTTCTTAAAATAACATTCTAACGTTTATGACAAGACCGTTGCCAGCATGAAAAGCTTTTTAGAAAGTATTTTTCGATTGTCCTCAATTTTGAAATTGGAGACACAAGGCCTTACAGTATGGGAACTGAAAATCAGTGAAAATTAATTATAATGCAACAAGAAACTACGTAGAAAAAGAAAAAAAATACACCAGGTTAGTTAGAAATGACTAATATTATGTATGACCGAAAGAAAGAAATTATATTTCATGAGATTTCTTAGGATTGATGAGCAGAAATGTCTATCTGAAATGCAAAGCAATTTTAACATTAATTTTATATTTTTTGACCCTTAAGATTGACCTGAGTCAAGAGGTACTAGATGTAGGTTCATATATCTTGTTGTGAATTTCATGCTACAATATAACACAACTTTTATAGAGCGGCAACAACAGCCCTTTTAGTGGATGGATGAAGTTCAAAAGAGGACTACATGGAACGTATTTAGGATGAAGAGTCTATTTTTTGTTAAAATTAGCTTTACGCTTTTCAATTTTGGATATCTTTGAACTGCAGCCAGCAGCTATCAAGTAAAATACAGACAAGTTTCACTGAGATTATCAATGAAAATTAATTGTAACTCAACAGGAAAAAACGTAGAAGAAGAACAAAATACACCAGGTTAGTTAGAAACGCATAATACAATGTATAACTGAAAGAGAGAAATTATATTTGATGAGTTCTCTTAGCTTTGAAAAGCAGAAATGTCTATCAACAAGATGTCAGTAGATGGACCTGTAGATAGTCTGAAGTGTCAGCCGTCTTCTCTTCCTTACCCCTCAGAGGACGGGCAGGAAGGAAGAGAAGACAGCTGACATTTCAGACTAGACCTGTAGAGTTTTTATTGACGTTGTTGTGCATGTCATGCTACACGCTTAGTATACTCAGTGGATGAATGAATCTCTAAAACCCCTTTGGAGTGTCTTGTCTTGTAGTGTCTTGATGTATAGATTTAATAAGTGCATTTATAGGGTGTATCAGAATAACAGCTTTATTTTGCCTATTACGCGGGATGAGCCGCGTATTAAATTCGGCTTGATTGTTTTGATGCGTTCGATGTGGTTCGATGTGGTTCGATGGGTTCGATGTGGTTCGATGTGTTCGATGTGGTTCGATGTGTTCGATGAGTTCGATGAGTTCGATGTTGTGCGGTAAAATCTATCGAAAGCTCTCGTCGATTTGAGATTTCACCTAAATGGTATGCTCGATAATTTTTCTAACCATCGCTGGCAACGTACGATTTTGTTCACTAAACGGTACATTTTATACGTTTTCAATGTAGTAAAAGAAACTCTTGTTTCTCACAGAGCAATGTGTTTGTTTCCCGTGGTAGCATGTTCACTGAGATCTCGTCCAAAGCTTTCGTTCAAAAGCTCCCGTCGGCAACGTCCGATTTCATTCACAATATTTAAACCGTAATAAGACCTGATCAGTGAGCGGGAGTGGAAGTTTTCAAGATTTTCACAGCTCATGGCGACTGAATACATAACAAAAGAAGTAATTGTCGATTGTTTACAGTTTGGATGTAACTTTATTCTCAACTATTACGCCAGTGACAGGTTAAAAGGCGTGCGTCAAACAAGATCGAGTTCTCAACGATCACCCTGTTGATAATTGTAAAAACCGATAAAGGTCATTTGCTGATTAGCCTTGGCAATTTATCCCGGAATTTATGTAAATCGCATCTTTGTAACACAACACCTTTCGTAGGCCAAAGTCACGTTAGCGCATACGTTTCATGTTGTGACTTTGGCGTCTTTTAAATTACCTTATTGAGTACTTGTACTTTCATTTCCATTTATTTGTACATTTTAAACAGAATGTGACCGTGAAAAGTCATTCCCATCCCGAGGAAACGGCCAACGGGCGTCTTGTTTAAAGAATAGCATGCTTTGATATCTACCATGTTATCTTCAGTGGAACTATTGAATGTGATGGATTTTGGGAAAGTAGTTGAAAATGAATTCTCATTTCTGTTTACAACGGGTACAATATTGGTGCAGGTTTTAACAGGATATTTACTGTTCAGCTTTATTTATAGTGATTACAGTGGTGGAATATAGCAGATATAGTTTTCACGATCTTCGTAAAAATCAAACAATGTTCTAGACAAGTGTACGAAAATCTGGAAAAAAGAATAACACAAGACGGCATGAAGTGCCTTTGATTAGACATGCAGGAATACAGTACTGTCCGTGAACAATCAATAAGTTACATCACAAGGAATGTGCCTGCTTTTCTACATATCAAGGTCCCTATTTTGTAGCATCAGGGAAATGTCATAAAATATACTATGTCAAGGAGTTACTTTAATTAAAATATTTAAATTTTACAAAATTTAATTAACACAACAAGCCTATTCACAAGCCAGTGTCATGACTGAATTTGTCAAGACTTCCTGTTTATAAATTCAGCTTTGAACAACAAACTCTGGATGTTGGACTGCATTATGCAATCTGTCTAGAAGATTCAAAACGTTTCCTAGCAATACAGTTGATGGCTGTATTGATCGGTTGACTATAAGAGGTTGAGAGAGGTTATAACTATATTAACGTGCTTCAGTATGTAGCAATTGCTATCTGTACTGTATTATAAAATGCTGTAAATACTTACAATTAAAATTATAAATAAAAAAATAAAAAAAATGCATTTAACAACAGCCTTGTTTCATTATAGAAACCATTTATTTCAATACTACTTGTTTTGAAAGCTACCCTATTGTAATTTAATTTATCCCCATGTTCTTGCACATCAGAATAATATCATTATATACCCTATACCCATGCCACCTAGACTGAGTTTACAACTACAGCATATTAGTTACAAATGCAAACTTTTGAACTCAAATCAACACAGTGTATGGAAAGGAAAAGATTCTGGAAGCAGCTCAAAGAAATTATTGTCGATTAATTAGCCTAACATTTTTATGAGCAGTTTTCAGTTGATTGTTGGGAAGTAATGACAGTTTGCTTTGGTTTTGCTATACTACGCTTATAGTGCCATTACTTGTTAGTTACATATTTGGCATGTTCTCATCCTTGAATCATATTGAAATTAGAAAATAATAGTACTGCACTCAGTCTCTATTAAGTGCTTTGTCACTTACATAAGTGTACAGTAGGGTGGGGCTATCTCAAACTCCCAAGTAAAAAGAAAAATTGTTCGAGATAGCAGGGAGTTCAAGATAGAAGGGTTATTTTTAATTATTATGGAAAATGACTAAAAAAATCTGTATGACTAGGGAAATGACTTTTAGTTTGAGATAGTGGGAAGTTTGAGAAAAGAGAGTTCAAGATAGTCTGGTCCGCTACTGTGTGTCCAATAAGTCAGCATTCTTGTTAGTTTCAATGGTGAAATTAGCCGAGTCTAAATGAAATTTATACAGATTCTGTATGACCATACCTGATGGACCCAACACGGCAACCAGCTCGCCACTTCTAAACTCACCAGACACTCCATGGATGATTGTCTTTTGCTCTGAAATTAACCAACAAATATATTGACTTAGGATGCTGGCCAATACCACTGAAATTGGGAATTCAGTAATTATCATCTGCTTAGGACAGGGTGCCCCTTTTAGTCACAGTCATACCAATTTTTCTTGGACAACTCTGTCCAAGGGGGAAAGGCACAATGAGGTTAACCCTGCGTGAAGCACCAACCTGTGAAACAAGGCCAGACCACAACACCGGGAACTCTGTGCCCTACTGAAGGGGGCGTTGGGATTTTCGGTTTTGGCCATTTTTAGATCAGCTTTTTGGTTTTTGCAACTGCGGTTTTTCGGTTTTGGCGTCTTTTGCGGGTTTTCCTTTTATTAGCATTTGGTTTTCGGTTTTCAGCAAATATACTAGCGGTTTTTCGGATTTGGCAATCCTTGTGGTTTTCGGTTTTCCCATTTGGTTTCCGGTTTCTCTGTTGCAATATGATCTCAATTATGCGCTCCAGCCATGTCCCAAGGCACTGTTGATTGCGATCAGGCATTAAAATAAACCTCTTGATGGTTTTGTGTGCAAAACGCAAGTTTACAATTGCATAATTTAGCTCATTACAGATCAAAAAAGAAAACAAATGTCTTAAAACCCATTTTCTCCAGAAATCGTCACATGTAATGGGTTAAAGTTTGGGATTTTGTGTGCGGTTTTCGATTTTGATCGAAATTTATTACGGTTTTACGGTTTTGGATGATTTTTTGTGCGGTTTTGCGGTTTCTACTAGGTCCCAACCCCCCTCCCTACTCTTTGCCGCAGACCACATAACACTGACGATGTAGGGTACGGGGCGTTTGGTTTATAGTCCTTATCTGAGAACACTAGAACGGCTAACCACACAAAGGCCACACAGTCTCCTCCTTATGTGTGGGAAGTTTAAAATTTGGTTTAAAAATGGATGAATGAACAGCTCAGGGTAAGATATATTTTGGTTAAAATTCTTTTTTTTTTTAAAAATGCTCCTGACTGCCAACGTTTTAACCAGAGATTAAAGATAAAAAAGATAAAAATTAAGTGTTTGTATGACTGGGATTTGTGAGTAAGTGCTCACTTTTACAATGGGTGTCCATTATTAGATGTTTGACTGCCCACCCCTCTAGCAAGCCAGAAATTCAATGCCTGACCCTCGGCTCACTAGGGCTATTAGGTCTTTGACTCAGCTACCCGGCACAAGCTTCTGTGATGGAGCCCCCCCTCAATTTTCCTGCACAGAAGGTCAGCCTTCAACACATCTCAAAGTCCACCTTTTGTCAAATTGGTGTAGGTTTACAAGATGATGTAATATATGACTTACATACCATAATTTCCCCTCCACATTAATTTGGCTATTTTTCCTCTCAACACTAACATAATGGGAGAGGAAAATATTTTCAACTTTGGTGAAGAGGGAAATCTCTTTGATTTAAGGGGAGAATAACATGTCTTTGATTTCGAGGGATAAAACAGATTACTAGTAATTTAATCTTTTTTATAAATATATATTGGTCTGCCTGTTTCTGCCACAGTACTTGCTTACGACTATCACTTCTCCCTTTTCTATTCCTATCTGAAAACAAACTCATTCTCAACATTCTGCTTAAGAAAGTTCTTCTTGCTTATTTTTAAACTCTCCACAAAACCCATGAATTGAGCTTTTGTTTGAATGCTCACATACTTGCATGTAAGTGTTTGATCTACAGACTCATGCCAAAAATTATGTTCTGACATAACCAGAATTTCAATTATATCTGGGGTGAAACTGCATTACCTCTAATTAAAGCCAGTGAATTTGTTTCTTATCATGCATGCATGCACGTGCCTGAGTTTAGGCTATGAATAGCAACTACCAAGGGGTCAAGAAGGTCACGAATATGGTGGACAGAAAAATGCCACACACGCACACACTGTACATGACTTTGTATGGTCTGATTTCTGATAAAAAAAATTATCTGTAACACCTTTAAATTGCACATCATTCATACAATTTGCTGAAAATACTCAAAGCATGTATAGCTGGATACAAATCTGTATGTTGAGATTATTAGATGCAGGTGTAACAAACGAAATATAACACCTGACTAGAGGTTAGAGGAAATGCTTGGAATAAATTAAAAGAAAGAGCTATATTAAGTAACACTGGTTATGCATGATCTAACTTCTAATTAAACTGGTTTTATCTGGTTTTCTACTGGTTTAGTCCAATGTGGAGGCATGCACAATACTCACCCCACCATCACACCATATACAAAGGTCATAATTATGGCCCATACTCTTTTTAAATGCATGCAGTTAAGTAACAAGAAGTCAATGTGTGATTGCACGTTCTAAGCTGTAGCTGTTTAACTGCTGCACAGTAAGAAAATATACTGCTATCGTGTAACTGAATAATGGTGTTGAATGAGTTTATTAGGCTCAGTGAAGTTATGGGACCCTGGAAGAAGGAGTTTAGTCTCAGCCAGTTGTCACAATTTCTTCAAGGATGAGCTTGAGCAGAAATTGTTTGTAACCGCAGAGCCAAGGACACCCTAAAGAAACAGGTTTCCTCATGTGACATATGTCTGTGCGATTTGTTAGTGTGTTTGTGTTATGCCCTGTCAATCACTGAACTGCCCCAGCAGGATCTAGCTATCCAATTAAAACATTTAGCTTGCATGGTAAAATGAGCTCTTGCATGCATAATCAGTGAATTCCTGAGGTAGCTTAGGAGCTCACTCAACTGGTTTTGTCAATGTTTTTATAGTCTTAATTTTCATGGTTTAAGATATATGATTGAAAAAGAACATTATATTTTGACTGATAAACAAGATGCAGTTGTTTAGTTTATGGAGAGATACAATTTACGAAACACCCATGACCAGGTCTTGGACATGATAATTGTGATAAGTCTTACTCAATAAATACAAAAATTTAGAAAATTTTAATGTCAATAATTTATTTTTTACGGTAAGATTTCCGCACAGCCCCATACATCAATTCCGCATACAATTTTCTGACTGACTCGTTCTTTTCATGATTGCTGTTTGTGTATAGTGGTGGTATGAAATAGCTACATACATAATTAATGTATGGGGCTGTGCGGAAATCTTAGTCTTTTTTACCTCTAAAAAATCATATATGTTTGATATACCTAAAGTTGTGTGATTTCAGACTTTATGTGGAAATCTTGTAGCTTCATTTAATCAACTATTAGCTGATCTAGAACTGTTTCTGGAAACGTTATTGTAAATAAACGGAGCTACCCTGTTAAACAGCTCCATATATTAAGTTGTGCCGTGCACAGCTCATATAAGCAAGGGCTTTTACATGCCAGTAAAATATACTTAACTGCATTATATTAAACGTATTTAAATAGAGATATGTTATATTTTAGCGCTTTGCTGTAGTCAATGCTGAAGGTATAATTTTAATTGCCTCAAAGCTATTTGCTTTAAATTTGTTTAACGTACAAACACTGGCAGCTACTGGCGAGGTACCTTGACGGGTATTTTCATCCATTTTGTCAGTTTTCGGAAGAAACGTTATGTTGTAGCTTTTGCTCTTTTGTCAGCCACAACAAAACTCCAAAAAATTGAAGAGAAACGTTTAATAATAACTTGAAAGCAAAGCTCAAGCTATGTAAAAAGCTAATTTCGTGTTCTACTTTCGTCCGGAAAGCGTGTTCTGGTCTTCCTCCTTGAACCCGCCTCTGTATTGGCAAGAGTGTAGTGACTGTCGGCTTCGAGAAAAAGCTGATCCAAACCTCTGATAAAAATAACTCACGAAAATGAAGCGTAATACTGGAAAGCAGAATTTTTGGCGTTGTTGTTCTCAGAAAGGCGTTTATTATGATTAGCATGTTGGGCGTTTAGGAAACACCAGGGAATTGGGGATTCGTTTGGCAGGGAAAACCCACTGACGAAATACCACGCCAGGGAAAACATGACTGCAGGTAGAAAATTGTTTTCCTTTCAAGAACTAATGATTTATTTCTCTCAAACGATTCCTTCCTCAATATAACGAGGTATGATGAAAAGCAAATTACACGCAACAGCCAATGAAGGGGAAATTAAGTTCAAATGTAAAGAGCTTTGGTCGATTGGAAAGCGAAAACAGCGCCATTGTTTACCGTCCAAGTGTGAAATGTACATCTAAATTTGTACACTCGGAAGTGAAAACAAGAAGATAATTTTCTGTGTAATTTCGCTTAGGAACTAGGTAAATCTAATATGGTAAATAAACATACTGAGAGCAAAAAACGAAATGGAAATTCAGAAAAACAGAACATCTTCAGAGTAAACGGGCTTGCATCGTCAGCTATAATGTTTAACAGTCTGGAGTTGTTTTTTCGTCACGCCTGGAAGCTCCTCATATAATCAAAAAGGCCTGCAAGAAAACTGTTTACAAGGCTAAATAAAGACTGTATTATAAGTTAACGTAAAACTCTTAAAGTGACCTTATTAGTTTTCGATAAAATATCGAGATTAACCTTTTTAAAAGCTTTTCAAATCGAGTCTGTACACGTCTCATTTCGCTTTCTTTGTTTGTTCGCCGTTCGCCACAATATTTATCCCGTAGCAGTTGAGTTCATTTCGCGATTGTTTTGCGCTGAATTTACTAAGATTCGCTAGACAAAAAATACCAGTTTCGCTCACCTTTTCGGCTTTGTTTTACTCTGTAAGTAACATCGATGAATTCTAGATCCACCTTCTGTCTAGGACGTTGCCAAAAGCTCAGACGCTCGAGGTACTCGCCGGCTTCGAGCATCGAGTCTTTGCTGTCCACCGAATTGGAATCGTCGCCTCCACAGCATTTGATGGCCGACTTGTAGCTTTCTGCTCGGCCAGATATATAATTTTCCATCGGCTTTCGGCTACAAGGAATTCCCGGGTATTGTTTCTCAATTTTTTTTGGTCATGTGAGACCGTCTTTGTAGTCTTCCTACGTCGTCTCAAAGTCCAAACTTGTGTAATTGATTAATAATTCATGATCGCACTTCCAGCGCAAATTTCATATTTGCTGTGTCTCTTGGCGACTTGCGGTTAAATTGAACAGGTTGTCAACCGCCAAGTGTCGACCAATATTCCAGACAGTGTGAAATTTCCGTGAAATTACGAGCTCGACAACTGCTTAGATTTAATTTTCAGATCAAATCATGTTTTCCGCGTGTAAAAAATGGGAGTAGGCATTGTTACGTCACAAACTCTACACCAATATTAAATTTCGAGACGCAGAAAATCCCACGTAATAACAAATTTGTTTATAACAAATTCAAATATCAAGTCTTGTTTCTACACATAAACCACAAAATGAGAACGAAAGAAAAATATCAGAGCGAAAAAATACTTCACTGATAAAATTATCGTGTTGTGACTTGTTCAAATTTCAAAAAGTCTTTTCATATTTTTGTACAAACGCACATTAACATGATTCTGGCGCTTTAAATCACTTCAATTTTTCGATTGTGGTAAAATTGATTTATCATTAAGTGTCGCGGACTTCCATGCTGGGAAAAAATTGCTCAATGGACATAAAAAGAACAACGTCTTTTACTTCGACCTCCCAAGTTTTTTCAAACCGGAAATGAGGTGTTTGGTTCCGCTTGATCCACGTGGCGAATCAAAACACAGCTGTTAGTGCCCAGGCCTTTTTAGGGCAACTTCTGGGCCAACATACAAAAGCGATGTTTCCAAAACAAATACTTTTTGATAAAGATTTAATTAGAAAAACAACAATTAAGGGAAAATTAGACCAATTACTTTTCTTTCTGTAAAAAGCTATCGATATACCGTAAAATTCCGGTTATAAGCCCCCCCGCTTATAAACTCCCCCAGTTATAGGCCCATCTACCTGGAAACAATAAAATACATCCGGTTACAAGCCCCCCCCCCCCCAGATATAAGCCACCCTCTGCTGGATGACAGTACTGAACAGGGCTCAATGTTGCTTTATTATAACTTTTTAACTTAAAAACGTATTTCGATGAACACTGCCGTGGCTTGTTTCGAAACGTTTTTTTATTCTGCTTATAAGCCCCCCCGGATATAAGCCCCTCCGCTTATAAGCCCACCCAAAACCCCTTACGAAGTTGTATAAGCCCAGGGCTTATAACTGGAATTTTACGGTATGCTATAAGGTTTTTAAATGAAAACTTAAAACTTTAGAAATGGCCACTGGACAAAACAAAGGAACCTGATCCTGTCAATCCTGATGGATCTGAACACCAAAATGTAGAGATACAAACAACTGAACATCAGAAAGGCTGGCAGTATCTTTTGGATTGAACTATTATATTTTTCAAATTTAATTGTTCAATCCAAAGGTTTTTAGTTAATATTTACTTAAGTTATTAGTTATGCTTTGAAATCATTTCACTTGATGTCAGTAAAAATCACTGTTTCAGCACACATATTGAGGATGTTCTTTAATTAAAAATTAAAGTCTTTTTACCTTCCAGTAAACAGCTTTAGTTGGTGTTAATTCCTGTCATTTAGTCTTGCAGTAGTAAACATATCATTTTAGTTACATACCGGTAATTTGTAATTACAGAAAATACTTAAATCCCAAACAGTTTCAAATTTATAACCAAATTATGTTTTTCTACAGTCATCTTGAAATTAAGTGCATTATTTACCTACTAGAAGATTGTTTGCCATGTTTTATTTATGGGTTAGAGACTGTTGTGAGTGTTTTGTTTACAAATACACGCACGCGCTGCCGCACAATGAACGAGAAATTTTCAATACTGCACGAGGTGTAGCCGTAGTTTAAGAAATAGAAATCACAAAAAGCAATAGATTAATTAAATATAAATGAGGCTTAAAATCATTCACAAAATCATTCATAAGTTCATTTTTGTTCTTCCACTATTTCTGCAAATCTGCCAGCAGAAGCCATTGTCGATAATGCACGATTTTTGTGCGTTATTGTCAATAATGCACTGTTGGAGTCTGCTAACGACAGGTAAAGTAAAATCACGTGGTCAATTTTAACCAATTGCATGCATGGATTTTGGACAGTGAAAGAAGATTGTTTAAAAGAAAATAATGCACGCTTGAGGTCTAAAAAAGCTGCTAGTGGATGCCCGAGCCATTAGGCGAAGGCATTCAGCTGCTTTTCTAGACCGCAAAAGTGCATTATTTTCTAATAGGACACAGGAAAACCATCTTCTAGTGGGTTTAGAATATAGCATACTGTAGAAATGCAAATAATTAAAAAAAACACTTTTGCGCGCATGCTGATCTGAATGAACAAACACTATGCCAAGGAACCTGATGACAGCAATCAAATCCATTTTAATGCTGTTTTGCAGTCGAAAGTGAATTTCTATATCGCTGTACTTACCTTGAAAAACCTTTGCAGCCTGTTTTGTGTTTGCTTTTGTGCTCTTAGAGTACGATTCCATAACAATTTTGTTTAAATCAGTGTCTTGCAAGTTTGCAAAGCAGCCGCCTTCCTGGCACTCACTGGTCAACAACTCGTCCACGTTTTCATCTTCCCAGTCACCGAAACTTAATTCAGGTGAACTGTTTTTAAGCGGCCATAATTAAGGAAATAAAATGACGACTTTAAAAGATTGTTGCTGCCATGTTTTTGAATTCGTAACGCAGCAAAAGTTGCATCCGGGATACCGGGCTTCTATAGTTTTTAGCTATGTTCTATAAAAAATAATGCCCGCTAGAATTCCATAGCGTGTATACAGCGACCATATTCTAAAACTAAATGGAACATTCACATTTTTTTTTTAAATTCTGCATTTAAGCTTAATTTAAATTAGAAGAAGAATTTAAGACTCGGCAAAAAGTGTTAAGGGACCATTCATTTTATATAGGGTAGGGGGTGCTGGTGGGATTTGGTAGGTAGTCTCTGCAGTATGTAACGACCCCCCTCTTCATCAAAATTTTACGCTGCCCCCCCCCCCCCTGGTAATCTTAATTTTTTTAGATGACCACCCCCCCCCCCCCTCAAAAAAGGAAGTCAAATTTAACTTATTTATATATCAAGTGATAACCATAGTGATAACATATCAACTCAGGGTCCACTTCCTTACTGCCCCCTTCCGCTCCCCCTCCCCCTCCCCCCCCCCAACATAGATACATGCATTTTCAAACCTGAACTGTATATGGCCAATTTTGGGTGAGTTTGAGGAGGTTTGGTTATGTAGTTGAGAAACAAGATGCATTTTTTAAACTGAAAGAATGAGGCTTTTTTAGTGTTGACAAGAGATGCCTTAATGAAAATTTGGCAATCTCCTGGTTTTCAGTTTCATGAGACTGGCAGCCCTCTATTTCTTTAAACTCTCAAAATAAACACTTCTTCAAAAACCTGTCTAGTTCCTTTGTAGTTTCTCAGAAGACTAAAAAACCTGGCAAAGTAAGATTATTTCTTTGCTTTCACAACCCACAGTGAAGCAAATATTCGTTCTGTATGCCCCCACCTGCAACCCACCTACCAGTCTGCCTCCCACACACCCACAACATAAAAATTTAATTACCATTAATTTTAACTTAATTTAAATATTCATTCCCTATGTATACCTCCAGGAAGGCTACAACATCATCAAATAATGATAATTAATAAAAAACAGTGTTTTCTCTAAAAGGAAATCATCTTTGAATGTCATTTCGTCAATCTTCAAATTCACTCAGAATTATTTTCAACTTCGTTGTGCTTGTCTGTCAATTTGCATAAAATAACATATAAAATTTTGATGTAACTACGTTAACTAGCAACAGTTTATAACCTTGATGAATGTCATTAGCATAGTTGGCAGGACTTTCTGCGTAGTAAAACTAAAATAGTTTATGTTTTCTTGTGTAAACTCGAGGTACATGTGTGTATTAAACATAAGCTTAAACTTAACGCGAGTTTTGCCAAATACTTACTTCTCTGCTTTCAGCTCGAAGCGCTGAAGCTTCTGTCTTGGATATTTCCTGATAAAATTGCTGTTTTCATTCCTCAACTTCATTCTCTTGGCTGATAAAATGCAAAATATATAAACAACAGAGGAAAATAACCAAGTCCAAGAACCCCCTCTAAAATTTCATTAACTTGCAAGCCAATGCTTGGACCAAGCTCGTCTGAGCCCACAGTCCCTCTGACAGCGGTTTATAGAGAAGCGAAAAAATGGCGGTGTTGCGCAGTGATTTGTTTATGTTTTCTTCACTTTTCTTTCAGCTGTGCTTTTTAACCGTACGAGTTTCCTCCTGTGGCATCAGTACACATATAGACATAGCCCATCAAGCCATCAATTGGTTCAAGGATGTGAGAAATAACACTGATTACAGGGAGATAATCCTCAGACATCAAGATGCGTTCATTGGAGGGAACCCCTACCCGGACGCGATGTATTCAAGCTTATGTTTTGGGGGAAAGTTCCATTCGATCGCTGAAGACACGCACTGGGCTCCTTTCCTTAATGCAACTGTCAGGTACATTAGAAAGAAATACCCAAAGCCTTGGGACCAGGTTAGTGAACATCAGCAAAAGAGCATCAAAAGTCCTGTATGTTCGCATTGAAACTTGATCCATTTAATTCAAAGCACGTGAAGTTAGACTATGTGGGTGTTCTCTGCCGTTCTTTGGCAAAATGGATAAAATAAAATAAATGAAATGTAAGTAAAATAGAAAATAAATAAATAACTAAATAAAGTAGTAATTTAATTATATTGCTGGCGAGCCCTAGCGAGGCAGCAGACTATTCTTTACAATAGCAAGAAAGAGCCAAATTTTGTCGGATGTAAGATCGTAGACATGTGCAGTCGATTGCGTTTTTAAGCGATGATGTCATAGAATGACGTCATCGGTTAATGCTGTAAAACGGAAAAGTGATGGAATTTCTGGAATTTTTGGTGTTACGGTGTGATGCGCGATTACTCCCTGAATTGAACCGAAGAGCATTGGGAACTAGGTGCATGGTTTGTGTTCTTGTTCTTGTCGTCCTGCGAGTGGACGGAATCTGTTGTCTGTTGCAATCGACCGATCTTTCTAGAACCGAATAGAATTTGGAACTAACTTCAGGGATAAACGTCAGTAGAAAAGAATTCAAGTAAAACTCAACAAGAAATCACGGTGTAGAACTCAAAGCAAAATACTCCCGGGCAGTTAGAAAGGACCGATTCTATGTATAAACGAAAGACACAAATTATATTTGATGTGTTTTATTAGATTTAGTAAACAGAAATCTTTACATTTTTTAAAAGAAGAGGGCTAAACATTTTCAAGACAGCGTTTGACCTTGTATCATATGTCGTCAGTATCAGATGTCGCGCTACAGGATAACACAGCTTTTGTCAAACAGTCATTCAACACAGAAGTTGTTCAGGAATAAACGTCAGTAGAAAAGAAATCAAGTTTAACTCAACAAGAAAGCACTGCGTAGAACTTAAAGCAAAATACTCCCAGACAGTTAGAAAGGACTAATTCTAAGTATAAGTGAAAGAGACTAATTATATGTGATGTGTTTTATAAGATTTAGTAAACAGAAATCTTTATTTTTTTTAAAAACAAAAGGGCTCAACAATTTCAAGACAGCGTTTGACCTTGTATCATATGTCGTCAGTATCAGATATCTCCCTGCAACATAACGCAACTTTTGTCGAACAATCATTCAACACAGACCCCTTGTGAAACGTCATCGCTTCTGCATGCATTGCGTGCCGTTTATTTATATCCGGGGTACGGCCGTTTGCATTATTACATCAAATGCGCAATCATTTCTGGTAATTGTAGTGAAGATCGCGCCAAATAAGGACAAATAAATTACTCTGAAAAGCAAATGATGAAATTATCACACGTAAATTACGCGATCTGCAGTAGCGCCTAACTGGGCAAGATATGATAACATTTTGATATTCATTCATTGTAGAGCAATATTTCCTTTTGTTGCTCGTGTCAAATTGTAAAATTGTACACAATTTTTATGCTTTTTACTGCCTTGAAATGGCTTTGATCGTGCAACTGAATTCGTCATTTGGTGGAGAAATTTGCACGTCCATTGAAAGTTACCCGGAAAAATTGGGCGAAATATCAACTGAAGGTAGAAACCACAGCCACAATAACAGCCTGCAATGTTTCGTCCTGCGGTAAAACATAGATTGAGGTGGCTTTCGTACGAAGGCATGTATTTATATGCATTTTTAAACCTCCTTAAACCAATTTGGCGTGACCTTAGCAAAATAACACACAATCAGCGTTATTTTGTTTGTCGTTGGCGCGAACTTGGCTTTGCGCGTTTGATGTCATAATGCAAATGACCTAGCAAGGACACCAGAACGATTAATATACAGCTCATTGACGAAACTGGAAATACATTAACTAGAGGTTTCCTGGGTCTCTTAACCCAAGTTCTAGCATTTGCTAGAAAAATGTTTTGGGCCTATGTTGTATTTTCACAAAAACCTTTCAAAACTAAACTAGTTGGAAAAATCGTCATTCTCTTTTAAAAAGGCACACCAACCCCTAATTTCCCATCTATTTCAAATCGTATTATCAGTATCTCCTTCCAGCTCTCATGCCAGCACCCACTTTCACATTGAAACTCCTAGTTAATAATTAATTGATTAATTAATTAATTAATACTAATTAATGCCAACAGTAGAACCCTCAACTGACCATAACACAACCCAAAAGTTGTTTTCCTCAGTAAAAAAAATCATTTCTTACTTATTTACAGGACACAGAAAAGCTGGTTGCTTTTACTCTTGGCTTTGTATCACACCAAGTGGCAGATGTAACTTGGCACAGTCTTGGGATTGATCAAGGATTCCTGACCACCATGGGAGACGTCAACTTTTTTGGTTCATTTCCCACAGCACATAGTATTGGTGACCCTGGAGGTGATATGGTGGTGTCATTTGAGGGTGATACAAGACAAATACCTTCAGACATTAGCGAATGGTAATATTATGTTATATTATTTTTACCAAGGAAATGACTTCCCTTCCCTATGACCACACCTCCTATCACAGGCATCCCAAGCTCATTTAAAGTAAAGAATAAATTATCTTTTCATTCGTATATTAAGTGTCACGTTATATTGTCTGAGCCGGAACGTGACCATTCAGCTGACCAGTACTAAGTTACGTGAGAAACTGTTGAGAATTTGAGCACTTTATAGGCATTGTATGGGGAATAAAATATCATTGATTTAGAAGCTAAATACTTCAAAATAACGACATCTTTTATGCTAGATGAATAAAATAAACTCACCTCTTGTATTCCATTGTGTTTTATGCTTATTTTCGCCGTTTTGAGCTTTTTATGCCACTGCTGTTATTCCTTTCATAAGACAGAGACATTTTAAAAATAGAGTATGCAACCACAGGCAGCCCAGATGTTGTATTCAACATATTGATGTTGGCGATTGCATTATATTTTCAACCCATTTATGAGTTAATGCTTTGAAAATTGATCTAAATACTACTTTTATGAAAAATGGCTTATGTTTGCCTTACGTTATTTTGATGTCTCTATGTTCTTGGAATGGGTTTATTTTATAAGTCATTTAGGTGAGCTACACTTTCTGAAGCAAATCTTCAAAATAATGCAAGGCAAATATAAGGTAAGCCATTTTTACCTAAACTCTTTAACTTGAAGTATTTAGAGCAATTTTCAAAGCATTCCCATTCATTGTCTTGAATAGCTGAAAATGCAACACAATCACCAACATCAATATGCCATGCTGATTGAATACAATGTCTGGGCCACCTGTGTTGCGACTGAAACCAGCGAGAAGGGTGCATGTCTTAAATGAGACTTCATGATCATGATTTCTTTCAGGTATATTCCTTCTGGAGATCTGGAAAATATTTATCTTGAGTATTATGGAGAAAAGAAGATCAATAAAGATGATATTGAACTCTGTACCGCTCTCATGCTTCTTGGATGGATTGGAGAGAAAATTGCTGGAGCAAAGTTGTTTCCTAAGTATTCAAAGACATCGCCATTCCTGATGGAAGATGTGCATTCATATTTCCAGGGTAAGTGTTAACTTTATATTTTTTGACTTTAGTAAGAAAATATAAAGAAACATGTTTTAAATGCTGAATGTAATAACTGTTCAACATTTTTAGTCTTTTGCCTTCAGTTGGGGTACAACAATCAGACCTTGCAATTTTTTTCGGCTGAACATGGTAAATGGGGCTGAAAAAGCTCATGAGACCACTCTAGTAGGCTTACAAATGAGATGAAGCTGTTTTTAATGATAAATAAATAAATAAGTAAATAAATAAATAAATAAATAAATAAATAAATAAATAAATAAATAAATAAATCACTTTATTTAAGTGTCAATGTATTTAGCACGGCTGTACTAATTGAGGACACTGTAAATAGTGAAACAAATAATATAAATCAAACAGAAACTTGTTAAAAATCCCAACTGGCAGGAGGCTGACCAGCTGGCTCTTTACAAAGCGTGGAGGAGTTGAATTCGGGACCACCGAAGACAAATCCATCTAGTGGCAGGGAGGAGGATTTGAACCCGGGACCTCCAGATTACAAGTCCAGCGCCCTAACCACTAGGCCACACTGCCTCCTTAAAGGATACGTGCGTTGGCCGGGAAATAATATTCTCCCACATTAGCCTCCATTTCATGCTAGTTCCAGTTCAATACCAAGAATACAAAAATGGCCTATCAATTGGTAACACAAACTAATTAGAAAAAGAAAGTCTTCTACAACTGCATGACTTTCTGCATAATGTTCAGAGGAGGTACTCCCATATATAAGCTGTATGGGTATATGCCACTGTGAGAAAATTCCCACCCCCCACCCCTACCCCCTTTTCAGATGCTTCACCAATGCGCTGCAGGAAAATCACCCCAGGATGGGAACTAGGCATAGAAAAGTCTATGTTTTTTCACCAATCAATTATTTCTGCCAGTCACTATTATTAAGTTACATGTGTTGGCATTTCAATGATTGATTGATGGCTTCGCAGGGGGTGTGGCCGACATGGCAGCCTGGTCAGGTCTTCTCTGGCACAAAACAATAGACATGTTGGAACACGGAACAGACACATGTGTTATTCCAAAAAGCCCACTGTTTATCAACTGCAACGAGAGCAATTTCTCTTCTGGTTTAAAAAGAACACAGCCCAACAGAAGGCTCAAGAACCCTGGAACTACAATGCTACAAGAATTCCGTAAAAATTTGAATTTATCAGATCTGAACATTAAACAGACCAGTAGGGGAAGTTACTTCTCTTTATCAGACTCTCTTCGCACAAAGTCTATTAAAAAGAGGGAACTTTCAAGGGGTTGCCATGGTTCTCAGAACTGTCGTCTTAAAGTAATAACTGACCAGGACAGAACAGATCAAGGGAGATTAACAACATCTGCAGAATATTCATCTTCAGTGCCATATGCAAGATTAGGATGGTGGGTTGAGTGATGTGTATTTTTTCGAAGTGCTTCCACCCAGCATATTATGGGTAAAGGTGAAATTGCTTTCAATGGGTAACCTGACAAATGTTGGTCTGAGTGTAACCTGCAGTAGACTAGCACCTGGGAATAGGATTGCTATAAAATTGATGAGGGTGATTGTCAGAAATTATGACATTTCTATTAAGTAAACATCATAAGCATTACCAAACCATGAATTTTATTGCCTTCAAGGTAATATGGGAGTGGGAGTGTTGCTGCCCCCTCCCCCCCCCACCCCACCCTCCTGTGTAAGCATCATCCTGTTCAGCAGGGCAGGGTAACAATACTCCTATAGTCTCTCCATGCTATATGGAGATACACTGTAAGATAACACATCAAAATGATTATTCAATAAATTCTCTTGACCTGTTCAAGGTTTATTTTGTGTGTAAAAGGAGTTATTTGCTCTTTAAGGATAAAACTGTTACTATGATAACAACAGTTAAAACAATTAGTAAACAATGAAAATCTTGACTATTTCAGGTCTCTGGGGTACGGCAAATTTAATGGCCAGAACCACTCACTTGTCATTGGAGCACCAGGCCATGGTACACCAGGGTACAGCCAACACGGCCGTGTATATCTTGTGACAAGTAACGCTGACAGTGGCTTACCCAATAAGGACTTAAACTTGGATGTTTCCGCGAACAAGATTCTTGATGGGACAGTAGAGAATGGTAGATTTGGAACGGCGGTGGCAGTGGTTGACCTTAACAGAGATGGGGTGGATGATCTTGCCGTCAGTGCACCATCAACAGGTATGTCACCAACCTTATATACAGTGACGTACAGTATACGAAATAATTCATATTTGAGCTGCGGAGAGATATAAAGTAAAGAGATAATCATCGCAGTTAAATTGCGGTTACAGAAATTGCAAGGAAAGAAGCCTGATTTTTTTTTCAGGCTTTTTTCTTTGCAATTTCTGTAATTGCAATTTCAATGCCAGTGATGATCATCTCTTTACCTAATATACAGTATAGGATCAGGGATATCCCTTCCCTTAACTTGTCCTCCTGACATACTTCCCGGCACACAACCTTCACCACTACAGGACTCAAAAAAAGTGTTTTCTGGTCATCCATTGACAAATAACTATTCATGCTTGCTTGCCAAGTGGGCAAGAGAACAGCAAGTCGCCTGCCAACTAAATCGTAATAAAACTGGCATGCAACTGTACTGGGCAAGCAAAATTTTTGAGCTGCTTGTCTGAAGGTAAAAAAGGTTTCAGTAGCATAAAGCTTCTAGGAGTATTTCTACTCCCCCCTGGATGGGATTTTAGTCCATTGCAGGGTTACCCCCAGCATTATCTGAAGGGCAGGCTGAAATTAAACTTTTCTCAAGCATGCACTAAAACAGTGTAACAACCATATTGAAAAATATACAGTCATGTCAAATGCAAAGCCTGGTTCTCATATGTCACCGATTTACCTGCGACATGGTCGCCGGTTTGTGCCTGAGATACTGTTCTCACAAACTATCTTTATCGTTGATGCTCCAGAAAAACTGCCTAAATGCCTGCAAAGTTGAACTCAAGTCAACTTTGCAGGCATGCTGGTGGTAAAGATCTGCAATGATCTTTGTTGCCGGTGGTGTATGTTCTCATATGTGGGAAGAGACTATCCCAGGCAGTACCATGCCAGCAGCTATGTTGCAAGTAGGTTGGCAGCTTATGAGAACCAGGCTTTATGTACATTGTATAAATTTTTTATAACAATAATTAATTATTACTTTTTTATTGTACAGGAGCCAATGACCTTCAGTATACAGGCACAGTGTACATATTTTATGGAGTGAAAGGAGAAGGACTTCTGTCCCAGCCAAGTCTTGCTATCCATGGCAATGGAACATATTACAACCTTGGCACATCACTCCTGGGGGCTGATGTTGATGGAGATGGATTTAAGGACCTCATAATAGGGTCTCCATATGCCCCAGAAGGAGGTCCTCAGAGGGGCTCAGTTGCCGTGTTTTTAGCCAAAACACAAAGGAAGCCTGGGTTAGATATTTTAGTGCATGACGCTGATTGGATGGCTTTTGGTCAACAAAACTACAGCTGGTTTGGTTATTCAATGACTGTCGCCAACACAAACGGAAAATTGCTCCTACTCATAGGTGCACCAACATTCAGGTAAATAATTTATGAACTCCAAATAGCGGCCTAAAAACTAGTAGTCAGGAGTGTTTTCATATGACGTCATGGCAGCCATATTGGTATTCCAAAACAAAGAAACGGCGGCATATTGGTGTACCAAACTATTCCTCCAGGAATTAAAATCTATTTTTGTGCAAAAATCACCTTTTGTTTTAGTAAAACAATATGGCTGCTGGTCATGTAAGTGAAACACTCTATATTAATGTCTGGGTTGAGTGCTTCAAGTTCGAGCCCTGGCCGTGGCACTGAGTTGTGTTCTTGGTCAAAGCATTTTATTCTCATGGTCATTGGTGCCTCTTTCCACCCAGGTGTATAAATGGGTACTGGTGAATTAAATGCTGGGGGTAATGTTGAGATGGACTAGCATCCCATCCAGGGAAGAGCAATACTCATAGCCTAGTCACTTTATGCTATGTAAACCAGTCTGACAGGCCACTTGGCTTGAATGCAGACTTTAACCATTTTAACTCACAGGTTTCACATAATTTTGGAGATCACAACTTACAATAGTTGAGAAAATCCATCTTACAGGCAATGATATAGCCTGCTAGTAATACACATTGCAAAGATCAGCTTTCTGTTTGGTTTGAAAAGGTCTTGTGCCAATAAAAACTGAAGGTTTTACATTTAGAGATCACAATAGTTGAGAAAATTCATCTTACAGCCAATGATGTAGCCCATTAGGAATACACATTGCTAAGATCAGCTTTCTGTTTGGTTTGAAAAGGTCTTGTGCCAATAAAAACTGCAGCTATTCCAAAGATGATGTGCAAAGTGTTGGAAGAGTCTATATATTCCAGTTCACCCTGACTGGCTCACCTCAGCCCTTGGTGACCGTAACAGGCCATGACACATTTATGAAGCTGGGTACTAGCCTCGCTACAGGGAATCCTTATAACAACAGTTATGGTAACAAAGATGGCGACAGCATGCTTGCAGTTTCTGCCACAACACTGAGTAAGTTCCAACAACACAGAATCTGTTCCTATTAGTGATCAACATTGATTCCCATGGGAGGTGCAGTGGCCTAATGGTTAGTGCGCTGGACTCCAAATCTGGTGGTCCGGGTTCGAGCCCTGGCCAGGGCACTGTGTTGTGTTCTTGGGCAAGATACTTTACTCTCACAGTGCCTCTCTCCACCCAGGTGTATAAATGGGTACCGGCGAATTTACTGCTGGGGGTAACCCTGCGATGGACTAGCATCCCATCCAGGGGGGAGTAGAAATACTCCTAGTCACTTCATGCTACGGAAACCGGGATAAGCTCCGGCCTGATGGGCCACTAGGCTCGTATGCAGACTTTACCTATTGATTCCCTTGCAATCTCAATGTATCTTGTTATCGCACTGCAGGTGACGAGAATATAGAGAATAATCAAATACTTCTATATTCTCCAAATGTTTGCCAGGGACTGACCATGCACACTTTTGAATCATGAACTTTTATAGTCTAATTCCGAGCCATATCTGTTTGTGTGAGGGCCCAAGTTACGGCTTTAAAGCAGGGCTGTAGGCAGGGGGGTGTGATGGGTATGTCCACACCCCCTCACGGGCCACGAAGGTCCGCTTAACATGAGAGTGAGGGTTAAAATGACTGTCAGAATGCAAGAAATGTGGACTGAAAGAACTTGATTTTTCCAAATTTCAGGGGAAAATATATACCCCCAGATCCCCCCTAGATGCTCACACTTCTGGCTCTCGCACCCACCCAAGCAAAAGCCTGCCTACAGCCCTGTAAAGGTAGTACCTCTGTCTTGTCAAGGTTGAACCTATATGTCACTCAAAAGTTGTCAGCAAAATTATAACCACCCCTTCTAGAAATTATAAACCAAAAGATTTAATTTATAAAATAGTTGCAAATTTTGATAACTATGTTTATATTAACAAATTTTCTTTCCAGGTCTTGAGGGCCACCTGGTTGACTTGCATGACATGTCCGTCCCGTTCGACCAATCAGGAGCGATTTACTTGATAAACTTAACAACTGTTCTTCGACATGGAAACGACATGTCAATTGAAGACATAAGTTACAGCGCCATTTTTGAAGGTGATCGTAGTTTTGCCAGATTTGGTTGGAGTCTGGATTTAACTGATGTGAACCAGGATGGGATTGAAGATCTGCTTTTCTCAGCACCATTTAGAACTGACGATATCACGGAGGAGTTGAAAGGAGGTTTGTATTAAAATCTCTTTTGGGGGTAGAACAACCAGGGCCCGGGAGGGGGGGGGGGGGGGGGAGGGGTACTCAGGATTTCAAGTGATGGGGGAAAATTTGATTCCAGGATTTTTTGGGTAAGAAAATTTGGCAAGGATTTTTTTGGGTGGCTTAATTTAAGAGTAGGGATTTTTTTTTTTTTTTTTTTGGGGGGGGGGGGGGCGGGGGTATTACTGACCTTGGCTGCATAGTTCCGTGAATAAAGCACAATCAAAGGAACCTGGGTTCTGCCCAAAGGTGGGTTAGGATTTCACAAGTGGATGTGTGTAGAATAGGGCAGGATTGTCATTATGTATTTAAAAGGGACTTTCAAAACATGTTGAACAGAGGAAAAAATAAGGGCAGCAGCTTTGGCTGCAGCTGTGAATTAATCAACGGTTATATGTCACCTATTATTGGCGACAGTATCTGGCAGAAATAAATTCATGGTATAACAGAATTCACTGTTAGTGATGGAAAAACATGTCAGTGATATTTTACTTGCATTGTCAAATAAACTTCATGGTATAACAAATTTCATTGTTAGTGATAGAAAAGTCTGTGATATTTTCCTTGCATTTGTCATCCAGCTGAAGAAGGAAAACTGTACGTGTTCTATGGAGGAAGTTCTTTTCCTTTTGGAAATGCCACAAGAGGATGCCAGGAAGTTGAACCATGCCCTGGAGAAAAGGTAATTTGATAAAAAAAAAAAAATAATGAGATAGCAAATTAAATTATAAATAACATGGTGTCTGAATCTTCTACAAGAGTCAAACATGGTAAACTAAGATCCATTTTTTATTTCTTAATGATGATTAAAATGAAAACTTACATTACTACACTCGTATTTCACAAATCCACAACTCACAACTCAGAACTCACAAATCCACAACTCAGAATTTTCAAAATAGTTGAAATCTCGAAATTGACTACTAGACTAACAAATCATATGAAATTGTCTTCCTCCAGGCATCACTCACAATAAAAGGCCCTGAGGTAGGCTGTGAATTGTTATTCCTATTCCAGTGAATGTAAATATGTCAAGAACCATTTTCCAGCTTTTCAGAAAATGAGCTCCTCCAAAATAATGCTCTCAAATTTCAGATGCAAAAGATCCTCGGGACTAATTTCCACTTCTCCTTGAGGGGGAGGGGGGCCATGGGAGGAGGAGGGGGAAGGGGAGGGGAGAGGAGTCCTGTGTAGTGTCTGGGGTTAGTTTTATTTGTAACCTTCTTGGTTTGAGATGGGTTCAATTTTCCGAAAATACTATTTCATTTTTTGGCACCTTTTGGCAGTAGTTTTTGCACTGGGAAAATGGGTTTATGCTTTCATTGACTTTTGGATTGCTATAAAACAACAATCAACTTTAATTGCTATTAATACCCATTGTGTTCCAGAAAATATCTGTTCCCACTCTATGGAAGGTCGTTGGAAAATCCGAAGGTGTGGTGGGGGTCTCAAAACTAACATCAAACTAATTAGAATTCCTAGAGGGGTGGGTTCCAATTGAAAGGGGGAGGGGGGAGGGGGGAGGGGGGAGGGGAGTCAAGTTAAAGAATCTTCCACAAGGGTGTATAGAAACCAATAATTATTTGTGCTTTGAGTTGGGGTAGTGACATGAAAGGTATTTTCACAGTAAAAGAATGGGTAGGGGCTCCGAGGGACAAGCACAGCATCTCAGGAAGGCCTACGATTAGGTGGTGTTGCATGATTTGGCTGTTGTTTTGCTTGTGCCATTAGCTTTGATTGATGAAGTCAAAAGCTAACAAATGGATTTAATTGTTAACAATTAGTATAATGTTGTTTTTTGAACACAGGAGAGGTCCCGCCTAGGAGCAGCTTTTCTTTATGTGCCATTACCTGGCTCGTCAGCTGTAAACTTGGTTGTTTCATCTCCGCGCAGTTCTTACAAAGCTTTCCACTGTGGTTCTGTTCATGTGCTACAGATTGCAACACGACTTTAAATGTTTCACTACTTTCCTGAGGACATGAGTATTTTATGAAATATTTCTCAAAATCATTAATAATTCATCAAGTTAAAACAAAGAAAATCATTCCATGAAGGAGGTTCGGATATCCAGTCTTAATTAGCATAGATATTTACGCTTTTATTTCTCCATTTATTCTGTTGTTTTTGTTTCCATTGAGAAGATTATCAAACACTTTACATAGTGTTTCATCAGCTATCCAAATACCTCAAATTTCGTCAAAAAAATATTCCACCATGCATCGTATTTTCAAATCTCTTTTTGGTGTTTGGATATCCCAATGAAACACTGTCTCTTGTGTTTGATTTATTACATCAAACCATAGTTAATAGAGGGGAATGGTTAGGAAGCACGGCAAACATCAAAGGGGAAAAAAAAGAGGCCAAGATTTAGGTTGGAAGGTCCATGACAGTGCACATCTTTTGCGCTCCAAAACTGTGCAAGAGTTACATAATTGCAATGTTTTTATTGGTTAGTTGCATGAACACATGCAACCGCCTATTGTATTTTGTCATGTTTGTGCACTCTCAACCCCCAAAATAGCGAACAAAAACCTATAACAGAACTTTGCAGGGCTTCATAACCATTTCAGTGTCCCTCTATTAACTATGATCAAACACAAGAGAGTTTTTCATTTGCAAGAAGAGCAAATAGAGTTTGTTTTGAAGTGTTTGGAAATGAGATAAAAACTTTCTTGAGTGTTTGATGTGTCTTCTCGATATTTGAAACTTAAACTGTAGAGTAAACATAGAAATGAATTAAATTATCACAAAATCTTGGCTCTGATATTGAAACCACTGTTGTGGTTCTGATTTCCATAATGTTTTATCTCAATAAATAACAATATATTTTTTGTTAATGAGTTTGAAAAGTGTAGTTTTCATTTTTATACAATTTTATACTCAATAGTAATGTCTTTTTTGTGTGTGTTTATGCATTAGTTATCAAGGTCAAGAGAGTAATTCCTAAGGTTCAGTTTTACAAGAAATGTATGCAAAATTACGACTTAAGTCAGAATATTTATACAACAATGAATAGTACTGCATGAGGCAATGTAAAGTGTTATATTCTGTAAAGCATAGCTCAGCTTGCCATTGTATTAGAATACAGATCTAGCTAGAGCCAATAATCATTATTATTTCATGATTGACACATTTTCTTTTGTTATTCAACAACCTTTATTTAACTTACAACCCTGTTGAATATTAACTAACTGAAAGTCCGGGGAGGGCTTGATAATGTAGCAGGGAAGAGCGGGGCAGATGAATGAATTTATGAATATTAATGAGGGATTTATCTGTATAAATCCCTCGTTTCAAGGATTTATCTGTATAAATCCCTTGTTTCAGGGATTTATACAGATAAATGCGAGGGCCTTTATCTGCATAATGTGCAGTTCCATGGACCACCCCTGGGCCTGATTTTCATCATACATGTTCATGCACAATATATGTGGGTTCCACAGTATGGTGGATTCAGGGCGGAAAATAACAGTCAGACTTTGGACATTGGCAGAACACAATTTGCCAATGTCCGATGAAATTCCAACAGTGGTTGGACAAAATGTCTGCACAACTTTTTTTTTTTGCTTTCGATTGCAAACACCAATGTTCTCCGTTAACAACGCATTAGATTAGCAGGCTCACATATCAAGCAGTACTTTAATATGATGTCTGACCTCACTTTTGTTTTGTCTGATCAAAATGGTGACACTCCACTAGGTCAACTTTATTTTCGGTATTTCTTAATAGCATATGTATTTAAAGCTAAACTTTGTTTGCAACGAATCTAACAGATAAGCACTAGATATTTTGCATCCCATCATACATGTAACAATGATAGGGTAGTATGTTCTGTTGTACTTCAGCAATTGTATGAAAAATAATATCGAGCAAAATCCATGAGGAGAACACCAAAACCTCACATGCCCCTGCTGGCCCATCATAACTGGCAAAAGCTTCAATTACATATTAGAAAGCAGGAACTGGATATTGACTGTCATAAGTCTGAGTTCTATACCATGTCCCCAGTCTAACCTTTACACTGACAGGTATAATTTGCTTTTGAAAATAAGGCGTGGTGGATCAGGTGGTCCATGGACCAGGGTGGTCTATAAGGTTGTCCATAGACCTGGGTCCATGGTTTGTGTCTGTCTGTTTCCATGTACATGTATACAATGAAAAACAGGCTCAGCTGGGGGTGGTCCATGGACCGGGTCCACAGAGGTGGTCCATGGACCGGGTCCATGGGGTGGTCCATGGACCGGGTCCACAGGGGTGGTCCATGGACCCGGGTCCATGTTTTGTATACGTCCGGCCTACGGCCCTCGGGATGTATATGGATTAATACCTCCGTTCTCGGTATTTATCTCTTACTTAATAAATATATGTTATAATTTCTATATATTTATAGCCCCAAAATTCTAGAAAAACCTCTCTTTAAATAATATTTTGTATCCATTATAATTGTAAAAATTGTTAGTATAATGTATAAGTAGAATAATGTGCTTCGAATGAAGCAATAAAACATCAAATTATTTTTTTTTTCTCTTCTGGTTATTTAGCCATGGCTGACTTCCTCAGTACAAATTTTAAACACATTGCTCAGGGTTGTCAAAAAGGTTTTGAAGTAGGCAGTTATATTGCTGAAGTAGTTGGTTGATTTTGCCATTTTTTTACTAAAGCATGAGAGGATATATTCCAGTAGAGTACATAGCCAGACAAAAACAGGAAATTGGTGGTAATTTTAGGTGGCTGCTGGCTATTTTTGGCAACCCTGATTACCATACATGGGCATTGAAGATCATTACTACAAAATTTTCAACATTCTCCTTATAAATTTATCAAAATTGCCAGAAATCTTTTAAACCCCTCTTTTTCTCTTCTTTTCCTCATGTTTTTTGCTGTACCATCAAAAAACATGATTTATCAGGAATACCACACTTCATTGATCAAAGTAGGGTACACAAAGAATATTAACGAACCAACATCCCACTGGTGTTAATTTAACAAGCCCCACCCCTCTGCTCCATTGATGCCCCACCTTCAAACAACATGCTTGTGAAGGGTGACCCCCCAATAGTGATTTTTTCCAGTCTCCCAATTCCAATGCCAGCAGTTTGTGTACATTCCCGGCAGAAATTTGCTGAAGTGAGTCCTAAAACAGTGTGCATTCAGGTTGCATTTTAGCCAGACCTCCATGTGTTGACAAGAATGGAAACTGGGTAGGAGATAGCTAAATGTGACCAAATAGGTCATTTCCGAGTTGCCCTTTGCCTCATTTTCAAAGAGTCCTCGTGCGAAACCATTCAAATGAAAATTGAGTTTGATTTGCATGAAAATGGACGTGCAGGTGAAACTCATTTTCATTTGAAAGGCTTCGCACGAAGACTTGTTTTGACACAGCTAGAGGCAAAAGGAAACTCGGAAATGGCCTATTGATCACCACCAGTGTCAAAAAATATTGTGAATGTTTGCACAGGTTAGGGAAAAATAAAATTCGCGTCAGGGAATTTTATATTGAGTTTGGAAAAATTGACACTGAAGAAAAGACAGGGAAAATTTAAATTACAATGCCTGATTTACTGTTATACAATACAAGTTGAAGGCTAAAAAACATTTCAGGTCAATGTGATCACAATGTTTTTCTTCTGGAAGCAGAGGCTGGAGGCTGCTATTATGTCTGACATTTTCAGGGGCAGATCTAGGGGGAGGGCAACCCTCCCAAGTTTAATTTTTTCCTTAGTACCCATTTGGCCACTGACTGCTCAAGTTTGGTTGCCAGTAAAAAATTTTAGTCACTAAATTAAGCTCACACTTTCAATCCTTCTCAATTTTAGTCGCCAGGCTGGCGACTTCGGTTCCAATTTAGTCGCCACCTCCAAAATTAAATGGTCTTAACTTGGAGAGTGCAGGGAGTGTGCATTTCATTTCATTTTGGATACGTTTTTACCATTTTCTTCACGAGAAAACCCATCTTTTGTCACAGCTTCTTTTGGTAGAGTTCAACAAACAAATGAAAGTGGAACATGCTTGTTGCACTAATCTGGAATCAACTTTGACATAATTTCTTGCAAAATAAATTTAAAAATCTGCCTAGTGCCCCAGTGGGGGTACTCGAAGTATACGTTACAGGGTGGGGGGGGGGTCCGACGGAGCTTCATATTGCAAACCCAAAAAATAAACAAGACTGAAATTTTAGACCCAAAAAAATACCTGGCATCAAAATTTCCAACCCAAAAATATACAAGAAGTAATACCTCAATGTACATTGTATTGTCTTGATATTAACAGTTTTTCTAGAACATGTCGCTGAAAAAAAGTTCGAATGAATATTTTCCTGATCCACTGATCGCAACGAAAAACCAAAAAGAAAAGTTCGCTCGCAGATAAGACCCAAAACAATACGCGTATTTTTTAAGACCTAAAAAAATACGTGACAGATCACTTGACCCAAAAAAAAACCGTGTGTAAATTTTCAACCCCCAAAAAAAACACATCGGACCCCCCCCTCCCCCCGTCATGTGTACTTCGAGTTCCCCCCCCCCCCACCCCCCCCCCCCCCCCCCCCCCCGGGCCTAGTGCAAGCTGTCCCAAATATTTATTGGGCTCCCATTGTCACTATAGCTGCATGAGCTGTTTGCCATCGCAGGTTATGCCAAGCACTGTCTGTTAGATAAAGTGTCTTGCCCAAGAACACAACACAAGGACTCTGGCCAGTGTTCGAAACCCAGACTGCTGAATCTACTGTAAAACATACTTATGCCATTAATTACATGTCCCCTGCATAAGGCTCGTTTACCAGGTGCGGTCTGGGAAATGAGTCCACTCTTCTCCCTGCAATGACTCTTCTCTCTTCTTCTCTTGATCTTCTTGGGGTGGAACAAAGACCAGACTTAAGAGCGGTGGTAATTGCGCTTATATACCCCCGATACCTGGCGCACCTCACACACATCACCCCCCTGGACCAAAAAATTAATGACACCTGAAATAATATCCTTTTTCATCAAATGATCAGCAATAGTTTAATCAATACTCTGTGATACTTAATGTTTGTTTCCACAAGCTTTTACTTCAATCTAGGTTGAAATTTTCACTCAACTAAAAATATACACGAATGTTTAATGAATATCTGACAAACAAGTCTTAAAATATTCACTTGTTAATAATTTAACTGCAATGTACAGCTCACTCGTTAAAATAATGTACAATATAAAATTATACTTGATTGAGCTATTATGTTCTTTATAAAATCTCTTATTTTGCGCTTAATTTACACAGTTAACAATCATGATTTGGTAATCTCGCCAGTCAAAAACCAGCATGTTGTCAATGCACAAAAAGTGCAGGTATGGCAATAATGAAATGACCAGCTTTTATGTGCTTTACATGAAACAACACAACCATGTTGAACTATAACACATCAAAAACAGAAACACCTAGACCATTATGAGCAATACGTCACCTCAAGGCCTTCAACTGCAATTGAGGTACACATTTTCAAGAACTCTAGCGACAACCTACTGAATTTTCACTTTGACTCGCATATTCTACCTTTAATTATTTTTTATAGAAAAATAAATTAGAAAGAACTTAAAGGGAATCATGACAAAACGGAGGTTCATCTGGCATGCTGTACACAAGGTGGATGCATTTGAAACACTTCTAAAGCCATTGATTACAGTTAACGTAAGTTGAACTTATACACTCCTTAAGATCATTCCCCAAAATAGGACTGAACACATATTTTCAACCAAACTTTGCCTGCTGGTTGATTACCTTAAAGGAACTTAAATATTGAAATAAAAAAGGGGGTCACCATATTTGTTTAGGAGCAGGAAGACCTTGTATATCTTCAAATATCGAAAAAGAACAGTCAGGAGTTTACATTAGACTGTTTGTCACTAACTTTTTTTATATTATTTCCTAGACATTTTGGCTAATGCTTAAGCATTCATCAGTGATGAAGGCTTAATCATTAGCCAACACGTCTAAGAAACATTGTAAAAAAAGCGTCCATGACAAACTGTCTCACATAAAATAGACCTTGTATATACCAAATTGTTCCTTAATGATTCCTTTGAAAGTTCTGGCAAAGGGCACGTTTCTGGTGATAATCATTTTTTCAAACATAGAAATTGATCTGTATTCGTTTTAATTATTGAAAGAATTTAATCCCTACACCCAAAATACGAGAAAAAATTGATAGGTCACCATACCTGTTTATGTTATCTCTCACAGGCTACGCTACCATTTTGTTTATGTGCCCATAAAATTCTGCGTAGTAAGGATGCGCAATACAACACAGGGCAATGACCTTAACAGTTAATAAAAGTAACTGAGTCAGAATAGTTTGTTCATCGAATGAGTACCTGGGGTGTTAACCATTTAGCTAAATAGATCGGTTGGAATGACAGTCAAATAACAGCGTATTTCCAAAAACAACGAACTGACCAAAAGAGATGGTGATTACCATTTATAACAATCATTATTTTAGTTTCCAGGTATTGTTTTCTATTGATGGGAGACTGGAGAGATGAACAAATGATACAGAATTTTCCAATGGTTTGTACTAAATAGAAAGTACTAACTCAAAACAGAGACCACAATTTCCGAACAAATTTCAAATTTACGGGATTTTTGGTTACATGGTTTGAGCACCCCTGGTAAGTCGGATTTCCTTAGTTTATTTCTGAAACAAGCAAGATAATAAATATGTCATAAGCCTGAGAAAACAGCTAATATTTCATCACCCATAAGAGAACCATCTGAGATCCAAACTGGAAAACTGCACATCGATGCTGGAATATCAATAAATCTGGGTTCAACTACAGAGATACACATGTCCATAGTGCTCAGAACGTTTCAGTTTTGAACTAAGATGTCTCTCAAGATACGTCAAGTTACTCTAGCTAGCTAATTCCAGTAATAAGAACTTAAAAGTAAAAGGTATGGGACTCCATGCTGGAAAACAGCAAATGCATCTTTATAACATGTTCTGGATATCAGTTCACTAAACCTCTCGAAACTGCAGTAGTGTCCAATGATATTGTGTTAACCCCCACCAAACTATCCTGAACGCCAGCAATGCTGACGCTTGAGGATGGCATGTGATGCGGAGAACTTACAAGGTTACTCTCTCCACTTCCCATGGAACCATTTTGAACCATGGTTGGTAACGGAGAATTCTGAAGTGACGGACTTCCCTGCTGAATGTTACTGTACATAGGAGACAAATTGCTGACGGAAACAGTTTCGACTTGCGATGACACACTTGAGGCGATCATCGAGGGGTGAGTTGTGACAGCTGATGAACTTTCTGACGCAGACACCGTACTGATGTGGCTTGCTGATGGAGGTAATGTTACAACCACCATTGTGGTTGGTGTGCCTGGTTGTTGTTGCAGAGTGACTGTGCCTGGGATGACTGTGGTTCCTTGCACATTAGGTATCGTTATAGTAGTTGGTAGTGCCACACCTGGTGGCACAGTAACTGTCGTACCATGAGGTACCGCCTGCATTTGGACAGCACCCTGCATCATGGCTGCCTGGACGGTCACTGGTGCCGGTGCTATCGGAATGGTGTTGAACTGGCTTGGAACAAGATTATCCGGCCAAAATCTCTGAGCCGGTCTACTTTGGGCTTTGGACTTTTTAGCTTTTGGCCCTTCAGGATTGCTAGCATCCAACATGGGTTGTAAAATGCGACGTCTTGCATTTATAAACCTAGATAAGAATAACCAGGAGTTATTCACACTGTCAAGTGAAAAAAATGTTAAAATTAACAATATGTGGTTCCAGAAAATGTCCATACTCCACCCACAGAAGGGATTGGAAACTCCTGGGGGTAGGGGGGTCTCAAAGGCCAACAATTTTATGGAAATGTAATGAAGCTTAATTGGAATTTCCAGAGGGGTGGGGGATCATAGGAAAAATCCCTTTCTTGGGGAGAGGGGGGGAGCATGGATATTTTCTGGAACCACACAATACAAAACGAAAGGATCCAATAAAAAGGCACTATTCTTGTCACAAGAATGTGTGCTATATCCATCCCAGTACAGAATGAGCATTCTGCATACAGAATGAGGCAGAGTGACTACATCAGTTGTTTAGAATCTTAAAAACAATAAAAGTTACATATTCAATCCACAAATTGGCACAATGCGTTCTTTCAGAAAATATCCATATCCCTCCCATGGAAGGTTTTTAAGTTTGAACCCCCCACCCCTTTGGAAATTCCAGTTCAGCCCCATATTTTCTTTGAAGAATTTTAGCTTTTGAGACCCCCCACCCTCTTGGAATTTCCATTGACCTTCCATGGGGTGGGTATGGATATTTTCTGGAACTGCACAATAGTCATGTCTGAACTGTAGAGCCTTCCCTTTGCCATTGTAAAATTTTAATACCCTTTGCTCACCAGTTGTTGACTTGAAGTATGGTTAGATTTGTCTGTGCAGCAATGGTCCTTTTCTCGTCTTCAGTAGGGTAAGGATGCTGGTAAAAAAAAAATTATTAAAATAACGTAAAACACAAACAAACAAATGCAAACAGGGAGGACATGGTTAACAAGTCAAAAGATTAATTCAAAAATAATAAGTTGATTATTACTACAACAGAAAATTGACTTGCGACAAAAAACACCAACACTCATGCCACAGAAAACTCAACTACAAGTATACTCTGCGAGCAGAGTCTTCTTCGATCTTCCTAGATTAGTCGGGAAGAGGAAGAAGACTCTGCTAACGGCCTCGAGTTTCTTTGAAGTGCCGCTCATCCAAGGAAATGGATGAGCCAGACTAGTTTCGACCCGGTCAGACCGGTTTTCCTCTGTTGCGCATGATCAATGGTTGGAATTGCTGACTTTTTCTGCGCCTACGGTAATTTGTTTACAGTCGATCGCTGAATCGAAAGTGGTGGCCGCTTCGCTTTCGTACAAAGTATTCGAAAAAGTAGCGAATTCTGTTTTTATATCTTCCGACCAGACATGGCAAAATTGTTGATTTACCAAATCTGCCCGATGGTTGCAAAGAAACTTGTATCAATGGAAAACCAATTCCCAACTGAACCAATGCTCGTCGATTACTCTCCCCTGAATTCCCTAATTACCAGCCAAATACAACTTTTGAGCAGGTATCAATCGATATATAGATATATTAATTTCAGACTCGTAATAATATATTTTCTTGACGGTCATTTGAAAATGTAATTATGATCACAACTTGAGAGTGAGGCTGAGCGAGGCTTGCTTACATTTGATTTGGAGCATGCTCAATATGAATTCTCGAGGCCGTTAGCAGAGTCTTCTTCCTCTTCCCGACTAATCTAGGAAGATCGAAGAAGACTCTGCTCGCAGAGTACTACATGTAGCATCATCCAACTACATTGAATTTATTTATTTTTTCAAAACAACCAAAGGACATGATTACTACATGTACACGTAACTCTCAACAACCTGGATTTTTTTTATTGCAGATAGAATTGAAACTCTGATACAGATGTTGTGGTTCAATTACATGCTCGATACAATTTGGTGCTTTCCTTAATTGTTTTATATTTGTTATCATACATTACCACATCCTTAATCCAGAACAAAGAAAAATACCAAACTACACCAAGGAAAAAATTGAACCACAACACAGACAGAGGACACAGACGGAGGTGTCGATAAGGAGACGTTTGACTGTTATGTGATTCTGCGGGACAAAATTATCTCAACAACTTACCACAAGATGTTGAAAAAGCCACGTCTTCATAATGTTTGTTGCCTGCTTTGGTAAAACACCTCGTCTAGTTCTCTTCTTGTCAGTCACTTCTGTTGGAGAATCCAGTGCAGGGAGAGGGACACTGGACGGAACTGTGATTTCTGTAGGAGACTCATCCCCGGAGGAGTGTGTCTGTGGTCTGGGTGGTGTGACAGTCTCAATTGTTGGTGTACTCACATATGTCACACTTGTCGGGACTGAAGTGTAAGGCATGGTCGTCGGAACTGTACTGTTAGTGTAAGCTACACTTGTTGCCACAGCAGGTTGTTGGGGTACCTGTGCTATGACAATCTGCTGACCAGGTGCTACTCCCTGGGGAACGTATGTAACTGTCGCAACCTGCTGTTGTATCGGAGAGCCAATCACACTTGCGCTCGGCGTTGCATTTGCCACAGTGCAAGGTGTCACGGCTGGTGCAGCATAGTAAGCAATTTGTTGTTGTGGAATGAATGCAGGTTGTTGCGCTTGGATTGGTGTCGTTGGTTGTTGTTGTTGCTGTACATTTGAGTTTAACACGTTTACTGCAGGAGAGTATGATGTTTGCAGAGGGCTGCGTAGTAAGTTTTCGCTCTGCATTTTCCCTTTAAGACAAGCTATGTACCTCTGACAGAAATCTTTGCAGAGTTCATTGACTTTTTCAAGTTCAAGAAGATGAATTCTGAGGACTTGAATAGCTTTCACCATCTGTTGATGAAAAATTCGTAAAAATTTATTGAAAGGACTCAATAAAATTTGTTTCCCCAGGTAATCACTTTTTTTTAACTCTGAGAAAATTGTACAACAACAAAAACTGTCTTTACATTGCCTGAAATCAATTCAACTCATTCAAGGCTAAATAAGAATTATATGTAGGTAGCTTTCAAATTAGAATTAAGTATTCAGGGAATAAAATTTGAACTGTTTTATTTTTTCAATGGTAATTAAATTTTATCAAAATAAAATCAATGGGTCTTAAGGAAGCCATAACACAAAAATATTAAGCTTATGTCAAAGAGCAAGTGGTTAATATTAATATTGAAAAGCTTACCATAATAATTATAAAAGCAAATTCACATTTAGTATAGAAAATTATATTACTTGATCTTGCATTCAATATATATTAGCATATGCAAATATCACTTTTATTGAATTTGCTTCACTTGCGAAAATACATGAGCGAGAACACTTCCACTTTTTAAATTAATACACTTAACTATTTAATATAAACATATGAAAACAAAATCATCAATACTGAGTATAAATAAAAAATAGGCCATGTAAATCAATTTTCGTGACCAAGAAATTTTAAAAGGAAATAACCTTTCTGGCGATATGGAACACTCAAACTAAAACATGATGGTGCATTTTCTCGCGCAGAAAAATCGTATAAGCATTATTTCACAACTGCACTTACAAAGGAAGTGTTAAAAAAATCCATATTTATACTTTGGTTAGAGCTATCAAGTCTTACAAGCTTAAATGATGACAAATTTATGTCGTCCGCGAAAACTTTATAAACTTAGTTCGCGGCGTGAATAACACTATTGGGGCGCCATTTTAAGCTTTAATACGTTAATCTGGATTAAAACTTGCTCAAGTCGTCGGCAAAACAAAAACCTCTATTCATGGTACCTGCACTAGAAGACACGAGAATTGAGTGTTCTTGACGAAAAAGTACTCCATATTCCACCAGTCGTTTCAAAGCTTACATGAAAATATGGCGGGCATTAAAAACCATCGGGGAAAAGATCGCCTCGCAGCTCAAGGACTACATGAAGATTTCACTAGCACAAAGCAACAAAAACGAGTTTGGCTGACTACATGCAGTTTGTATCGATTTACAACTGAAGGTCTAATCCATCAAAATATTCAATATTCTAACCTGAGAGTGACCTAAAATTTGGGGGGTTTAGAGTATAATACTTTTCTTCGGAAGCAATGCTAAAGCGTGTAGCGACTTAAACTAGAGGAAGCAAAAAATGTTATTCTCACCAAATTGTCTAGGTCTCGATCCTCGGTGTAAAAAGGTTTTCCTTCTCTGTTCATCTGTAAAATGCCATTCTTGATTTCGCTGTCAAAAGCGTTGGCGGGAGTGCATTCGCATGTCAGAGTCGATTGCTCGCACTTTTCGAACAACTTGGCTAGGAGAGGCAACAACGGATGGCGGTAGATCGCTTGCTTTTCTGCCTCCATGTTTGTGATCTGTTGTATATCAACGCCTTGTACCGCTAACTGGGCTTCTTCGTACGACGGAGGCATCTTATCGGCTTGTGTCTGTTGTAAAGACATGGCTCCATAATGAGCCGAACCAGCAATGTTTTGTTGGGCTTGAAGCATGTGACTTGGAGCCACTCGATTTGCAAGCCCTTCCATTCGATCGCCGTCTCTACGAAAAGAGAAAACACAAAGTTATATGCCGAAGGCATGTTGAGCGTTCGGTCCCGGCAGGAAGACCAAATGAAATGATAATCGTTCCAGTGTTAATGTGTTTGTATGGGAGGTTGAAAGACTTACAATTGGTCACTATTAAAAAGAAATGCACGAGGCGATGGAACAGCGACGGTGTCACTCACTCGTCAACGTCAAAAACTCCTTTTGGCGCGGCCTTGCCTTGCCTGATTGACAGCGCCAACCGACAAATTTTTACATAATTATCATTGTTTTCATGCTAATATATACCTGCCGCACACTGGGGAATAAATTGATGCATGCATAATTAATGATTATTTTCATAATAGGCGGCTTTCGTGTCTTTGAAGCGAATCAGCTGGAAAAACAACATCGTTGTTTATCGTCGAATTTTATTGCCTCGGGCCTTCTATGTCGCATGGCATACGTAAACAGGAAAACTGTGTTTTCTCTCGCTGGATTTTTTCACAATCAATGTCATGTCAATGGCAAATCTTGAAGGCTCAAAGAAATTTGGAATCGCTACAAGAGGTCTACGACTTGTGGGAGGTACTTGCCAAGTGTTTCGATAACAAAAGGTTCAAGAATGGGTGGCTTCAAAAATATGCGGTTAGAACATTGTGGGCGTATTTGGGGTTCAATTGTATCGGCATTCCGACGGAATTTTGGATTTGTTCCCCCCCCCCCCCCCCCCCTACCCACCACCCCGGCACATCAGCTCTACCACACCACCCCTCCCCAGCCCCACCAGAAAAAAAACGGGCCCCTGACACCAAATAAGACAAAAAAATATATTTTCTTCAATTTCTTTTTGGTGATATAAAAAACAATTCTGGGCAAAAAAAAAACTTATTTAGTTATTTATGCAGGTTCACGCTCTATCAATTATCCTCAGAAACGAAACGGTGTTGTTTTGGATTCGATGTGAACTATTTACACAGTGGGGGCTACTATCCAATCAGAAGAACGCTCGTAACCACAATGTCAACACGCTGTACTATAAAAGGCAAGCAATCTCGTAAAAACATGTTCTTCAAATATCGGAAAGATAATCGTCAGCAACACCAAAAATTATTGAGATTCATTACAAATAGAAATATTAAAGCGATGTTTTTGCGAAAAATGAGAAAGAAGAAAATTCCCAATTTTGAAATAGCTGCTTGTTGGTTTTCTACCCAAGATCGAAAATTTTATTGGACCTTGATAATTTTTCTATTGCAATTCTCAAAGGGATCCCAGAGATAAGGTAGTCACCAAACCAAAATTGCCATACCCGTCCCTAGAGAGGTTAACAACCCAGAGAATCACATCACTTCGGTGCGTGCGTTTTTCGTCAGAAACAATTAATATTGACGTTAATTGACAGCTTAGAACATGTATGATTGGCATGTTCTCACGAAATTACTTGGACTGATATCATCTTTGCACGTCAATAAGATAAATGACTGATTGCAGCTGAATGATAAACTCAATACACGCAATGTCAAGACTGCAAATAATCGGTGTGTCCTAAAAATATATATTTTATTTCTGTTTGTCTGTTCATGCGAGTTTCGGAGTTTCCTGAAGGGGTCTGCCGGACGGAGTATGAACACGTGGAGCGAGACTGGGAGATAGGGGCTGTTGCTTTTCGCTCTGAACTTTTCGTTGCTTGATAAATCCAATGGACTCTGGCGAAACCAGCTCGATCTTTATCGCTAAATCTCATTTCGTGGGAACTATTTTTGTGATATCCATCCCTATTCACGGGGAAATTTTAATACCCTGCTTATGCAGGGCTCAATCGTGACAAGAGTGATAAAAACATGAAATTTGGTACACAGTTTGCTAAAACACGACCTATTGATAAATGTTACCTGAGGTGCGATTTTCCAACACAGTTATTTTACCACTATTTAAAACGAATTTTGCATTTCCATCTTGTTTTTTTATCACTTGTTTATGTCCTTTGCTATTTTAGTAAAAGATTACATTTAAAATAGCATCAACAAACCCCACTATGAACTAAACCTTCACAGCGAACTGACAAGTAGTAGGGGAGGGGAGGGGGCTACGTGGGATGGCAGAAAACAGGATTTACTGAACCAAGGGGAAGTGAATTTTCTCACTCAGAGGAGAGACATTTGAAGAAGTTATGAATGCAAAGACTTCGCCGTAACTTGCGGTCATTCCATAATTCCCGACTCATGCCATGAAGTCGAGACATAGCACCGGGATTTCTAGAGGAAGAATTTTGAACTCTTGGGTTAGCAACATGCCTCGAAATTCATAAATTTGTATGTTTAGCAATATATCAGAGAAAAGACATCTCGTGAAAGTTAGTGACCTGCCGCGTTCTGCTTTGCTGCACGAACAGGTCAACCTTCTTAAAGAAGTTTTGTTCAGTTTGCCGTCATGGTTGTGTTCAGCACCATGATTACAAAATATAGGTATACAAAATTAAAATCTTTCAAGAACATGTTCATACGTGGAGTGGAGTGGAAGAAACGTTACTTCATACAATTAATTAGAACGAAAAGAAAATTCAAAAGGTTTAAATAGCCTTGTTTTTTATTTCCCTAACCGTATCATCATGTCTCCTTTGAGCGCCTGGCGACCCATAAGGCCTCCCTCTTCACTTCAATAATACGTTAACCAAAATAATATACACGGTTGCATCGCGAAGAAAGAATAAAAATAAATTATTTTCGACCTGACAATTAAAATATTTACAATCCTTACGTATTTATAAATACTACAAAACTCGCAAATAGTTTTACCGCTTTTGTTCAATGAAGGCTACATCACTCAATGACTGACAGACAGTCAGAGAGCTACGACAAGAGACTTCATAAACTGACTGACTGACTGACTGGCTGACTGATGGACGGACGGACGGACGGACGGGCGGACCGACGGACCGACGGACCGACCGACCGACGGACCGACCGACCGACGGACCGACCGACCGACCGACCGACCGACCGACCGACCGACCGACCGACCGACCGACCGACCGACCGACCGACCGACCGACCGACCGACCGACCGACTGTCTGACTAGAATGGGTCAGCTTTCAAACGGTTGTGTTCATCTGTTAAAGATCGAATGTATTTCTTTGCTTTTCAAGTTCTAATAACTCTTGCATGTCTTCGTCTAGATTATTAGCTGTCATTTCTTCTAATAGAACATCCAAAGCCTAGAAGCGAAAAAGATAAACTTGTTTAAATGACTGGCAAGTATGGAGCGTCTTGTTAAAGTACTTGGCTAAATTGAAACTGCACGATTTGATTGGTTCAGAATCAAATTGGTGGGAAAAGTCTCTACGAAGCACGTGCTGAAAACACGCGCGTCATACTAAAGTCTGAACTAGCGAAGTCTGAACTAAAACCACGCGAGCTCAAACTGAAAAAACATTAAATTCATTAATATATAACTGAACCGTTCTAAAGAGTTGTTTACTTTCCACTGAGAACATCAGAAAAAGTGGAATTTTACGACAAATGTAATGACCAGGCCTGACCAGTCCCGCAGCGGATGTAATGCGGCTTACCACGTCACAGAAAACGTCCTCGTGGAATTCTCTGATAACCGAGTTACTCTGCGTTGCCTCTTGTTCATCATTCACCGCTAAAAACTGCTGAGTCAGCAATCCACAGATCAGGCCTGCGTGAAAACGGATAATTGCATGTTAGTCTCAGTATGGTTTCCACGCTGTACGTTGACTGCAAGGAAACTTTTCAGTAGTTTATGACAGGTCAATGTATAAAATGTTGTCTCGTTAATTTATTTTTGACCATTTTGTGGTCATTTGTCTCAAAGGAAGGAAACCACTCTACTGGCCTGTGTAGCAAGCGTTCCTGTGCGAATAACGTGTTTCCACATTTTGGCCATGAGAAAATTGGGTCGAGGGAAAAAAAAACACCCCCACCCCCCCCCCCCCCCACCCCCTTCCTCAATTTTCGCGCGCCCAAAATGCGGGAACGCTTGCTACGCTGCCTAGCACTCGTCTCTACGTATCACCATTTCTGTTGGCTTACCATCTAATGCCTGGTCTGTGTAGTCTCTGAAGTAAAGTGGCAGATTATCTCCTGTCAACTGACTCAAAATATGCTGCAAGCACAATGCATCAAGCATGTGATCCTCGGCATACACAGAAACCTGGCAAAAGAACAGAGAAATGAGATCATTGCTGATGTAGTGAACAACCGGTCCGCTTAGCTACACTCCACATCAACCGGCCTGGTGAGTTACACACGTCTGAAAACTCAAGAGACTCTCAAGAGATCACCATGGGTAGCTATTCCAGCAACCTGCAATGGCATCCAAGTCTTGTGACGTCACCCTCCCCTCCCCACCCTCTCAATGGACGAGGTTGTAGTCAATAAGATAAGGAGGATACGAAAGCTTTTTCAAGGGGCTCCAAACAGAAATCAGACCGGTGGGATATCTGTTTCATTCGCAGTGGGGGAGAGAGGTCAGATCATAAAGTCCCCTCATTATCACAAGTCTGGATCCAAGTCGTTCGTTTTGACTATTTATGAAGAGTTTGTGATTTTTGTGGACGAGCAGTGGTCAGTTGATGCTCGCCGACATTCTCAACTCCAGAGCTCTTTCACGCATATGCTTAGGGCATGCGCGGCTGAAAAACCGAAGGCTCTGGGGTCAAGAATAGGCTCGCCGACTAAAGTGCCAGGGGTTCCTTTGTTTTTCTCTTAGAGTATGCGCCAGTTTGTGCGAGCGCAACGCGCAAGGCTAGTGCATCACGTGTGTGGAACGCAAATCTAAATAGCTGCATATTGCTGGCTTGCAACTGACATCATGGCGGCCATGCTGGGGGACAAGAACAAAGCGTTTTCCTCCGCTGGGGACTAAACTTTTTTATCATGCAAATTCTGCGAAAAAGTTTTTTATTGTTTTGACCACCAACATAGCCACCTTGTCACGTGGCTGCAAGCGATCGATACGTATTAATGAACTGGCGGACGCCTTTAATTTGTGTACCGGTCGTGTATTATAAAAACGATCGACTTATAGCAGGTCGTTGTTATCACTAGAGGGGTTTTTTCTGTAGCTTACCTTTTTAACCTGTTTATTTCTGTCAACATCTACCACATCACGCAAAGCCTCGATTATAACTTGTCTCAACTGAGGTTCTATGACCTCATCAATGATGTCATCAACGACCACATCATATTGGGATCCCTGCATAGCTTCGGTCACCTGTGGTATGTAAAAAAGAACTAAAGGTGTCTGTCTACAAATGATTACAGTGGAGCCCTGTGGAGACTGGATATACGGGTAACAAGCCCTTTTATAAACAAGTCCTCGGCATAACGAATGATATTCTTCAGCCTGGGCAGAAGTTGTTACAGTTTAATGTATGAAACAGAATCCCGATGTAGTAAGCCCCAGTATAACAAAATCTTCATTATAATGAAAAGAAACCAAAAGCCCCAAACTCTTACCCTTTTATATACTATTCACAGAAAAATTAACCCTTTCATATACTTTTGGAAGAAAATGGTAGTCCTTTGAGATACCAACCACCACTAGAAACAATGTATCCCTTTTCTACAACCTTGTTTGAGATATTTTGAAAGGCCATGTGGAAATAACTCTCTTTTGTATGGAATAACCCCCCTACCCCCCTAATCTATCGATTGCTATTGAAAATCGATACCAATCGATAACCACACGAATCTTCGCCATCGATTGGTCATCGATTATCAATATCAATTGATTAATTGATATCGATTGGTATCGATTGTCATCGATTATCGATTTCATCGATTGGATACCCCGGGCTGCATTTAAGAGTGCACCTAGCCCCAATTTTTTTTTTTTTTCGCTAAAACGAATCTACTTGTTCAGGTAACAATTAGATTTATTTTTGCAGGTTAGGTGCACTTAACCTTTGGAAATACATACAAAATTCATCACTGGCAGTCACTTGGGATAGCCATAACCTTAACAAAACTTACTTACCACCCTCGGTAGCATGGGCTGAATTGTCTCCAAAATAAAATCTTCCAGCCAATCCCCAGACTTGATTACAGTCATGTGACCTATGACCATTTCATCCACTGCAGAACGTACAAGTTGGGTTGTAGACTCCTTTACAACTTCATTAACAATATTGTCACACACTCTAAACAGAGGGTCTCTTCTGGACAGAGAACTGCACAGAGAAAAATAAAGGAAAATGTCAAGGTTAAGTTTGCAATTGACCTATCTCTGTTTTCTGCAGTATCTAGCCTCCTATGCAGACATTCTTCTGGCTCGTCATGCATTTTGGGGAGGAGATATTGCATGACAAGCCAAAAGAATATCTGTGGGAGGCTACGTAGTATCAAGCAACTGGGAGTATTTCTACTCCTCCCTGGATGGGATGCTAGTCCATGGCAGGGTTACCCCCCTAGTATTGAATTCACCAGTACTCATTTATACTCCTGGATGAAGAGAGGCACTATACAAGTAAAGTGTCTTGTTCAAGATAAACAATGATCGAACCCAGACTACTAAATCCAGAGTCCAGTGCACTATTACTTGGCGATCATTCTTCCCACAAGGAAGAATAGATAATTAAAAATAGTTAGGGTGAACAGTTTCTTATCAGGTATTTGGATTGATTCCCTGAAAATAGTTACTTTTGCAGCTCACCTTCCGCCATGAGAATAAAACATTCCAAGTGCAATCTCTTGAATGAAAGCCGTAACCTCCTCGTGAACAATTTCCCTGCAAACTCTCTCACTCACTTTGTATCTTGGATCTTCAACAGACTGTCATTCAAAATAAAATCAAATAATCAGTAAATTATTATTAATAAATGAAATTACTTTAAAAATCACATTTTCCCATGGTCTACACTCGGAATTAAACTACTGTGTCATAAAATGTTCAAAACTCAAGTGGAGCCACGAGACACAGGCAAGGGGTTTCACTGTTTTGTTTTGGACATTTTATGGCCTCATTTCTATGGTCTAAAAGAGTGCAGACCATGGAAACATATGGGGCTTATAATTGGAAAAGATATATCTCCTTTGAGAGCTACATGTAAACAAAAGCCTGTGGTAAAGGTTAAGTCTGAAGAGCCTAGTGGCCAATCAGGCTGGAGCTTATCCCAGGTTCTGTAGCATGAAGCGACTAGGAGTATTTCTACCCCCCCCTGGATGGAATGCTAGTTCATCGCAGGGTTACCCCCACCAGTAAATTCACTGGTACCTATTTAATTTATACACCTGGGTGGAGAGAGGCACTATGAGAGGTTAAGTGTCTTGCCCAAGAACACAACACAATGACCCCACCAGGGCTCAAAACCTGGACCGCTCGATCCAGAGTCCAGTGCACTAACCATTAGGCCACCGTGCTTCCCACAACTTTTTTTTTTATTTTAAGGGGGGGGGGGGGGGGGGGTGTGCTTATTAACATTCACGGTATTATACCAGTCAGTTGAGCGATCTTCCAAAAATCACCCTGACTTGCGTTTTCACCTACATACACATTACACAACAGTTTTCTAGAACTTCATGGTGCATAAACTCAAGGAAAGATATAAATTCCTGAATAATTATACTCACCAAGAACCTTTTACCAGAGAAAACATCAATCAAGATATCTGGGATGATTTCCTCTCTCAAGAAGCTGTCAATCAGTCCATCTGTAAATCGTCTGGAATGTTTCTTATTGCACATGTAGCGCCAGAGTGCAAACTGTGGACCCTGCCAAAACCAAACAAAAACTGAGCATAAATTCATTTACTATTAGACCTGGGTGACGTTAAGTGGCCTAATGGTTAGAGCACTGGACTCCAGATCAAGCAGTCTGGGTTTGATTCCTCACTGCTTTACTTTCACAGTGCTTTCCAATAATGGAAATTAATGTGAAAGAGGTGCTAAAAATTCAAAATGAAGGAAATTTACACGACCACACAAAGAAACAGAACTTGTAGAGACAACAGGAATAAATTGTAACACACGGTTAGCAAGTTAACAAAACCCAAAACCCAGACAAATCTTGCTACTTTGAGTGTTCTTTTCAACGCCAACAATACCGGTGGATCTCCACCGCGATAAAGCAATGCTAAAAAATCCTAATTAATGTTCCACTTGATTAATGGAACAGAAATTAACGCTCCACTAAATTAAGGGCACAGAAATTAACGCTCCACTAAATTAAGGGCACAGAAATTAACGCTCACAAAAATTAACGCAAATTTTCCAAATTCAAGTTAATTTTCTTTTAATAATAATATACTTTTTGACTACTCCCTGACTGGGTCTTTTCAGGGCCAATGTGAAACAATGTTGTTTTTAAACATAACTTGGTTAAAAATCCCAACTGGCAGGAGACAGACCAGTTGAACTTGGGACTACCAGGAACAACACCAGGCAGTGGTCAGGATGGAAGTTTTAAACCTGCGACCTATGAATTTCAAGCCCAGGGCTCTAACCACTTGGCCACACTACCTCTTATGGTAGTATGGGTGACTTGGCCTGACATATAGACTTTTCCTCTAATGCTTACATCCTTCATAAGAATTCGCATACCTTTCTTACTTGCCAACCTCGGACATATTTTTGCAGTATCACAGCTGCTTGAGATCGTGTTAACTGGTTAGAGGGTCTAATAACAGAAAAAGAAAATGAGCAGGAAACTGACTAAGATCTTGTCAAACCCCAGAAACCCCAGATCCATAAAATAAAACAGGTGAGAAATCTAACATGCTATTGACAGTACTGACTACATGTATGAGCTCCTACGAACTGAGTGAACTGCTTTATATCCTCTCCAACAAACGTTTAGCAAGCAGCTTTTTCAAAAGTAATGCTGTTTCATTTTCAGATTGTGGAAGGATAAGAAAGACATTCAAGGAACTTCCTAAATTGCCCTTCTCTTGCCCTTTTTCATGCCAGCAAACACGACACACACAAAGGCATAATTTGCGACTTTGTTGACGGTTTAGACTCAAACCTGTCACGTTTGACCAATGAAACGTTTGCGGTTTCAACGCGAAATTGACAACATTTATGGCGCCATACGATCGTGTTTTGTTCGCATGCAGTACATGTTTTTAAGTTTCTTTCGCCCGCTTCGACTCCTGGATGGGAAATCCTTCCAAACTTGCTAACTTTTCGCGTATCCGCTGCAAGAGAATATTTTTGGAGCTGAATTAATTCCTCAAAGTGGGCAGAAAAAGCTTAAAAACATGTACTGCACGTGAACAAACCATGATCGTATGACGCCACAAACGTGACAGTTATGAGACTAAACCGTTAACGTTTGAAAAGTAAATCTTTGCAAAAAAACGTTCACGCTTCACGGTTGAACACAAATGGTAGTATTAAACAAGGAAAGCGCATTGAAATCGAACTTAAAAGCATCGCAGCCGTCAGATATTTCTATTTGTAATGAATCTCAATAATTTTTGGTATTGTTGACGATTATCTTTCCAATATTTGAAGAACATACAGTACAGCGTGTTGACATTGTGGCTATCAGCGTTCTTCTGATTAGATAGTAGCCCCCACTGTGTAAAAAGGTCAAATCAAATCCAAAACAAAACCAATTCGTTTCTGAGGAAACAAAACAAAAAAAGACTTGCAGGAGAAGCCCTTTATTCCCTACCTTCCAAAATTTCTTCCATAAGTAGGACCACTGTAAATGCCACTAAAACCAGGTTGAGGTGCTGGCCAAGGAGCATACCCAGGATGCACTGGGATCATAGGAACTGGGTACATCAGAGGGGGGTGGTGTGGGGGTGCCATGGAGGGGTGGGCATAGTAAGATGGCAGTGCTGGATATGTGTAGTCTCCATGTTGGTGTCGAAAATCTAATTGTTCTTGTTTTTCGTCCTTCCACTTTGTATGTACTACATCCCTGAAAAATGCAAATATTATCAATATATTATCAACTTTCAAAAAATTACAAAAAATAAGCATTTTTTAAACAATTGTTTAATAGATAACTTGCTTTTATAATAGTTTCTTTTTGTAGTGCTACACTCCCTAGGAAAGGCAACTGTCTAGACGCATGCACACAGGGTGAATTTTATTGTAGCACAAAGGTGACAAAAAATATTTTTGGGGCAATTTTTGCACATCGGTAAGCCTGAATGGATCTCTTACTAGTAAGTCAGGATCACTCGCTGGAGAGCTCCACTGTTAGCCTGAACAGTGCTCTTGCTAGCCTATTTACAGTCAAGTGCCTCGAACTGTAGCCTCCCGACTTTAGTTTTTGACATCTTTTTGACAAGTTTTTGATTAGTTTGATGAGTTTTATGGCTTCCAGTTGCATTAAGCTACCAGTACCAATCCAGTTTACAAACGTAGAAGACTTGAAAATTTATTGAAAGTTTTAAATATATTTCTGACTTGTATAAAAAAGTTACTAAGGTTTGATTGTAAGCTTTCTGTTGGCATAAAATGTATTTATCACCAGTTCAAATTGGTGCCAATAATTGCTCCTGCAAGATGTTGTCTGTAGCCTTTTCAAATTCTGACGTTTGATGATGAATCATGCAGTTTGATACCCCATCTTCCATTTTTTCAAGGCATCTGAATGTTGGCTTAAGGCAACCGAAACCATAAAAGAGGCCCTGCCAGGGGGGTGTCCCAGGTCGCTTGTCGGAATTTTAAAATGTCTTGTGTCGGCGTTTTGTCAAGGCTACACAACGCTGTCGGAAATTTAGCGACATACATTTGGCTTCGTCAGTCGTTTGTCGCTATTTCGTTTGAGCGCTGTCGCAACTTTTTGGCCCATGTCGCTTGTCGGAATTTACCATGGCAGGGCCTCATAAAACTCATCAAACTAATCAAAAATTGTCAAAAAGATGTCAAAAACTTTGTAACTTTCAAAAACTGTAATGGCAATAGTAACAAGATTTTTAAGTTACCTTGTTATGCAAAATTGCCTGGTCATCTGCCCTTGCATTTAGATAGTTGTTTGTTCTACAGAGCATGGTACCATAAGATTACAACAAACTAAAGCCAACAACACCTCCCAAAGTCCAACCCTACGTCCTCGTCGTGGGAGGTGGGAACGGGTAATGCCGGCTAACAGGGCTCTGGCAAACTGTGCATGGGGCTAGCAACCCCATCACAGTAGTTAATTGCTACGGAAACTGAGGATCAGAGAAATACACAACCACAGGACGAGGGAGATGGTTTCCAGCCTGTAGCTGGACGAATGACTGCACAGCGCACGATCAGGCCACTCCTAAGCCCAAAGTCAAAGTGCCATATCGGCACTTGGAATGTCAGAACTATGTTTCAAACAGGCAAGACCGCACAGGTGGAAAGGGAAATGTTGCTTTACTGCATTGATATTCTAGGCATAAGTGAGTGTAGATGGACTGGTAATGGCAGTGTAACAACATCACTGGGCAACACAATTATATATTCAGGGAGGAAGGATAATGACCATAGACAAGGAGTAGCGATCATGATGTCAAAAGCAGCAAAGAGGAGCATGATAGAGTGGACACCGATAAACGAGAGACTGATGGTAGCCAGATTTAAATCCAGGTACACAAAGCTATCTGTTATACAATGCTACGCACCAACCAACGATGCTGAGGAGGAGACAAAAGACACGTTTTACCAACAGCTGCAAAAAGCAATAGATAATGTGCCATCACATGATGTTCTGCTAGTGATTGGTGATCTGAATGCCAAAGTAGGATGTTCTAACGAAGGAAGGGAAAAGATCATGGGGGAAAAGGGTTGTGGTGACATGAACGAGAACGGAGAGAGGTTAGCTGATATCTGTGGCTTAAATGACCTTGTGATTGGGGGTACCATATTTGAACACAAAGAGATCCATAAGCTAACATGGATCTCCCCAGATGGGAATATCAAGAACCAAATAGATCATATCTTGATCAATGGTCGCTGGAAGCACTCTCTTCATAACGTCACCGTAAAGAGGGGCGCTGATGTTGGAAGCGACCACCATCTTCTTCTAGCAACCGTCAAACTACAGCTAAGAAGAAACCCCACCAAGATGGAAGAGAAGGGGCAAAGATACAACACTGCCAGGCTGAGAAACCCAGAGGTCAGCAAGAATTTCTCTATAGCTGTAAAAAATAAATATGAGGCTCTAAGTAATGTTGATGAGGAGGCAGAAAGGGATGCAGAATCAGCATGGAGGATAGCAAAGGAGAGTTATCTACATGCCTGTGAATGTGTGCTAGGGAAGAAAAGGAAAAGAGATAAGAACTGGATAAGGGCTGAGACTTGGTCCCTAATCGACAAGCGTAGAGAGATTAAGGAAAAGAAAGGGGCTACAAGATCACAGAGACTAAGAGAGAAACTTTCAATAGAGTACTCATTGGCTAATAGAGAAGTTAGAAAGAATTTACGAAAGGACAAGAGAAGGCACTATGAGAACTTAGCCTCCCAAGCCGAAGAAGCTTCAAGTAGAGGGGAACAAAATGAGTTGTACAGGATAACAAGGGAGCTCTCTGGAAAATTCCAGGGAGAATGCGATACTGTGAAAGACAAGGATGGGAAGAGAATCACAATCGAGGATAAACAGCTACAGAGATGGGCAGAGCACTTTAGAGAGGTCCTTAACAGACCAGATCCAGCAGAGCGGGCTTGTATAGCACAGCCCTTAGGTGACAAGTTGAATATCGACTGCTCTCCACCAACAAAGAATGAGATTTTAAAAGCAATTAAGAGTCTGAAGAACAATAAGGCACCTGGAATAGACAACATCACAGCAGAAGTACTGAAAACTGACATCCGCTTTGCAACAGATCGGTTATATGACTTATTCCATAAAATTTGGAATGCCGAGACCACACCTGAAGACTGGTGCAGGGGACTGATCGTTAAACTCCCCAAGAAGGGGGATAGGACACAATGCACGAACTGGCGAGGAGTAACACTCCTCTCGGTACCAAGCAAGATCTTCTGTAAGATCATTCATATGAGACTCAGTGATGCCATCGACACCATCTTAAGAAAAGAGCAGGCAGGCTTTAGACCAGGAGTGGGGTGCATGGATCACATTTTCACGCTCCGGAATATCTTTGAGCAGTGTATTGAGTGGAACACCAAGGTACACGTAAATTTCATAGATCTGGAAAAGGCCTTTGACAGCATCCATAGAGACACCTTATGGAATATCCTGCTAGCCTATGGGTGCCCAGAGAAGATTGTCAGCATCATCAAACTTTTCTACAACAACTTCACTTGCAGTGTTATCCATAAGAAGAAGTTAACAGACTGGTTCAGTGTCAGGAGCGGGGTGCGCCAAGGTTGCGTCCTGTCTCCCATGTTATTTTTAGTAGCCATTGACTGGATAATGCGTAAGACAATAGGCAACAAAAGACGTGGCATCAGATGGACACTGACGTCTTTACTGGAAGATCTAGACTTCGCTGACGATCTGGCACTTGTGTCTTCTACTAGAGATCAATTACAGCGAAAAACATCAGACCTCTCGGTAGCTGCCAAACAACTGGGCCTGAACATCAGCAGGAAGAAGACCAAGACAATGCAGCTTGCAGATACACCATTACCAGTGGAATTGGAGAATGAAGATTTGGAGGAAGTAGAGGAATTTACCTACCTGGGGAGTGTCATGAGCAAAAGCAATGCCACGGTCAAAGACATCACCAACCGTCTCCAGAAGGCCAAATCCTCATTTGTCCAACTGAATAAAGTATGGAGGTCACCAAACATCAATGAAAAAACCAAGATAAAGATCTATAACAGCAATGTCTTGTCAGTACTACTGTATGGTGCAGAATGCTGGAGGGTTACCCAAAGAGACAGCCAGAGACTGTCAGGTTTCCACACTTCATGCCTGAGAAAGATATGCAGGATATACTGGCCCCAGAAGATCACAAACAAGGAACTCTATCAAAGGACAGGACAACGGGACATCACCATGGTAGTAAAGCAAAGAAGATGGAGATGGCTTGGGCATGTTATCAGGAAAGACCGAGATAGCATAACACGAACAGCATTAAGGTGGACACCGGATAGTGGAAGAAGGAAGAGAGGACGCCCACGAGAGACTTGGAGGAGGACGATCGAGGCAGAAATGAAAACAGCTGGGAAGACGTGGAAAGAACTTGAGAAGGCAGCCATGGAAAGGGAGCAATGGAAATCTCTGGTCGCAGCCTTATGTGCCTCTTAGGCGCGATGAGGATTATATGAGTTAACTATGCAGTTTTTCCTACCAGAGCAGGTTTTCTCAGGGCTGATTTAAATGATACAATTTTTGCTCACAGTTGACGCATGTCAAATGCTTACATTCAAATAGTGTTCGTCAGTTACCTTGCGAATTTTCCATTTTGTTGTCCAACAGGCACTGGAGGAATAACGCATAGATTTCCACGCTTTAAATCTTGATCATAACTTGAATCCACAGAAGCTGGTCGGTTCTCCAGTCTGGGTAGATACTGTGGGCTTGGTGGTTTCCTTGACGACACAAATTTTTCTCCTTTATACGATTCAGCAGACCATGACCGATTTTTGTATGATTTGTCTAGTGTGGCCCAGTCCCTGCTCTTCTCTCTGTCCCTCAACCTAGTACAGAATTTGTATCAATAAGGTTGAAATGTCAGAGTCTGTACAATTTTTCAAACAAAACATTCAAGGACATTTCTTTCAAGGACCACATTTTCAAAGTTCAAGGACCTCTTTTTGAGAAAGTTTAGATTAAACAATGGGAAACATTTTGACAATGCTTAATCATGTTTTGCTAACTGCTGGTTCTGACATTTACCAGTTGATTGTTCTACCATTGAACTTAATGAAGAACTGAAAAAAATTTGTTACTTGATGTTCCAGTTCTCTAAAGCTTTGTTTCTTATGTAGTCTTGATGTTTCTTGCCTTTCACATGGTTCACTAAAGCTAAATACTCAATTTTATTAGAAGAGTTCTGGCAGTCGCTTCATAGTTATGACTTATACAGTCATAGGGTTTTCGGTCATTTGATTTATTTATTTCTTTTTCTTTTTCTTTTTTGGCGGGGGGGGGGGGGGGGGGGCATTTGAAATATTTTACATATTTTTGTGGATAAATTGGCAAAGCTCAATTTTTAACTCCATTTCTGACGGTTAAGAAGAGACATTTTGATGCAATATTGCCAGTCTCCCGGATTTCAACTTTTTTAGGTTGGTATCTGTAATGGTCAAGGGCAAATCAGAACCCTATATCAATGTAATCAGAAACAAAGAAAATGTTAACATACACTCATAAGGGATTGAATTCAACCCTTATGGGTTTCTGATGTAATCCCATAGCAAGCCTCCACAGTAATTTACCCATTTTTTAGTTAGCATTTTTTTCCAGAAATCAAAACATGAAATTTATTGACACTCTTACCTCTCCAAAACATTCTTTCGAGGATTATATGCTGACATATTTTACATGATGAAGTTGTCTTGGAGACATATCTCGCTGAAGTTAACTCAAAGATTTTGCTCCGAGTCCGCAAAAAGGTTTTATCACCACGAACAATTCATTTCTAACCAAATAATAGCTGCCTTGGTTACACAGATGAAAGCCCTTCGCATACTCTAGTCTTGTTTCGGCACATTTCTAAGTACGTAGAGAAAGTTTACACTTGTTTTCCGGGCGGCCATCTTGAAAATTATGCTTCGCCCCAGATCCCTACTCCGGCAAAGCCTGAACCCGTCTTCAGCCGTTTGAAGAAGATCCGTTCTAGTGGTCAAGCGCCTCGAACCGTAGCCATTACCCTTTTCCTCCGTCCCCACCCCAGGGCATTGGGCAGGCTCATGTGTCCCCACCCCGGGGAATTTACCATTTTTTTTTTTTTTAAAAAATGCAATTGCCCAGGGGTTAGCCCTTGGTTAGCCCGGGGTGGGGGAGGGATGGGCACTGCTGGAATTGACTGAGGTATAAAGGTCCTGGCTTCGATTTTTTCGCTGTCCAAGGACTTTTCTCCATTTTTTAAAACTCGTTTCACGACTTCAACCAGGCCAGTAACGAGAAACGAAGAGAGATAAAACGAAGAGCGATCTCGGGAATGGAAGAGAAGCAAAATGACATGTAAAAAAATGCTAATGAGGTCCTCGTAATAAGAGTTCGTGGAAAAGGCTAGGCTCGTTTACCAGCCGCTGTTCGGGGAATGAGCCCGCTAGGATAAGGCCGTTTCGCGCAAAAACATCGGCGGGGAATCAACGCGCTATGAGAATTATGACACCTTCAACCCCGTTGGTGTGGCTTTGAGAGATGACAATGGTAAATATCTAAGTCATGTCCACCGTATAAAAAACCTTCTTTTCGAGACAACTCGCGCGCGTTTTAAGATTTTACTTTTATTTTTGAGGAAATGTTAGATTTATAGTAATCTTTTATTTCAGTCCTAAATTTTTTTTCCACAAAAGTAGCCCTCTGAAGATATTAGGCTAGCCTGCGAATACAGCCGCCTCTCACTCCTCACTCGCTCCCGCTACTAAATCGGCCGGGAGCGATGAGAGGCGGCTGTATTCGCAGGCTAATATTAGGCCGTTCTCGGCTCGCTTCGCTGGCCGATTGTTTGTCGTACTGCCCCACTTGCAATTGGGAGCATGACGTGTTCGCAGGCTATTCTGTACGGACGAAGAATGAATGCGAAATATCCAGAGTGGCAATTCGATCATCAAGATTGTAGACTACGAGCGAGTCCCTATTTATTCTTGCAATTGCAGTCCGTCGAAGAGCGACGAAGAGCGTGAAGCGAAAAAAAAACGTTTGCCCGCGCGAAAATTGGGGACGAGACGAGGCGAAGCGACGTAGTCTATCAAAATTGCTTTGAAAGTCATCAACTGTAATAAGTGGCCAAGACTGAGGTTGGAAGGTCCATGACTGTGCACATCTTTTGTTTTGCGCTCATACACTATGCATGAATTACGTAATCGCAATGTTTCTATTGGTTAGTTGTATGAACACACGTAACCACTATATTTTGTCAGGTTTTGTGCACGGTCAACCTCCAAAATAGGGAACACAAACCTATAACAAAGAACTTTGCCAGGCTTCATAACCATTTCCCTCTATTAACTATGGTGTATCTGGCGCTCGAAAAGGATGTGTAATTACTTCCACGAAACAAACCCTTGTTGAGTTTTTACAGGGTTAAGCAACATTTCGTTTTATAAATTTACCAATGACGTTTAGAACGCTGAAATTGTGAATGACATTATCTGTTCTTTGAAGATCACAGTTTTCCTCGAACTTGGCTCTCCGAAAACCTGGCCCCAGTTGTTCGGAGGGTGGATAACGCTATCCACCAGATAAAAAAAAAATCACTATCCAGTGGATATCGTACATTGTTTTGTCACCACTTATCCACTGGATAGAGATTTATCCGATGGATAGCGTTATCCACCCTTTGAACAACTTGGCCCTGATGTTTTTCCTGCATAAAGGTTGTTTGTTTATCCTCGACTTTGGTCACACAGAAAACAAACTTAAACCATGAGGGGATTGAAAACTTTAATACAATTGACTATCATTGACTGAAGATATAATTTGCTTTGTACAATACATGCAAATTGTTTATTTCTATTCCTAAGTAGAAAGATAAACTCCAATTTAAAAAATAAACTTTAAATACCCATCTTTTATGTACATCATAAATTCGGGGAAAAAAGAACGAACGTGGACCCGAAAACTCCTAGTCCAGTTCTGGCTCTCTCTCTGTCACGCAACACTACGGGATTACAGTGTTCCGATTGATTTTCTAGGTTTTGAATTTTCGCGCGAAATTCAAGAAGCAACCAATCAGATTGACCACACCACGGGTCTCTGTAAAGTTACGTCATCAGACTGGCATCTCTCGATTTTTGGGGAAGAATAGTACGCCGGTGAAGAAAGCTAGAGCCGCTGAAGGTAAATTTGTTGTCTCTTTTTATATCCCTTTGCAAGTCTATCAAAGATAATAGTGTTTTAATTTCTTTTTAAATCATACAAGAGAATGGTTAGAGTGGTGACTCTTTTTTTTCTGATTACGACAAGCATTTAAAAACAAAGAAAACAGTCAAAACTAAGTGAGATACAAGGGCAAGAATGGTTCACTTCTTCTTCACCTCGGGGTAGTTATTGAAGCTCTTCCTTTTCAGTCTGTGGATGAAACCTTAGCGTGTGACCATTCAAATGAAAGCTTTTGAGCAGTACTTTCATGTGGTACTGTTAATTATGTTGAACAAGGTGGTTCTAACTTTCGAGTTTGTGAATGAAACCCTAGTGTGAGACCATTCAAATAAAAGCTACCGAACCGATCTTGGATGTGGCACTGATTGCATTTCAGTATTTTACAATCTTAAAGTTAGAAATTGTTTTTACACTTGGGCTTTCTTGAAAGTGAAGGGCAACGTCAAAAGTCACACAACGCCTCTCTCTACAGAGACGCCTTTCGCGACGACCCGTGGTAACGCAATTATCCACCACCTACAAAATATCTAAATTATAATTTTTAACGGGAACTCTAATAAATACGTGCATTCAAATAATTTGACTGTTGAATAACGTTTCAAAATTGTGTGTATATGATATATGGGCATTTGTTTTTAAATTTTGAGTAAGGATTCATTGAATTCAAGTAAAATAACGTCATTAGAGAGGTTAAGCATGACGTTTGAGAGGTTAAGCATGACGTTTACGGCAAACGGCAAACGGCAAAAATAATTCTGATTTTGCTCACTTTTTCTTTAGCACTTAAATAAAGCCAGTCGAAAAATAGGAAAAAAATCCCTTAATCACAGTAAATGCAAACAATTTCCCTAAATTGTACAAACGGCTAAAATCAGACACCAAAAGTTCGATTTTTGCCGTTTGCCGTTTGCCGTAAACGTCATGCTTAACCTCTCTATTTACGGCAAACGGCAAACGGCAAAAATCGAACTTTTGGTGTCTGATTTTAGCCGTTTGTACAATTTAGGGAAATTGTTTGCATTTACTGTGATTAAGGGATTTTTTTCCTATTTTTCGACTGGCTTTATTTAAGTGCTAAAGAAAAAGTGAGCAAAATCAGAATTATTTTTGCCGTTTGCCGTAAACGTCATGCTTAAACTCTCTAATATTGATCTGAACAATTACGTCGCATTTAAAAAATGCAAAGAATCATGCTTTTATCTTGGGCATTGCTTCTTCAAATTAATTGTAAAAATATTAAGACCAAAGGCCTGCGATATTGGAAATCAAAATTCTTTGTCTTTTGTAAACTAAATCCCGATTTCTGACGCGGCACGAAGATGGTTTCAGCTGATGGAAAGACTGTTTATCGGAAGCACGTGCAATGAGTGTAATCACGTGTTATGGGCGTGGTTTAAACACGTGCAGCCGTGCAGATCGTGCTTAGTTCCTCCACCAAAGTCTCGTGACGGAACGCTACTCGGATATCCGGAACATTGGTCTTGTGTACGTCATTTCCGGCAGCTCCTTCCTTCTTGTGATGGTCACCAATCCAATGAGCTTTCACCTGCCAAAATATAGATATGTTACGCGCGCATTAGTTTATTTTTATTAATTGGCTGAGCAACAGTCCTTTATCGGCACAATCACAGCCACACAGCAAAAGTCGGGGCCGACGATTTTCAAGTTTAGCTGAATGCAATCCGTTTCAATCCTCTTCAATTTTGCTTATCTGTGCTCCGTATTGGCTCTTCTGTCTTTCTTGAGTTCTCTACAGCCTGAGTCGTTAATTCTATGGCCAGATGGTCAGTGCTGAAATTGCCTGACCTAGTGAATCCTCCTCTAACATTTTAAGAAAACGGTTCGGCTACTTTTCCTTAAACAACATTGAACCTGACCAAAAGTGGTTCAAACAGAGCAATGAAATAACTAACAGATTTTCACAAATACAACCACTAGGTTGAATGTACCTAAACTTCCTGAATTGGCAGAACACAATATGCTTCCTTGAATGATTTATTAAAAATTTAGCAAAGCTCTGGAAAACTATTACCTTATCTTCAAAGCCACTCATGACAACACTATTTCTTGCCAGCTCCGACATGTCACATGGACTGAGTTTCCACACCTGTGCTGCAATGCTGTACTCCTCCATTAGAGGTTCCTGTTGACGTTAAGAGTGATCAAGATCTTTATTCCCCTTACAACATCATATGCAATGTCAAACGGACAGGTGATGAGATTAAAGAATATGATCAACCAGCAGATTATTGTCTTGATGTACATGTAACAAGAATTTCTCAGGATAGAATTTAATGGAAATCAGAAAAGAAAAACTGATCTTTTGAATGAATCTAGTGAAGAGATGAGTTAAAGGGGGCAGTGTCATCAAGATTGAGTGCTACTTGAAAGTCCAATGGAGGTGTTGGTAAGTTGAAATCCAGGCAAGTATAGTTGCCTGGTTTTTCTAAAACGCACTGTACTGCTCACAAAAGTTGATAAAAACACCAGAATGACAATGGACAGATTAGAAAGAAGTGGTCTAAGGCAATACATGGCCCTTGAAAAAATAAATTCCCTGACCAATTCTTGAAAGTATGTGAAGATAATTTTTTACCCAACAACAATGCCCTAAAACTACCTAACACTTGCCTTGGTAAAATGGAACATAAGTGGGTCATCTGTCGACAAAGACACCACCAGACCACGCGCCAGGAAATCGGGCAAAGGGTTTCTCTGGTAGTTAAGGAAAAGGGAGTTGTTGCTAAGCGGTGACATGGCGATGCCAATTTGGGCCAAATAGTAGAGGTACTGTAGTGCTGGCACCTGTCAATCAAATAGGCAATTGTTATGATTTATACATTGACATAATGACATTGATATTGGATAAAAAGAAATACATGTTATTAACAAAGCACAAGGGCTGCACGTTAAGAATATCTGCCCAAGGTTTTGACAGAAAAGACTGACGGTGAAGTTCTTCCAGTATAGTCTCGACTGAAAAAGGTTTTTATAGATATTAATATTATAAGTGGAAATCAGAATGGATTAAAGAACGGGATTCTCACCAAGGAGTGTTTTGGTTGAAAACAAATTCACTGTTTTTTTTTACACAACAATAATAAAAAGTACCAGAGCGTTCTTCACGGGAGTCAAGTTTATTTTTTATATTGGACTGGCACAGGATTATGTGGGACAGTACCTGGTCCAATACTTAAATAATACTGGACTGGCAATGCAGCAATCTGATCTGTTGGCCCTCAGACTACCTAAGCCATGTAATAATTAACAAACAGGAAACATGCTCCGTATTTCTATTGAGTTATAAGAAACATGAGTGGAAGTTTGGTAGAACGAGAAATACTAAGCCGATAGGTGAGTGTTTCCACAGCTTTTTCGAGTGCTCCCAAACTTTCAAAACATGATTTCTATTTCTATTTTTTAGAAAACACCGTGAAAAAAAATTAAGACGGAATCCACCAGGACTTCGAGTAGTTGTTGGACAAAATTATGTACCAAAATTATTTACACGTTATTGCAAGCTTCTGTGTTACTGCTTCAATTATCTTATCAAAAGAAATCTTTTCTAACAACACCAAACATTGAAAACCAATCTCGAAGTTCCGCTGAATTCCACTAAATCGCTTAAAAGACGCAAGCTTTTGCCTATAGCTTGTGAACATTAAATTTCATTTTCTCAGTCTCTGATAAGAAATTGTTGTACCAAAATTATTTACACCTTATTGCAAACTTTTTTGCTACTGCTTCAAATATCTTATCAAAAGAAATCTTTTCTAACAACACCAAACACCGAAAACAAATTTTGAAATTTCACTGAATTCCACTGAATTGCTTAAAGACGATTTTACAAAATGGCTGCACGTGAGAATTTCCCTATAGCTTGTGAACTTTGAAATTCATTTTCTAAGACTCTGATAAGAAATTGTTGTTGGTGTTATCAGTGATAATTACTTACATCTTTACCTTTTATTTAGGGTAGAAAATAACGCAATAGGATTTAAATTATTCTGGTACTCGATTTTTGTCCAACGTAAATAAATATTACTCGACTTCCTGGTGGATTCCGTCTTAAATCCCTCGTTTATTTTGATCATCAAAATGTAGATTTTCTTTGCTCGTGCCATCATTACGTCAACAGCTCATGCTGCTTTTATCAAGTTAAAGGAGTACTGCTTTTAGTGTGCGCTTTCTTACAGGATGTTTTCTGATAGGCATTTACTGCACATACGTTTGGTGCACATGCAACTACCATAACCCACCTTTCTTAGTAGAAGACCATGATTAATATTCTCAGCCAACATAAAAGCCGACACCAAATGATGGGCGGGACCAGCCTCGCCACAATGAGGTCGTAATACAAATGTGTTGAAACCACGCTCTCTGTGGAAACAAACAAAACAAATAAGAAACAGACCCTAGCCACGCCTCACTGTATTATGCAACATTAATCTCTGTCAAGTTACTTCATCAGTGTGGAACTTTACAGCTCACGTTTTAGATGCCACTTCAGTGGGGGAAGAATTAAGTGTGCTGAGTCTCCATATTTTCTTGACCTCTACATCATCAATGCCATTTGTGGGGAGGAGAGAGAGGAGGGGAGTAACAGGGGATGTGAATGTCCTACTACCCAGGTTAAGTCTGCATTCGAGCCTAGTGACCCAATAGGCTGGAGCTTATCCTGGTTTCCATTGCATTAAATGACTAGGAGTATTTCTACTCCCCCCTGGATGGGATGCAAGTCCATTGCAGGGTTACCTCCAGCAGTAAATTTGCTGGTACCCATTTATACACCTGGATGGAGAGAGGCACTATGAGAGTAAAGTGTTGTCTTGCCCAAGAACACAATGCAGTACCCAAGCCAGGGCTTGAACTCGGAGTACTCAATTCAGAGTCCAGTGTACTAACCAGTAGGCTTCCCCACCTCTCTCATGCTACCAACCCCTTTTTTCATATGAATGGTTCCTGCCTCTTGGTGCTTTTTCTATCGGGAAACAAACTGCAAAGTTGCAAACATTTTCCCAAATTCACCCAGTTCCAGCCATCTTGGGAGTCCCACTTCCCTCCCTCTCCTATCCCCCCTTTACTTCCAGGTTCCCCCCACCCACCTTGCCCCACCAATTCCTAAGAAGCAAAGTAAAACATTGTGTTGGTTGACTAGGGTGAGACAACGTACTTTCTTAAGTGGTTAAGGACCATCATGTTGGAGTACATGTAATAGAGGTAATAGGAGTAAGGGGGATTGTCCTCGGTGTTCCAGTCCACAGGCAAGGGACTCCTGGTTGAAAACAAGTGGCTCTCAGCTTTACTCTCATCATCCACACTGTCGAAGCCAGCAACCTGTTGGCATGGTAACATAAACAAGTTAAATCCCCTTAACAGTGTAGGTGAGGTTAAGTCTGCCCATCAGGCCAGAGCTTATCCCGGTTTGTGTAGCATAAAGCAACTTGGAGTTTTATTCATGAATATCTGGATGTGTTGCGAGTCAAGGGTTATTCACCCGTCACTCTGGGGTATGTGATATATTCACATGGTGTGAAACTTGAGAGTGCAATAACATGCTTATCTTTTTTCAAAACAAAGAAATGTGGAGAGAAGCAACATTCTGTTTATTTCATGAAACCTGATCCTGTAGGGTCAGTGGGATTTGCAAGTGACAAAGCAGGAAGTGTAGAAATGTGGTACATTATTGAAGATTAAGAAACTTAATCGGGGAGTGTTTCACATGTTACATGTAAGCCCTGTTGTCTTTTCTTCTTGGAAAAGACTGTGTGACAATCTCAAAGAGCATTTACAGAAGAGGCATTTAGTGTATGTTGTATCTCACCTGTGTAAGAAACCTGTGAAGATTAGGGTGCGATTGAGGGTTGACTGTTGCCTCAAATAATGGCCTAAAAATATTCTCCAGCATCTCTTGGAAATTTTTTACAAGGTTTTTTGATCGGTAGATGTCGCTATCAAGTTAAAAACAAATAAAGCGAATTAGTTCAGCAAATACCTTACTATTGGTTAATTTGCACTTTTAACTTTTTAATCTGTGAATAACCATTTGAATGAAAGCTATCGAGCAGTACTTTCATGTGGTACTGTTTCTTATGCTGTAGAAGGTGGTTCAGTGGTCAAGTCTGTGGATAAAATCCTAGTGTGTGACCATTCAAATGAAAGCTATTGAGCAGCACTTTCTTGTGGTACTGTTAACTACATTGCTGTACAATATAATTCTAACTTTACAGTGGATACTTTTATCTGAAAGTGCAGCATGGCAAAAGATTCTAAACACTGGGGTTGTACATATATGTTGTGGTTTAAATTTTACCTTGGTTTAAAATTTTTCAAACCAGTTTGATTTTTATTTTCCTTTGTTTCAGATTATGTTAATCAATACAAGACAATTAAAACTAAAAATCAAACTGGTTTGAAAAATTTTAAACCAAAGAAAAATTTAAACCACAACATGTACAACAAATAAATCTGAAAATAGTTCTTATTTATAGTGTGAATGGTTTACTTACTACAGTCGAGGAATCTGAATGAGCCAGCGCACATTATCAGAGTACATATCATTCTCCACTGCCCAAGAAGCCAAGATGTCCCACTCATTCTTAGATCGGCCATATATGGATAATCTGTACTCGGCATTCTGATACTTGCTTTCTTCCAAGTCTGACATAACTTCTTTCATCAACTCCGCAAAGTACCTGCCATTGACGTGGTTGTCTGTCTTGAGGAAGATTTCCCTTAACCGGCTTTCACCTAAAGTCAGAAGAATGTGTCAGTTTAACAGCCATTTTAACAAATTTCTGGCATCTTCATTGTTTATCAAAGCATTATGCTCTTACCTACGGGATTGTATTTGGTGTTGAACTTGTCAAACCGATGGAAAGTGTTTCTATCCTAAAAAAAAGTCAGTAGGCATTAATAAAATGAAATGTCCTATGCTGGTTGTCGCACAAGTGTTAGATTCTTGTTAGTGTTGCAAAATTCAACTAATCAATATCCCATTCACATCAAAGCTAAAACATGTTTAAGTCTGTTTAGTTCAACACGGTTTCTTTATAGAAGTTGCTAACTGATGTTTGTCAATCTCAAATTTAGCACAGTGAAAGCTCTAGTTTAGTTAGTGCTTACTGGAACCCTAAGAAAAATTCAGTCTGTTTTCTGTTGCTGATTTTAATTTTGTTAAACCTGGTTAAATTAAACACATGTTGTTGGTGTAAATGGAATTGCAACTATCTTTCTGTAAGTTACCTAACCACTGTCAGTGCAGGCGCCAGCAACCCATTCCCCAACATTTCCAAATTCTAATAGGATTTGGATAGAGGCTGCGCATGAAAACCAGCTACAGCTGATGACGCTTCCTCTCTAAATATTGTAATTTAATTTAATTTTCTTTTTTTTTTAAGTGCCTGACTGAGTCAGGCAAATCAAAAGGAAACAACCCTTGGCTTGAGTGCTCCAGAGATTTGAGAAATCAGGACTCCGCCACAACTAGTATTCCATTTTTATTATACAAAACAACAACTAAACTTACAGCATGTACATCTAGTCTGTCAACACTCAGTTCATATGGAGTCAAATTCAACATAGCAAACACCTGAAAGATGAACACAAAGAAATTAGCACTTAAATGCAGTTGTTCATTTAAGCAACACAATTCATAAAATAGGTCTGCAATTCGTGCATGTGACTGCTCCAAGTACTATCAAACATGAGCAGGCTATCATTGAGTACATCTTATATGAGTATCAGTTACATGTTCTGTCATTTCCTCAGCTACTGCTTGTGCTACTTCAAAATGTAACACAATTCCAAAATTACACATGTGAACCAGTTTGTCCACAGTATAGACTTCGAAAATGCAACTATTGTAGACAAGGCTCGTAATTTTCACGAGAGACTTTTTCTCGAGGCCTGGTATTTGCAGAGAGATAGCAACGTGTGAAACAAACATATTGACATCCCCAATATTTACAAATCCCTCGCAGCGGTCATTTGTTATGTTTTTGCTGGCGTAGTATGCGCAGAATTGTGAACCATTAGAAAGCCGTCACTCAGTTGGCTTTTTAAAAATAAAACTGATGAAGGCCGAAGTTATTTGGTGGAAACATCTTGTAAGGTTTTATTAATGTTGTTTCAAACGTTAGAGCAAGTCAGCGTCAAGCACAAAAAAATTTTACATTCTGATGTCTATCCCTGACTGCAATTTTAGTATTTTTAGTTCAGCTGTGTCTTGGCGAAACTGTAGTAAACCACCTTAAAGTTATGCACTAAAACAAAAATGGTAAATGCCACAGCTGTGCACTACTGAGTCATGAATGCGCTTGGGAGGTTTGCTAACCACTCAAGAAGACAGGGTCTCCCTTGGCTATTGACTTGAATGACTCATACACTTCTTTCATGCTTAGTCATGGACAAATCCTTTCACAGCCATTGGTAATTGCATAATAAGTGGCGAGCTGACAACAGCTGCAAAATGCATGGAAAAAAATCAATAATTAAAAGATTCTTCACTTGTGTCTACCTCACGTAATGTGACTTCCTTTCCGTCGTGGACCATGACAATATCATCGGCGTTATACTTCATTTTCCTCTTTATGAAACGCAACAAGTGTTTCTGATTCATGCCGGAAGCTGCGTGAACGTGAGTGTCCACCTGGTTGAAAATACACCCAGTAATTACCTCTAAGTCGAGTTATACTATAAAATGCCAGTTAACAGACCTCTGCTTATTATGCCCTCCTAGTTCTGTAACAATAGGGAGCTTAAGCAATGATGACAGCGACACTAAGGACAACGCCTAGTGAAAAATGAATTTAATGTACAATTTACTTGAATGAGAATCTCACAATTATCCAGATGTATTTATTGTATCTATTGGTTTAAGGACTAGCTCCATCTAGTCGAATGGTTAGTGCGCTGTACCCTGGATCGGGCGGTCCAGGTTTTTTCTCTGGCCAGGGCACTGCGTTGTGTTCTTGGGCAAGACACTTTACTCTCATAGTGCCTCTCTCCACCCAGGTGTATAAATGGGTAACAGCAAATTTACTGCTGGGGGTAACCCTGTAATGAACTAGCATCCCATCTAGGGGGGAGTAGAAATACTCCTAGTCACTTCATGCTACGGAAACCGGAATAAGCTCCAGCCTGATGGGCCACTAGGCTCGTATGGAGACTCAACAACATAACTTGAGATTTAATCTTGGAAATGGGAAACTTGAAAGGCAATGGACATTTTGCACAAGAAAGTTGAAGTGAGCTATCCCCATGGAGATGACATTCGTTGCATTGACGAAACTAAGAAAGTTTTAAAAACAACATTGAAAGATTATGGTCAACCAACTCTTTGCTGGAAATAAAGGTGTCTTAAAATAAAAACATTGCAAAACAGTGTGATTATAATTAACAATGACTTAAATTAAGGTGCACAAAATTAAACAAGTTTTTGAATAGGCCATTTTACAGTTGTCTACTCAGTGACCTGGCCTTTGAATGGCAGTGAGGCTGGAGTTGACTTTGCATTGATACAGACCTCACTGCTTTTGTTTTGTAAATGAAGTTGTTCTGATACTACTAGTTTGAATTTATATGAGAAGCAGAGAGGTTTGTATCAATGCAAGGTCACCTCCAGCCTCACTACCATTCAAAGGCCAGGTCACTGAGCAGACAACTGTAAAAAGGCCTATTCACGTTAATAACATGCATCATTAATTTCCCATAAATAAGGTAATCAGAGAGACCGTATGGGTACCTGCATAGCTGTGTCATCAGTATAGGATTTTTTCTAACAAATCTCAGATGTCTCTTAGAATTGAGTAAACAAAGAAAGACATCTGTTTATAAAGGCTACATTTACAAAAAATCTGAAAGATGTTAGATTTTCTCAAACCTTTCTGACATTGTAGAAATCTCTATGAGCAACATCCTTCATAGCTGCCAGCTCTCTGCTCTCATTTAACAAGGAATGAAGACTATAGCGGTAATCTAAGTACTTTAGACGCCGGTGGGCAAATGACTTTCTGTGATAAAAAAAATCCAGTCAAAACACAACACAACAGTGAGTCAACTCAGTGACCTTGAGATAAAACAATAATAATAACAATAATAATAATAAATTACTGGTAGCATTAGCATCCCATCAAGGGGGGGAGTAGAAATACTTCTAGTCATTTCATGCTACGGAAACCAGGATAAGCCAGGCCTGTTGGGCCACTAGGCTCATATGCAGACTTAATAACAATATAAAAAATAACAATATAAATAACAATATAATTTCTTCCAGTTATTGACCCCCTCATGGTAGAGCTTGCTTTATATTTTATGTTGTTAATAACAGTAGGTTATAGTCTGGGCAGATATTGTTGGCCAGTTTGAGGCCAGATTAAATTTTGTTTTACTAGAACAAACTACTCACATAGGTCCATGGGTTGATAGAGCCAGAAGAATATTTTGATCTTCAAAAAATTCTTGCAGGTTGGGGCAAGGGTGCATCACTGGATTGGCAGTTTCACTAACTGTAGCACTTGCATTAGTGTTCCGTTTGCAAGCTGTGATCTGAATGACGCCATCAATCATATCAAACAGGTATCCACAGTCGCCAGGGATGTCGATCTCATATGGTGACTGGACTGAGAATGGTTGAAGGCAGGTTTCTTTGAATAATAGGAAGACGGTAATGTTAGTGAGCAAGAAGAAGAAAAACAGCAAAGGTACATACATCAGTGACACCATGCCGTGGACTTATGGTCAGTGCACTGGACTCTGGATCGAGAGGTCCGAGGTCCGGGTTTGAGCCCTGTCGGGGTCATTGAGTTGTGCTCTTGTGCAAAACACTTCTCTCTCATTGTGCCTCTCTTCACCAAGGTGTACAAATGGGTAACGGTGAATTTTAAGCTGTGGGTAGCCCTATAATGGACTAGCATCCCATCCAGGGAGGAGAAAAAATAGTCCTAGTCACTTAATCCTACAGAAACTGGATACGTTATGGCCTGATGGGCCACTTGGCTTGAACACAGACTTCACCTTACTTACCAATACTGAAGGTTCAACTTTTTTTTGTTAAAAAAAGACCAACTCACCTAGTTCCTCCTCACTAGAATGTTTCCTCACATGAAAATGATGACTTTCCACATCAAAATCTTCATGAACAGTCTTAAGTTTACGAGCAGTTGTCGGGCAAAAACTTTGCATACTCAGTGCCATGTACTTTGATCTGATAAACAAGGCCTCGACAAGAAGCTTTGCTGCCTGTTGCAGTTCATCAATAGACACCTTAAACACAAGAAAAGTTTCATCAGGTCAATGACAAAACATTGGTCATGTGCTGTCCACGTCTACCGCAATCCAGACTGCAACTTCATATGCAACTTCAAAGTATACTAGGTATGTAGCCAAGACCTGAAACTGGTTAAAATTTCTTTGCTATAGGTGGGTACTGGTCAAGGAAAAGTCTTCAAAAACCTACCCAATTTCTCTATTTCCAATCCTTCATAGACAGTAAAATTCTTGTAACAGAAGGGTATGCTTCTGGCTATAATGTACTTCCTACTACCTTACAATGTTAACGGTGGTAGTGGAAGGAGGGGGTGAGGGGGGTGGGGGGATTGATGCCTGGTTCTCTCAACCCTTACTCCTGATTCCCACTTGTGAGATAAATGTGAACACAAGCATAACCACAAGGATGTTCATACTTGCACAAGACAACACAAGCACAAGACAACATATGCAAGCACAATGCCTCGGAAATTCTGATTACCATCGTGTAGCAGAAGCCATGCCAAATCTTGTGCTTGTGCTCATTTCACGCCAGTTCCCACTTGTGAAAAATAAGCATAACACAAGTGAAAGAAAGCAAAAGCGCATGCACAAGAAAAAGGAACATGTTGTGTTTACTTTGTGCTTAATTCACCTTTTTGCACACTAGCATTTTTTTGTGCTTGTGCTTATCTTACAACTGTGAACCACGCTTTATCTGATGTTAAAATGTATTTAGATCTGATTAATAAATTTTGCAAGGTAGGAATTTTAAGGGCCTATAGGTCAGGTTTTCCACTACAGATCATTAATAATATAAGCTTATTATATAATTAACCTCAGTAACAAACAGCAGCTTATATATTAATTTTAACCAAGTTAACTTATTTGTGTTAAAGAAACGAAATAAACATACCCCACTGATATCTCCACCGGAAATGGACAGTTTTTGATAAAACGGGCAACGCTCACCACTCTGTACCACAGGGTCTTGATTTTCCTTCTTCATGACCTGTTCTATTTCCGTGAAATCATCTGGAGTCAAGCTTTCTATCATTTTCGAATGTTGCCTTTGCAGCGCGATTTCTTCATTCTTCAGCTCAATCTGTTCTATTGGATGACGAGGGATCTCAAAGGGATGACACCACAAACCTTCTTTCTTGTGGGAATCCCTTGACACGACCGCTTCATCTTTGAGAACTTCCAAAGTCTCTTGCAGTGTCTGGAAAACATCGTGCTTCTTCGGAGCTACGACCTGTCCCACTACAGCCGCGAACTTGGAAGGCTCCGAAAAAAATCGGTGTCGCCTGGCCGAATCTGGAGAGAAAAGACGCTCGTTTGATTGAGACGTTTCTGGAGATTCGCTGGGTTTAAATGAAAGATCCAGTGTCAGATTTGGAGGGCTTTCGGTCAGTCTCCTACCGCCGTCCGCCATTTTGCGGTGATGTAAGTCAAGATTAAACGCAAACTGTGATTGGTCAAAAATTCTCATCAATTTCTTACGAGTGTTCTAATTGGCTCATTTTCAATCAGTGAACTAAATAACAGGGTAAATATGACATGGCAAACAGGGTGAAGAAAGCTCAGCTGAGGCTAAACCATAATCAAACAGAGCGATTGAAATTATAAAAGATATTCCTAATCACTACATGAATAAAACAGAATTTAATCAAAAGCAGAAGAGCGGGCCATATCTCGTGCCTGTACCAGTTCTCATTGTGTTTACGTCTTGCTTTATGGATCACAAAACAACAAGTCGTTCATTTCAATAGACCTCCCCTGGGATTTTCCATATGAAAAATATTAATTCTTGCGATAAAAGCAACTCCGCGGAAATTTGAATAATACATAAAGGGACCTTTTTGAAGCGTCTACACAAATTCTGCGAGGTTTGATATTCACCGCAAAATTCGATCTGATCACGTAACGAAAACCAAATAAATCGACGGCCGAATGAACTGAACAAGAAGCAACGTGTTGCAATATAAATTTCTTTTCATCACTTTAAGTCGATTTAAAAATGATTACTCCTTTCAACAGAGTGGCAAATAACTTAGCTTTGAAGGTAAAAAGTGATCCGAAATGCCACGATAACCTCGACTTTCTACATGAATTAAATCCTGATCATAAAGTAATCTCGTGATCATTTCGTAAACTTACATGTACTGGTTCAGCAAATATAAACACAAACTTCTCTTTATACTTCATAATATTAACTGAATATGAAAAAGCAAATTAACCTAGTTGAGTAAACCCTTTCGGGTTTTTTTTTCTATTTTTCCGTAATAATTTGCTTGACCGCGCGGGCGACCTTCCAACAATACTGAACAATACCATAAGAGTCGCGTCAAAATTCAACAGATCACTATAAGTGATTATTTACCTTCAACATCCTTGCCATGCTCTCCGCTTTCGTCTTCAATTACAGCATCATTTGCTGCCATTTTTTTCAAGGATCAAACAACTGTACTATTTTCCGTCATAAATCTGTGAAGCTGTTTGAAAATTTCAGCTGTGTCGCCTTCTAAAATATAATATTCTTCTCGATCGCCCTCGATTGCATGTTTGAAATTTCCAATGGCCGGAAGTCACGCTGCGCCGTTACACAACCCGGGACATTCAGTGCTACATGGGTAATTTTGCTTGTAATATAGCTAGGAGATTAGGAACGAAATAAAACGAGCTGCTAAGCTTATTTATAGACATTTTCAATAACCAAAACTTTGCATTTTTTGGAGCGATTGCAGAATACCCGGCCTACTCATTTGCATGTGTCGGAACGCTTTAAGAACGAGGCATAACACAATAGGCACTTTTGTTATTCAATGAGATGCAAAATAAGGGCGTCGATGTGTCGTGACCCTGCTAATAACGATTAAAATGTTGCTAAAAATAGCAGAAAAGCAAAAAGAATAATTATTTTATTATTCGTTGGTTCGGTCCAAAGGGATGTAAACAGAATCCCATATGATCAAGCGTTCTTTTCAACCAGCACGGAAATAATTGACGAAAAAAAGAGCATCTGATCGCAGGTTACTTTAATGGAAACATCTAAGCCCTTTCATTTCATCATTATTAAAAGCATGAATGGTAATAAGGAATGTTAAAAACGTTAATAATTTCCCAAGTTTTCGTTTCTCTTGTACGAAAATGCTTTCAGCGTATTGAATACCGAGAGGGGGGGGGGAATACTCATGTATCAGTAGTGACGAGTGAGGTTTAACACCTTTCTGTGCGAGTGAAATTCGCGGCTTGAGACTTTTTTGGGGTTAGAAATTTTCTGGTGGACGTTTTCTTGATAGAAAGATTTTGGCAAGGACTTTTTTGGGGGTTGATAAAAATCTTACCCTAGCATTCTAAGAAAAATTGGAATTTTGGGGGGCTATAAGAGTTTAGCCTGCGCTGCAGACGAAACTAAACCCTGGTTAAGTCCGTCTAACCGGGGTTAGGTTACGTCTGCGGCGCAGGCTATAAGATTTGGGCTGTTGGACTTTTTTGGTCACGCCAGTCGCCAGGGCGCTTAAAAGGTCACGCGTTTCTCAGGTACGCCTGACGAGCCCAAAGACATCTGCGCAGGCCACTTTGTCTGGGGGGTTAAAAAAGGTTTCCTTTGTAAAAAATACACTGTATATGCAACATCGGGAAATAAAAAGTCAGGTTTAAATGGAATTTAATGTACTATTTCTAGCATAGTTGTATTTTTAGAATCAAGGATGGTTGTCCTGTGATGCAATCTGTGATGCAAAGCAAGGACTCTCCCCACTCCTCCCCGTCATTCCATGCGCTTTGCATGCAATATGGCGCTTGTTGGAAGGACCGTGGTTTGGCTTCAGTCGCTCGTTTTGTTTGTGTTTTTGATCAAAAACGGCAGTTTCAATCTAATTGTCAACATCAAAGCAAAAGATGGGGAGATAGTGCAGCAGAATTTTTTCGCAGATCCTGAAAAAGACTACGTTACCATCGATTTCAAGAACAATGAAGGTCGCTTCGTCACTGTGTTAATCGACTTCCGTTTGGTAAGCTTTCCTTTTGCAAAAATTGTTTCAGCAGTATGGTCCTGACTGTTCGTGATGTTATGCTGCCTGCTGCACATTTATTTATTAAAGTGCTGTCCATAATGTGCCGATTGATTGTAAGTCGGTTTAGTGGCTCTAAAAGTCAGGAAAGTAAAGCTTTTACTGTGTAATTTCTTTCAGAAACGAAAGATATTCGAGGTTCTTGTCCTTGGCGAAATGGACAGAGCAGAGAGTTCATATGAAGCCATGTGCTTTGTTACAGAACTTGAAGAAGAGGAGTTCATATCATCAGATGCCATGTCAAAACTCAGACAAGTTAGTTTCTTAATATCACAAAAATATTCTGAAAATAAACCCTGTGCTGACATCAAAATTTTATTTTGTGGTGGGGGCAGAGTAAAGCCCTGGTCAAATGGTAGCACAAATAGTGGCAAGTTGAACTAATGTACAGACTTGCATTGGCTGGCCAAACTGATGCATGAATCTACTGTAAGCGCACACAAGTTGTCAAAAAGCCATTTAAATGCTACTGCACACTCTGTAAATCAGTACTTGAAGTAAACAACAAGACTTGCATTGACTTGTGGTGGGTGGCCAAACGGTGAACAACTGTATTGACTTTCCTGCGAATTTGATCTCGACCAAAGTCAATGCAAGTCAGCACAAGTGTATGCAAGTAATTGTGGCAAAACAGAAATGCAAGTTTTCAACTTGCATCTCCCTTTGGCTGGGCCTTAAGTCGTTATTAGAAGGAATTTCATTTTAACCTTACCAATTTTACATTACCTTTCTAGTTACAAAGCACTTTTCCAGTCTTCTTTCTGACCTCTGAAATCTACCCAATGAGGGCTGTTTTGGGGGGTGGGGGGGGGGGGGGGGCAGAAGGAGAGAAGCAGGAGACCCTTGGGTTAAGATGGACAAAAGTAAGAATGACTAGACCAACTGTTTTAGTAGACACCTTAAATGATTGCAGACAAAAATCAACAATTTTATGTTTCCTTTTAAAACCACCAAGCATGGGATTATATTCTATCAGCGAACAGAAAGCAGCGGAAGAACCAATCAGATTCACAGATTTTGAATAGATCACGCCAAGTGGCTAACTATGGATAGAAAACAACAAGAGAACCAATCAGGTTCCATAACATGGCTGGGTTTCTACTAGAACAATATTAAACAGTTGACAAAAGGATATCAGGTAAGGAGCATAGTTACTTACGAGTTTTGAAAATTTTTTATAGAAAAACCCCAGCACAATCCGAGTTCCCGAAGAAGACATTGCAAGTGAAACACACCACATGGATCATGCAGTTATTCTGGAGGCAACAAATGCAACAGATGAAAGCATAAGTAATTTGTGCAAAGATGCTGGCAAGGTGCTGTTCAAAGGAGATAATCCTAAACTCTTGTTGTCAGGTAGGTGGATACCGTAAGGTAAGGTAAGGTGGTAGCCAAGTGGTTAGGGCGCCAGACTCCAGAGGTCCCAAATCCAGAGGTCCCTGCCTCTAGTCCCATTTGGATCACTACCTGGAGTTGTTTCATGGTAGACCTGAGTTTAACTCCTCAGCCACACTTGTAAATAGCTAACTGGTTTGCCTCCTCTCAGTTGGGATTTTTGTGTGGGATACCTGTGGTATCGCACACTTATTTGGTTGGGTTGTAAGTCCATTAATGCAAATGAGTTGCAACATTGTATCCCACACATATAACCTTTGGGTACCCTATTTTAATTTTGTAAATAAATTTTGTTTCCGAGCAGTCCTAAATCAGTTACAGAGGGTAACAACATGTTATCTTTGTCTCACAGAAAATTCAACACGTGATGACCTTGACAAGCTTGAGTTGGCATCACAGGACCAGTCAAGTTTTAAAAAGTTACTAAAACGTTGCAAGGACACGTCAGAACTCAGTGCAGAATGCATCTGTAGAGTTGAAGTCTGTATAAGCTGGTATCCCTGCCACTTAAAGTTCTGTCAAGGACAAGATGACAATGGACAACCTACAGAGTATCGCTGTGGTATAAAAACTTGTGGAAAATGCCACAACTTTGACTTTTATGTTGTGGAGAGGAGGCATTGCTTTTGGGATGCAAATTCATAGCCTGGTTCTTCCAAAATTAATGTGTAAATGTAACCATGTTTATATGGACACAACAGCCCCAGTTTATTTATTTATTTTTTTTTTTTTGGGGGGGGGGGTCCCACATGAAGTAAAGGATGGGGATGCTTGTTGGAAAATTGGAATTAAACCCCTTTAGGGGGACCAACCTGGGCGTGACTCAAGCTTTTTTGACCTTTAAAAGAGTCCATTTTTTGTACCTGATCGCTCTAGACTACGAATACATTATGACAGTATTTGTTATTTCTTCCAGAGCAATCCTAAAGACCTTGACAGCTTAAAATATTGCCAGTTCTGTCCTGAACACAGCAAGTGAGACCAATATCTGTAATTTACACCCCCTAAGCGAGACGAAAAGCATCCCTGCAACTTTTATATCTGGATGGGAGTCCCCCCCCCCCCCCTTCCCTCATCCCCTAAACCCTAGGCACAACAGGAACCAAAGATAGTGTTTTTCCCTTAATCAGGGAAACTAAACCAGTATCAACTTGCAACTAGGACCTACGTTCCTGCACTTTTGTTCACTCTTCATGTGAATTGCGCCAAACAAGTAACCCTAGGCTAATTTTTGGCATGAATATTTATTACTCCAATAGAAGACTATGGAAAAATGATCCTGATTTAATAATGGACTTACAGAAACCAAAACACTGTAACAAGATGACTATAAACTCGTCTGTAAACTATCCTCGAAAATTTGTACATAGCTCTGTTCCTCATAAAGGCAATACTTACTGAACTTGAGAATGTGAGAATATTGTTTTGCCCAAGGCATGTTTTATCAAAGAAGAAAGATTTCACTCATTGGGGCTCCTAAGATTCAATTGAGGAAAGCATTCCAAGGAAGAATACTTGGTAGTTAAGTAATTTTTGTAAAAGCATCACTTTGTAATATTTATTCACATGTATGAAAATTTTATATTGCAATAAAATAAAGAAAAAGTATTAATGTAAAAAAAAGATACACACATTTTGTATAGTATTGTTTAAGTAAAGAAAATAAAGTTCTTTTTAATTTGGTAATTTACCTTCAGTCAGTGGATGAATTAAGACTCTCCCTTGAAACGTCAGCTTCCGATATTGACTTCAACAGTGATAATTAACCGCGTGGCCATGGGCCGAGCGCGGTTCTTGCTTTACACGGGATTTTTTTTTTTTTTTTTCGTTTTTTTGTCGGTGACCAGACCCAAACCTCCACTCGGCCAAATCGTGATTGGGGCTTTGAAATCACGCAACCTATGATATTTATTCGCCAAAAGCTGTTGAAACATTAATGTACCGAAAATGTTGCGGATATTGTTTTCTTTATTGTGTATAAAGTATATTTTCTTTTGGTTTTATCGAAGCGTTGGATTGAAAGCGAATGTTGAATACGCTGAAAAAAGGTATTACATCAGCCATGGAATGCGCTGATGTTGCAGGTTTCACTTTCGTTACATGACAAATAAAATTGTGTTTTATTTGCATGTTTATGTTGGCAGAAGCGACGGTCATTAATTTAATTTGTTTCCTCTTCTGCGAGTATTTCTTGTGGGTTTAGGCAATCGAAGTGAATTCTTTGCCTGTTTCATCGAAGTGAGTTCAAAGATTTGAAAGGAAATGGAATATTTGCTTAAGTAAACAATTGAGCGTGCCCGAACGTGCAGGGGCTACGTCATTAGAAGGGAAAAACCCCCAAGCTAAAGATAGTCGGGCACAACGTAAACCTCGGATTGTGTGACTAACGTGACTACTTTGCTAGTCCTTTACTCATAATACAAACGGATTAAATTTAACCGTGACTTTTGAGAAAGAAAGCTGTTAATTAGCCAAAAATATAAGCGCGGTTTTAAGTTGCTATAGCAACTTCTTGTTTTTTATTTTTCACACCCCACATTCAATACTTTTGGTTTGCTTGCTCACTTTAAGGCTAAACAGATCACTTTTGTACAAACTATTTCACAACAATTATTCCAATCATTAAAAAAATTATGCAGGCACACTGCAGTCTTGCAAAAAACCATTTTAATTACATCCATCACTTTTTCTTTACACAATAAATATGTACAGCTTTTGACACCAACATCTCTGTAACGTCTGTATTCTAATTTTTTTTTTTGAAAATAATATTGTTTACAAATCTTACAATACTGCAAACCAATAACTACAATTTATTTGTTTAATACCTAAGCTATAGCCTATGGCTGTGACAAATCTTACCAAAGCAAACAATGTCGCACTCTCTGCCAATGAAGAAAGCCCATAACCATCCCCAATGCCCTCCTCCCTCACAACCAAAACACTCCTGGATTCTTTTAAAAAATCCACAGTAGACAACATTAATTTAGTTATGACAAATCCTACACAATTGAAAAAGATGGAGTATAACCAACTTTTGTTGACCTTAGGCATCTCTCGGTTTGCAAAACTTTGCCTTGTTTTTATTTTTTTTTCATAAACCAGGGTTCGTACGGGCCATGGAAAACCTGGAAAGTCATGAAATTTTAGAATTTCATTTTCCAGGCCAGCTGGAAAGTCATGGAATTTAAGTGTGGGTCATGGAAAGTCATGGAAAATTCTGTTTGTTAAAAACGTACAAAATAAATAAAGGTTTTTGTTGTGAAGAGAATAGTAAAAAGGTACCCATAATGAAAGATGATTTCCAAGAAAATGGTCAAATTTAGGTCATGGAAAACTTGGAGAAGTCGTGTGAAAGGTCATGGAAAGTCATGAAATTTCAAAAGCTCAAAAGAGTACGAACCCTGTAAACCCACCTCTCCATATTTTTTCAAGTTTGGCAGTCATTTTGGAGAAAGCAAAAGAGACAGCCCACAATCAACAAAAGGTGGTGATACTCCCAGCCTTTCAATTACAAAAATTTCCAACAAACATTTGCATTATTCTAAAACAGCACTTGCCAGAATGGAGATCTATTATGAAACTATAAATAAAATAAATATGGCACTTGAAACTAATATGACACGGTTTGTGAACTATAAACATGGATGCAATATTGTTATTATTTCACTTACACTAGATTGTTACTTAACTCTCTTTCACTACCTTGGGGTCGTTCAAATCATTGACATAGCGTAACTATCGCTTAGCTATTGCAATTGAAGTTATTGAATAACCTTGGTTTGTACTAAACACAGTGTGCTGGAACAGCTTAGAACAACCTATTTTTTTAACTGCTGCCAATCATAAATTTGCCAGCAATCAACAGAAAGAAAATGCAAGGCAAATCCACCAATCACAACTGCAGACATTTGAACCTGTTGAAGTGCACTTCTATTTCCTGAGAGGTCTGCTTAGACAATTGACGGCAGTGAAATATGTAACCGATTGATTGCCCAGAGTCTGCATGTTACTGAGATTTAGCACTAACCAGTAACCACTAACCCTAAACTAGCCTTGTTTTGGGGCGTTCCAGTGTGTTCCAGCATTCAGTGTTTTAGCACATTCCAATAATCTTGGGATAGCACAAATTTTAATTTGAAAATTCATTTTGGCTTCAATGAAGACTTGCTTCAAGGGAATTAAATTCATAGTGTTCCTGGCTTGTTTGTCTTTTTCAGACAAGGATCCCAGGCAGGTGGTACCATACCTGCACCCAAAATATTTCTTAAAAGAACTTTTGAGCAAAACTTAAAATAAAAAATATATACGACATATTTTGCACCCTCTTGACATGTATGTATACTGTTATCTTACAAGTTAGTTATAATTTTTATAATATCTCCTATTTGTCAACTGTAGTTATAATACATGCTTTTCTTGCCTTTGGACAAGCTGCTCACCCTGATAAGTGTAAAATTTATATTGATTTCGTGAGTATCCACACAATATTGATAATATTTGTTTAGAAACTGCATTTGCCATTTCTGTGCCAACAAAGCCCTTGTTACTACCCCGCTTCACTTGCTTGAATGCAAATATCACCTGGTATAAAGTTATTTAGTTTCCATGGAAACCAAATGTGCGTGGGCCTCTCATTCATGTTTTTAAAGATCCAAACCAGTTGAACAATAAATCTCTTATTTGAAAGATACCTAAGTGTTACAGAATGGTTATATATTTTTCTCCTTGTTTAGCATGTAGCAATATTTTCATACTGTTGTTTTCCTCTCAGGGACCCTCCTGAAGAAAAGGACCTTTTATTAGGAGGGGCCCAATATGGTGGGTCTCATACAGAATAGGGCCTATTTTAGTGATGAGCTCACAAAAATGACCTTACCTTCAGGGATCCATTTTGCTACTTGTAGGAGGACCCAGGCAGACAAGGGCCAATTTTAGCCCCTTTTATGAATGCACTTTTCAGGCACTACCCATAATGGGCCTTCTTCTGAAAGTGTGTAGCATTGCAATTCATTAATAATTTATTCTAATTTTCTCTATAGCACTCGTTGTGTCACGCCATTTGTTCTTGATAGGAAGGAACTTTTTGTCCTGAATCATCTTCCACCCAAGCTACGATCTTTCCTTCCCAACCTGGCACTATATCACCATCGTCAATCACCTGTCAAACGAAAGAACAGCCTCGGTAAGTTAGGATTACTATGGAAGGGTATGGAAGGGTATGGTAGGGTAGGGTTAGGTAGGGTTACAAGGGTATGGTAGGGTAGGGCATGGTGCAGTATGGCACAGTAAAATAGGGTAGGGAAGGGTAGAGTAGGAAAGTAGGGTAGAGTATGATAGGATAGCATGGGATGGGATGAAATGAAATGGGATGGGATGGGGTAGGGTAGGGTAGGATAGGATAGGATAGGAAAGGGTAGAGTAGGGCAGGGTAGGGTAGGGTAGGATAGGATAGGAAAGGGTAGGATAGGGTAGAGTAGGGTAGGGTAGGGTAGGATAGGATAGGAAAGGGTAGGATAGGGTAGGGTAGGGTAGGGTAGGGTAGGGTAGGATAGGATAGGGTAGGATAGAGTAGGGTAGGGTAGGGTAGGATAGGGTGAAGTAAGAGTAGGGTAGGGTAGGGTAGGGTAGGGTAGGGTTGGGTAGGTAGGGTATGGTTGGGTAGGGTAGGGTTGGGTAGGGTAAGGTAAGGTAGGGTAGGGTAATGTAGGGTATGCATATGGTAGGATAGGTAAGGTGAAGTATCCATGGTAGGGTAGGGGGAGGGTAGGGTAAGGTAGGGTAAGGTAGGTATAGTAAGGTAGGATGGGTAGGGTAGTATACAGTAAAGTGTTGCTTAGGAGGCTGTGCTGAGGGCTCAAATTTGTAACATCTTATTTCCTAAGCATTACTTTCACTGTACCTCTTCTTTAACTGTTCCAAATTCAGGATCCAGTGCTTTGAAGTGATAGCGAAATAATCCAGGTCTGTCAATTGCTTCCTTGAAATCTCCTAAAGTTATTTCTCCTAATCTGCAAACCCGAAACAATAAACAAACAACCATTATCCACACTTTACATTTTGCTAAGTAGTCAGAAGCAAATATTTGATGCACACTGTATGGGAACCACTTGACAAAGGTTGGTAGGTATAGCCTCAACCCAAGTGGCCCATCAGGCTGGAGCTTATCCCAGTTTCTGTAGTATTTAAGCGACTGGGAGTACTTCTACCCCTCTCTGGTGGGATGCTAGTCCATCGCAGGGTTACCCCCAGCATTATTTCGCCAGGACCTATTTATACACCTGAGTGGAGAGAGGCACTACGAGAGTAAAGTGTCTTGCCCAAGGACACAACACAAAGACTCCGGCCAAGGCTTGAACCCAGACTGTTTTAGAGTCCAGCGCACTAACCATTAGGACACCATGCCATTGCCACTAGACAAAGCTTAAAATTAATTTTCATATAAGTTGAGCATCTTTCGTAAAGTTTCCAATGCATAAGCAGTTCCATGTTACCATGGCAACTGGGGTCCCACTTTTAAATTGGTCAAACCAAAAAAAGCGTATCGGAAGGAGTAATGGTGGTGCTTACCTTCTAGGAATTGACGTGAGGAAAGGCGTTACTGTCTTCTCTGTAAAATAAAGTACTTTGGTGCTGATCCCTGAAGTTTCTTTAGCATTAACCTCTGAAAGAATAAACAGCAAACACAAAGTTGATATGTGTGAGTATAAGCAGAATTGCATATCATGGTTACTGATAAACGTCAGCAGCAGAGCAATCTAGAATAACATCAGTATAGACATATTATTATATCTTAACCAGAATCAACAGTCCCCAGACCACTTCATTACATTCTAAATTTACACTTAAGTCCACACTTCCGGGAGCAATATGTTCATCAAAGTGGGACAAAGCTATTTCAAACTTTTGCACTTATACAAGGCTTCCATTTGAATCCTACAGTCCACATAAGTTTTATGCTCTAAAACACTGTTAGCTTCTAAACGAGGTTCATTGACTAAAATGCTAGGTTTTTTTAGAACAGAAAAACTCCAAGAGCAACTGGGAGGAAAAGGTCACTATATAAAAATCACTATATAGAAAAGTTTTAAGGTACTGCAAAATAATATACATGTAATGTATCAACCCATACTAGACATGAAGCAGAATGAAGATTTTTTTCTCTAAGTAAAATTATCTTAAATGATTATTATTGAATTACCTAAATGTCTTTGATGTGGCAGTGATTTACCACTGTATCCATTGCTATGTTCGAATCCATTCACTCCCTGTAAAAAAAGAAAGAAAACAAGCCTGGGTTCAATCCTGGACGTAAGTGTGAAAACTGGACAAAATAGAACTGAGCCAGCAAACAGAAACTGCATTTTCAATGTTTTGTTTGAGAACAATTTGATTGATATAAATAGCAAGGATGAGAACTCAGATCTTCCATACCCTCTACGTAACACTAAGCTACAAACAGGGGAATTGAAAGGAGAGGAAAAATGAGAGCTAGCTAGTCCTAGCAAGGATGTTAAAATGAACTAAATGAACATTGTCAGTTTAGTTTGTCTTTCAGTTATACTTGCCTTGATATTCACACTCTCAGAATCAGAATCCAATGAGTGGGTATGTTGCTCGGAAGAAGAGTGGACTGCTACAATGCTCTGCAGGTAAAAGTCACAAAAAAAGGATAAATATAAATTATATATACACATTGGGAGGCGCGGTGGCCTAATGGTTAGTGCGCTGGACTCCGGATCGGGCGTCCGGGTTCGAGCCCTGGCCGGGGCACTGCGTTGTGTTCTTAGGCAAGATACTTTACTCTCATAGTGCCTCTCTCCACCCAGGTGTATAAATGGGTACCGGTGAATTTACTGCTGGGGGAAATCCTGCGACAGACTAGCATCCCATCCAGGGGGGAGTAGCAATACTCCTAGTCGCCTCATGCTACGCATAGGCGTACAGGCCGGGGGGGCTGCAGCCCCCCCAAATTTTGGGCAACTCAGATTTTTTGGGCAGCAAAAGAAATTTGGGCAAAGCCAGTTTTAAAAGAAGTTTCCATGTTTTTGTTTTTTGAAGAGATAGATATTTTCCATTTTAACCTGAAGTCGACGTGGTAAAGCCAGTTAAATTCACACGAGACAGTGGTTGCCCAGCACGTGATGAGTTTCTGGTTATTAATGTAGTACATATCCTTGCAGTGATACCTGCTACATCGTGTTCAGCAGGACGATCATTCAGTGCGTTGCGCAGATTGAAAACTTACCTGCGCAGCACCATGGGGCAACAACGTGTCAGTAATGTTCATCACACTTATTAACATTGAAAGGGCATATGCCAACTCTGTAGTCAACAATGACATGGATCGTATCATTGATATCTTTGGCCGTCGAAATGGCCGAGAGAGCTATTTCTTTTAACGTGTTTTATGAGCTCATATGATACATTCATTTGTAAGAATATTTTCACTTCATAAGTAGGCCTGTGTTAGAGCATCGTATATGACCCTCGTTTCTTTTCGACTTTTTCGTAAAAATTTGGGCAACTTGCGAGAATTTTTTGGGCAAATGGTTCACCGCCCCCCCTGGTAAAAAATTGCCCGTACGCCTATGATACTACGGAAACCGGGATAAGCTCCAGCCTGATGTGCCCCTAGGCTTGTATACAGACTTTACCAGTATATATACACATTGTGTTAAATTGCTAAATAAATTATGTCTACACTGGATGATAAATTTCTTATTAGACATAATGTAAAATCCCAAAAAGTTCGCCTTCAACAGATTCAACATAGACAGTAAGTAACCTAATTTCTGGAGCTGGTTAATACCTGTTCTAATGTATCCAGTGTATGATGATGAGGATCATGAGATCTAAAACAGCTTCGTAGACTCTCGATAGCTTCTCGTACAACCTCCATTTCTTCTGATCTCTAACATTAAAAAGACATTCAAGGTTCTAGGTACACATTCTGATAAACCATTATTTCAGAATGACTTTTTTGATTTGTGTAATGATCACTGTGCTCAAGATGTCCACTTCTGAGCTCACATTAAGTTTCCGCATTTACTGGTTTTATTACTGCTACAAAACATGACATTTAAATAATAATTAAGTTCTAGTCTAGTTTATACTGCTCAGTCTAGTTTAGTCCTGTCCAGTCTAGTCAGCCCCATTTAGCTTTGTCTAGTCCAGTCTAGTCTAATCTACCTTAGCCAAGTCTAGTGTAGTCTAGCCAGTCTAGTCTAGCCCAATCTGGTGTAGTCTATCTACTCTAGTCTAGTCTGGCACAATCCAGTCAGTCTAGTCTAGTCTGGTCTAGGCTGACCCAGTCAAGTGTACAGTACCATGCAAATGTAAGTTGGCAGTCTGAACTCGAAACTCAATCCTTGATATTATCAAGAATCAAGAATCTAGTTTCGAGGGTGGAGTTTTGAGTATCAAGTTTAAAGTTAATCCAAGAATTTTTCAACAATGAGGAAATGATTAATTTCTTGAATACATAACAAAAGCAATGAACAATAGTCTAGTCTAGCCTAGCCTCGTCCAGTCTAGCATAGTCCAGTCTAGTCTGGTCTAGTCTAGTCTGGTCTAGTCTAGCCCAGTCTACTATAGTCTTGTCCTGTCTAGCCCAGCACAGTCTAGTATAATCTAGTCTAGTTTAGTTAAGTGCAGTCTAGCCTAGTCTGGGCCAGTCTAACCTAGTCCAGTCTAGTCTGGTCCAGTCTAGCCCAGTCTAGTCTAATCTAGTCTAGTTTAGTCAAACGCAGTCTTAAGTTTAGTCTAGTCTACCTTCAGTCCATGGGAAACAACAGCAGAGTTCTGTAGATTAGGTGGATTCAAAATCCTGTCCTCTAGTGATGCCATCTTCTCATCTTGTGTGGAAATTCGAGCTGACAGGGTAGCCTAATGTTAGCGAGAAAAAACATCTGTGAATTATCCAATGAGGATTTTCACTCCCTATTTCATCTCCAAGTCACAAGTCAGCACCTAGATTCAACTTCCTGACTCCATACATTTTTCATCACTTTCTTGTGGGATAATCTGGTTGCTTAATCAAGACCTTTTTTGCTAGGGGCGATCCATCATATTTATGGCCTTCCTCTTTTAATTTGCCATAAAATGTAAAAAGAAGTTATTAAGTTTTTTGTTTGATGGAGTTCCTTACCTCATACACTCCAACAGAATCAAGCTTCTCCTGTAGATCTCTTATTCTCTGTTGCAATTCAAGAATGATTTGATCATCTACTTGTCTGCTAGGTCCAGCCTGAAATTGTAAAAAACATGATGTCTTAGTGATTAGCACCTCTACTCGTCAAGGAAATAAGCTCTTGTATACACTGTATCGCAAACAACTGATTGATTGAGCTGATGGTAAGCTGAGAACATGCAAATGAAGCCCAAAATACACCCAGGGGGGGGGGGGGGGGGGGGGGCAGCGTTGGCACAGTGGTGAGAGCTCTTGTCTCCCACTAAAATGAAGCCTGAGTTCAGATCCTAGACCGAGCATCACAAATTTATGTGGGCTGAATTTGTTGAACTATTAAGTTCCTGTCCTTGCTTCAAGGAGTTTTCTCCTGGTTGGTTTCATCAGGTTGGTTTTCCTCCCTCCAAAAATCCCAACACGTCTAACTTCCAATTCGATCTGGACATAGTGGTACACAGAAGTAGAGCCATTCTGTGGATATGCCACTGCAAATTCCCATTGATTATTTTTTACTTTTAATTATTAACCTCCCATACTACTGGGGGGTACAGTGCACCGGATGCACAATCTTGAGTCTGCGTTCTTTCCTTGGGCAAGGCCTAGATGCACTTTACTCTCACACTGCTTGATGCATAAAAAAGTAGTAACGAATTGTTGGGGGTAAACTGTAATGGCCTACATCCTATCCAGGGGTAATAGGAATACTGCTAGTTCAGACTGCATTTCGTGTACATCCCACACCGAACATACACAAGGTCTTAACGGTTCTTTGCTATTTTAACCCAAATCAAGTCATCTGAATGCCAGTTAAAATGCGCCAAGTAAGATCATACACCAGTACACCATGCACTTTTGAAATCCATGTCAAATATCTTTGGTGTACACTTACACTTATGACCATAACCCTAGGTAGGTATCCGGCGCCTTTCAAATAACAGGATATTGTGGCTAAGGGAAGGACACCCTGACAGAAAACCCTGGCCCTCGAGGTTGGGGGTTGGGCATGGGGCCAATCCTCCCATCCCGCAAAAAGTTATTGATTACGGAAACCGGAAATTCTAATAAGCAAATATCTTTGGTGTAACCTACATAAAATGCAGCCTGGCTCCTAGTCCCTACAGAACCAAGGCATACTACTAACAAACCTGTGCAAATTGAAGTTCCTCGATATGCCTCATAGCATCTTCCAGCTCCACTCTCTGTTTGTCCACTGTTTTCTCCCTACGTACCAGTTCATTGCGAAGGGCAGATACCTCTTTGTCCCTCTCGGCAAGCTGATACTGTAGTTGTTCTACTTCCGAGGTGTGTTGTTGCTGTGACAACTCGTGTTTTAATGAGTCTGATTGAAGCTGCATGATTGTCTGTTCTTGTTGATTAAGTCTGGACAACAGGCCTGCCTTGATGCCTAGTGACATAATAACAAGTTGTCATGAGTCTAACTGAAAAACAGATTTTCCTTGAAAAAAAAAAAACATACACCTTGTAACCAAAAAGAGAGGTTTAATTACAGTACCTGTTAAGCATATATACAGCCATTTCGAGAAAGGTTGTTAGAAAGAAAGTGCATGTGACAATCCCGAAAGGTAATCTCGGATATGATCAACACTGTCCCTGACACTGTAGCTGTCGAACCTACTTTTGACGCAATGAATGAAATGATCCTCGCAGTGTGAAAGCAATTTTAGCAGTTGCATTTTAAGCCTGAATTTTTTTTTTATTAGAGTAATGCACCAGTATCGTGGAGGCTAAAAAATGTAATTGCTTAAAATTAATTGCTTTCACACTGTGAGGATCATTTCATTCATTTCAGAACCTACTTTTGTTGCTTTCTTTTAGCACTCGCAAACAAACGTCCATGGTGATTCATTCCATTTTTTCAGATTCTGTGAAATGCTAACTAAACTCAAGTAACAGTGAACTTTAAACTACCAACAATACCGTCCAGAATTGTCACATGTGCTTTTTCCAACAACCTTTCTCAAAATAGCTGTATATAGCGGAGAAACTCCTTATCTGCTCTGACTCCTGAACTCTCTTAGAAATATAAAAGAGTCCATCTGAACAAACCTTGTAGATTAATGCACTCCTCTTTAGTCTTGTTCAGTTCTGTTTTCAGACTGTCATACTCAGCTTCTCTCTGATCAAGCCGACTGCTCACAATGGTCAGCTGTTCCTGGACTGTGGAACCTTCAAGACCACTGTATTCTTCAGGAATCTCATCATCCTCAACTCTGCCACTCAATAACTGCAAAAATACCCAGCAAAATAACAATGTAATCAACCCAAACCTGAACACAGTTTACACAATGTAAGGTAGTTATCAATAAAACTAGGTGCAACAGTCAAACTTACGACGGGAAACGTAGCTAGGGTGAGAGCTGACAAACCAAGATACTGTGTACACCCTCGTTCTCCAATAGAATAAAATGCACATACACGTAAGAAGGCCCAATAGGGTGTCCTTGTCAGTGCTCAAATTTTGCTTACCTGGTATAGTTGCACAACACCAATGATGATGATAATAATGATGATGATAGCTCTGTATAGCTCTTAGTGAATTTGATGTGAAACAAACTACTGTTCACCACTCATGAGCTCTAGGATTGTATACATGTGCATGTGAGTCATTGCTTTCGTCATACCATGATTTTGTTATCTAGAGTATCCTTTAGCCTTTTAAATGTGCTATCAAAAAAGTCAAATTCCCGAGGGTTTGCCTTTGGGGCCCCTTGCACTCTTGGATTTGACTGACACATAAAAACTCACCAAGCTCTGCAGATGCAGCAGCATCTCCTTTGCATTGTCGATGTCTTCATCCATACTATCGTACCCTTCAGTTATTTCGCGAAGAAACTCTAAATCTGGGAATGTACTTGTGTTATTATTATTTTTTGCAGGATCTTTAGAGGAAGCAGACTCGGAATCGGATGTAGACTGCAGTGTTTCTAAATCTTTGTGTGGCAGTCTTGGAGTATTGCGACCACTACTAACGGTGGAACCATCAGACCCATTGTCCTTGTCACGTCTGGAAGACTCGGCACTGGATGGACGACTTGTCTTCCTTATAGGCGTTCTGTTTAATGGTGTGTTTAGTGGTGACGCAGAGAGTGTGGGGCTGGTTCCTGGACTAGCATCGATAGGGTGACGGTCTATCTTTGGAGTGCTGGGAGAGTGTTTTGATGTTTTTCTGCAAAAATAGCAATTAAAAGAAAAGAAATCAAGAAGGTTTTGCTGAACATTCTAACATTAAAGGCAAAAATAAAGTTACCAGAAAAAAAACCTCATGGTGTGGTAACATTTTGAATACAGCTAAGAACTATCTCAAGCCAAGTTCCTCATGAGAAAAAATAATATTGCATTTGAAGTTATCCATATATTCACCTTCACCTTCTGGTGCCAATATGTAATTAAAACAGATATTTTAGGTCAGTTCAAAGCAAAATAACACACATTTTAAACACTTTTACAAGGTTTGATGTTAACTCTCTTGAAAATGCTTGAGAATTTTATCACAGTGTCACTCACAGAAATGAATGAAAGTGAGGTGTTTCAAACAGTATTCAAAATGTTAGAGTGCTATAAGTAGATTTTTAGTAATTAATTTTTGCACTTATTGTTTGAGTGTAACCCATCTAAAATTGGTTGTAAATGTTGTTCTCATTCTTTTTTGTTGGATTATGGACCTTGACCTTGAAAAATGACAACTTTTCTCTGTCTAAAGAAAATACATATCCCGTCATTACCTTAGTCTGAATGGCATGTGTATGTGTCGTCCGGCACTTGCAGCCTTCCTGCTAGCCTCTCCGATAGCAGCAGCAGCCTCAGCGGCAGCTGCTGCAGCAGACGGACTTCGTGCAAGCTTAGTTGGCTGTCCTGGTGACAGGCCACTCTGATGTGATGGCGGTTTGACACTTCCAGGTTTGAAGTGAGCTGCTAGAGCTAGCACAAGTCTCATTGTGGCTTTTAAATTGCCGTCAACTATGTCTGGAATCCAAAAATAACTTTATTAAACAAAAAACAGTGTATTCTAAGTAGACTAAACTGGCTTGCAGACATGAATAACTACTGTAACTATCCCTGCTCCCCTTGGGTGAGCAGGGAAAGCACAGTGGTGAGAGCACTCGCTTCCCACCAATGTAGCCCAGGTTCATTTCCCAGACCTGGCATCATATGTGGGTTGCGTTTGTTCTTGGTTCTCGCCCCTCTGTCTCGTCTCTGTCTCATCCCCGAATTCCTCCCGCTACAAAACAACAACACTTCTAAATTCCAATTCGATCGGAAATCCGAGAGCCACAGGTTTGTCAGTTCCAAGATTGTTACATGCAACCCTTGCTAAACATAGTCGATTTCATTTGACCAGTATTTAATATTTTTACCTTTGGAGTAGATCTGTCTCATTTTGATTCTTTGTGCAGCCATGAAGTGAAGAACCTGATCCACATTCTCTTTCTTGGATGCATATGTTGTTGGAGATTCATCAAATTTCAGAGCTTCACCAGCTGCAATGAAAACAAAACAAGGAACCTCAAAATCTAAATTCTCCTTACTTAATACTTGTAACTGCCTTGTATTTCTTTAATATTGATCATAATTATCCTTTAGTTGATCAGTGTACATATCATTTTTAAGAGAAATTAGTCGCTGATAACAGTGACAACATGTTAAGTTCAATAACAACAAAAACATGTTTATTTACCTTGAGCAATACAAAAATTTTCTCAACCATAACTGGTAAAATTCCACCCAGAAACACTATAAGAGCTATAGCTTGGTAGCTATCTGACAGCGACTCGCAGCAACTTTGTTTTTTAATTCATTGTTTTCCTGTTTGAACTCGTGAGAGAATTCCACATTATAGCCCTTTTATATCATAGATTGTATTTACCAAAATTTGAGAATGAAATTTATGATGCTTATCCAGTATTATTAATTGAGCTTATAATATGAAGATGAGACATGTTCCACCAAGGACTGAGAATAATAATTGATTCTTGAATGCAATCCATCCACGTGGCAAGCTTAATTTCACTTTCTTCTTTTCAATACATAATTATATCAAATCATTAAGCAGCTGGAAATGCATTACACTGTTGTTACATTATCCTTTTTATCTTCGCTTACATCTAAGCGTGAACATGAGACGCCAAAACATGATCTAATTGAGTATTAAGCATGGCATGATCGGTCTTTAAACATTTGAAGTTTGGCAGACCATGACGGCAACTTTCGCGCTGAAAGTTCAACGCATGCCAGTTATGAAAAAGCAAAAAGATTGGATACAGAAGACTTCTTCAGAGAAACTGACCCCGATATGTGTTGACATGCACATCCCTTTCGAGAAAGTGGTTAATCAGTTATTGAGCTGAGTCATAGACTCAAGTTAATTATACCACAGCCGAGACAGTTGTTAAGTGCCTGATATAAAACAGGCTATTTATAGTCCTTCAACTCTCCACCAAACAAATAAATAGCACAAATGAGACAGTTGTGAAGTGCCTACTATGTGGAAACGGTTTGTGCATTCCTTTGAAGCAGGCTAAAATGTTCTTAGTCCTTTGGGCCAATCAAGGCTCAAAAAACACAGTGCCTCAAGGATGATATTCTAAAATAAAATGTGTCAACAGCTAACACATTTTCCTGTTGTTACTGGCATCTAAAATTTCTAACTTTCATGAATCAACAAAAATTACGGTCTCACTTTATTTCTTGACATCAAGAACAAAATAATTACCGGTATCAATCCCAATATAATATGCCTTCAACGAATTAAGTTGCAAAAGGTTGTTAAACTGTGGAACCAGGAAAAAAGAATTCATTGCCACAGCATTCCTATGTGCAATCATTAGGAAGTGGAACATTGTCAAAACAGATATGTGCAATTTCTTGCAAAACTTGTGCATACTGCAACAAAATGGCAAAACAAGTTGTGCAAAGCTCTAGCATGATGGTTAGCTTTTAAGACAAAGACAAATTATTAGAAATTTTAATATTCTTTCTTGGTAAATACACCTTCATCCAAATTTTGAATGCACAAGTAATGTTATTGTAATGATCATGTCAACACCATTGAAAATCATCCCTTCAGCAGTTATTATTTTAACCAGAGAAAGATTAACTCTGACTTATTTTTAGCCAGGCTAATACATGATAAAAATATCCTTGAAAATATCTTTTTAATTAACTCATTACAAATCAGTCAACAAATCAGACAGACAGTCAACAGTCACTAGCAATGTCAATATTTTGACTAGTTTGGAAGATATCAGTGGATTTTGGCACTTCAACACACTTGTAATAAATGATTTTGGGTGAAGCTTAACGGGGTAAAACAAGTACCAAAGCATTAATAAAAGACATGAAACTTACCCAACACTTCTACAAGTTGAACCAAAGCAACACCATCTCTTGTATCTCGAGGGATCTCACGAACAAAACGACTGCCAGGTCTTTTCTTGAGTTGTGAATTCACCCACGCAACATATTGCTCCTATTATCACAAATTGGAGATAGAATACATGATTTATTATAACATATGAATCAAAGAAAAACATGAATGATAACTTAACATGTTGTTTACCGTGTAATCATCTTCTGGGTGACTTTTCCTCCTGTTGAACATTTTGTGTTTACAGAGTGATCATGACATATTTTAGCATGGCATGATGACATTCATTATGAAAATTAAAATGTTAGCCGGTATGTTTGGCATTCAAGTGAAGTGAGAAAGCATCTTGTAGTGATTTGATTCAGATTGGTTCAAACCATTTGAAATCTAACAATTTGTGGTAAGGAAATAGTTATCACAAGTGAATTAGATTTCAAAATGAGAGCTGACAGTCAAGGCTTTCATGGAAGGCAGTTGTTTATGGTTGAATGCCTCCAAAAACGAGCACAATTTTACATAACAATGACAAGTATTGTAGGAGAGGAATAAAGGGCATTCAAACCATGTACAGGAAACCCACCAGGCTTAGGATGATAAAAAACAATACGAAAGTGACTAAGATTTTTTTGTCAATTAAATTTGCTTTGTTCACAAATTAAACTGCGTGCAGCTCTGGGCATTTGTGGGTAAATGGTAGAATTGACACTTGCTAATTAAACTAGTTAATAGATGTGAACAGAGCTGATAGCAATTTTTAGACTCCAAACAAAACATACAAATATTATCCATGTAATTATTTTGAAGATGGAAACCTTTGCAGATCATACAACTACAACAACTATCCATAAGGGACAGACCATTAGAAATAACTGGGGGGGGGGGGGGGGGTAAAAATTCACACTGTGGGAATTTTTTTAAGTCCTACTCATCTGCAGGAATATTTTTTCTCCATTGCATGCATAATTTTTCAAGGCAAAACTGCTTGCAGGAATTCCTTTTCAGACAAGTTTCCCTTGCAGGAATTTTTTTGGGAAAAGTCAGCCCCCCCTCAAGTTATTTCTAATGGCCCATTCCTAAACACTACATTAACATGTATTAATTTTACACGAGGACAATCATAGCAATGCAATGTTCCTGGACCTGGGTTTAAACCTAGACCATTTCATTAAACCCTAGTGTGTGACCATTCAAATGAAAGCTACTGAGCAGTACTTCCATTTGGTACTTAAGAAATACAAAACATGTGCCGTGTTTCTATGGAGTTATAGAAACACAAGTGGAAGTTTGGGAGAACACGAGAACATGAGCCGATAGGCTAGTGTTTCCACAGCATTTCTTGTTCTCCTAAACTTCCACTCGTGTTTCTATAACTATCAAAATGTAAATTCTCTTTGCTCACGCCATCATCACGTCAACAGCTTGTGCTAGTTCTGTGTTTCTATCGAGTTATAGAAACACGATTTTAACCAATCAGCACGCATATTTTCTTAGGACTGTTTACTAATTAATGTGCTATACAAGATGGTTCTAACTTTTAAAATCTGTTAATCTAACCCTGGTCTGTGGCCATTCAAATAAAAGCTAAAAGCAGTACTTTTATGAGCAAATGGTCCATGAAACTTTGGTGTATGGCCCGAGACTCTCTTAGCCTTTATAAAAGAAAACAGACTCTGAGACCATGCCACAAAAAAAGAGAAGGCACGACCCACAAGATTTGCCTAAAATTAGCACTTTTCAGTTTTTTAAGATGGTTCTGTTACGTATGCTGTACAAATTAGGTGGTTCGAACTTTTACATGTAAGTGTGGAAAGAGGGCATCATCACATATGTGAAAGGCATGGTGGAAAAATTGGTTAGTGTGCTGGACTCCGGATCAAATGGTCCAGGTTTGAACCCTGGCTGGGGTCATTGTGTTGTGTTCTTGGACAAGACTGTTTTTGCTCAGTGCCCATCTCCACCCAGGTGTATAAATAATATTGGTATCGGCGAACTGTTGGTGTAACATGACAGAATGCTGGGGAGTAACTTGCAAAGGACTAGTGTCCATGCAACAGAATTGAAACTTGAAGCCCAAGAGCTATCAGCCAGTTGGGCTTGAAATGCTTTACTGTTCATTGATATCTCATTGCACCAGTGGTAAAACTAACTACTGGACTTAACCCCCAATGTTAATTGTGACCCTCCACAAGACTAAGGGTGATAGCATGTTCACGTGCTGTGAGAATGCTATCACCTTTAGCATCAAAGTCCTATGGAGGGTCAAAATTGTTTGGTTCTAGAAAAAATATCCATACCCACCCTAAGAGGATCATTGTAAATCCTGAGGGAGTAGGGATGTCAAAAGCCAAAATTTTTTAAAGGAAATTATGAAGCTAAACTGGAATTTTCAGAGTTGTGGGAGGATTCAAACCAAATTATTTTCTGCAGGAGGGGTATGGACATTTTCACTGGAACCACATCAATAGGTTATTAATTTTTTGGCATAATCTTGGTTTCTGAGTTTTATTGCACTGCTAACCAAATGCACCACTACTGCAAAGACCACATCCATTTGCAAAATTTTAGAATTGGGTAGCAGCTCTTGCAAGGTCTCACTTGAATGACTCGCTACTCTTCAATAGAATGATAGAACAAACAACTGGAACAATACCCAGGCTAGCCTTAAAAACAATTATTATAGCAATTACTAGCCAAGGATAACAAACTTATGAGAGCTGCTACATTACTGAAATTTTGTTACCTACAATTTAAACATCTAAATTATATTAAAAAATAATATTTCTTACACACTCACAGAGTATACAGGTTCATTTAAAGCAAGCAAATTGTGATCATCAAGTACACTGTGTTCTTGCTGTTAAAAATTAAAATAATAAGTTATATAGAAACACTGGAATTTGGACCTTAAACAAAAAAAAAATTTCTTGCTACTGTGTAGCAATATTTATGTTGGCAGAAAGTTAATAAAAGGAACAAAAGAACTTTAATTACTGTTTTCAAATATTGATTATTCTTCATTGTCCTTAGCCAAGCAAATTATTTTAATGTACTATTATGTTATAGGTCCACACATCTAATAATTTCTATATGGTTTTGATAGTTCTATATGCACATTCACCTTCTTTAGAGTTGTGGTACTTCATTGGGAACAATGAAATGAAAAAAGGATTAAAATCAAGGAATTTACTTGCTTGTTAGAAAAGTTTGAGAGGCTTCTTGTCAGAAAGGAAATCTCGGAATTCAAATTTTTTTCAAGTCCTGTCAAGAAATCGGAAGTCTGAGAAATCAGGGGTAAAGTAAAATTGCAGTGTTTAACTTAGTGTACAAATCTGAGGAAAAGGACATTTGGCTGGAGTAATTGGGACATTATAATAATTCGAGAAATCAAGAGTTCAAATCCAGAAACCAAAATTCCGGCTCATCCTCGGTGTACATGTAAGAACCTGTGAAACTCACTGGTGACGTAAAACAAAGAACGAACAATACAACAAAGAGTTGGCAAAACAAAGATAGAGAAGTAAAACAATAGCTATAAAACAAAGAAAAATATCACAGGTTCTTACACTGAGGTAAACCCAAAATTCCACTGCACGAAGGCTCGTGCTTTCAACTTAAAATCATGTAAGTTGAAGAAACCTCATTTATGTAGAGCATGAGATATTTGACAGTAATGACTTCCTAACAAGATTCTTAAGTTTTGTTTATCATAATCTTAATTAAGTTATAAGTTGATAGACAAATGGGAGGAAATGACCTTGACATTTAAATCACATTTCCATGTCTGTTGTCATCTTGCAAACTTTTGGTCCTCATCAAGTGCTTCAAAATTTCTCCGTTTCTTCTGTACACAATAAAATGACTAGTTGAAACTACTAAGCTTATCTCCATGACAGTTTTAGATTCCATTCCCATCCAATTTTTTTCCCACAAAGGTTAAGTGAAAGGTTTATATACCAGTTAGATGTATTTTAATAGGAAACAGCAAATATAAAGGACAGAAAATTTAATTTCCTGTATAAGGAAGATGAAAATTTGACAGGGCAATGCTAGAACTAAATGATATGCAGACATAATATATTGGTCACAAAGCCATTTTACATAATTTTTTTATCCAAACCATGCATATATCAATTTGATACAAAAACTCAAAATTTGATATCCTCAAAAGATTGTGTTACAAGTAAATGAATAAATATGTGAAAGCACTTGTCAAAATTTATCTTTTATCTACTGAAGTATGTCAACACTTGGTTGTCATTCCACACAATCTTTCCAAGAGGACATACTTGCCGTCTAAAAAATGCCTTGCCTTTAATTGACTTGTAAATAGCATACAGAAATATATAAATGAATACAAAAATATTGGCTTTTTCGCTGTAGTTGTCCTGCCATGACATAAAAGATCACTTCTTCGAAAATAAGCCGCTATAAATCGTTACGCCGAACGTGTGAAAATTATTCGGCACTGGATAGGTACTGTATTAACTTAATAACCTCCAAGAACACGCTTCGATGCGTGTTTAGCCACCGTAAAATTAAAACAACACCGCAGGATGTTGTCTAAGACGCTACTCACACACGAAGCGAATTCTATGCTACTCGAAGAAGAATAGACTTAAAGAATGATACACTAAATTACCTCTCGCTTGTTGCCTTCTTCCGTGTTTCGCTTGAGCGTCTCTCTTGTCAACGGCGAAGAAGACCAGCTTTCTACATAGTAACCACTTTCTTTCCTAATCTTGCTTCGTGGAGTGCTTGGCGAAGCGACAGGAATTGTTTTACTACCTTCACCCGGGAAATTGTACATGTTGGCGTTATGTTTTTCCACATAGTACTTTTGTGATCTTACATTCCATTTAACGCGGGAGAGTTCCTTCTTTCTGTGCTTCTCGTCAGGAAGCCATTATTGTAATTCCGATGGGTAATTCATTCAATCGATATTTGATCGGCACAGGCTCGACCGGAAGTGGCTGTAAAAACAAGGGGGCGATGAGCAGACGAATAGAAGACGACGAAAAACGACCGAAAAAAACAGGCACACCATAAACAGAAACGTGATAGCAACGATATTACAAAAACAGCTTGTGTCAACATAAAAATTTCTACAAATACATTGTTGAAAAAGAATCCAACTTCAATTGATGGCCCACCGGAAGAAATTATTAATTTAAACAGCGATAATTTTGACAAGCGTTTCACTTTCTTGCCTGCGAACCAAGACGTATTTCCGGCTGTTGCTTGTCTCCGCCAAAAAATAACGTACTTGGAGACAAACGTACAGTACGTCTCGGCGGAGACAAAAGACAGCCGGAAACAAGTCTGCGTTCGCAAGCGCTTCCAACGCTTCAAAGATTTGGACAACCGTGGCGTAGAAATATGCGTCTGGCGTCATCTGTGAGAGCCATGAGGTGAAAGTAGCTTGGTCGAGTAAGACAACAAAACTTCATTCCCTCAGGCACCCCACAAAGTAACGAGGAAAGAAATGGACTTTGGACATCGCCGTTCACTTTTTGTGGACTCTTCAATTTTTCTTCAGACTGATACACGACAGAATTCTTTTTCTGAGTCATAAATATCAAACCCTCTGTGAATAAAACTTGTCGCCAACTCGTTCTTTCGGATTTCTTCCATTCCCAGAGGGATTCAGTAGCGGAAATACTTTTTCAAAATGCACTTACATTTGAAATACGTCTTTTGTTTTGCATAGCCTTGTATAAACTGTAAAAGTAGCCGATCAGTCTCGAGAGGAAATCTATCAAAAGCGGCGAGGAGCGACGGCAAGAAGCGAGGTGATAAAATCTACTTCAAAATTAGTCTTTTTTCCTTCCTTCCCGTTATCCATCGCGCGCTTTCAGTCCTCTTTCTCCAGTGTCTCCAGTGGAGGATCCAGACCTTCAGCTTAGGAGGGGGCCCACTTTTAAAGGCTTGACTATGAATGTTGAATTCTGCGAAGATAATTCCAGCACTTCAAAGAAAATGCACAATTTCCGAAAAAATGATTTCCTGATCCGCCACTGGTCTCTAGTATACCCTTTATCACGCGAGCGTTAGCAAGAGAATACACAAGAACGCGGGAAAATTGATCGAGGAGTGAGCCCCTCTGGCGAGAACAGCGTCCTAAATCGGTCAACACTTAGAAATCTTGTACAAGTTGACACTCGGGAGACAGGTATAGGCTCAAAGATTTCCGTGTCAGCAAACACTCTACTCCGTACTACTCTGATAAAACCAATGCATGGACTCCAAACACTCGTCAATAATAAAAGCAAAGTGGGCAAAGGATTAGCCTGCGTAGCAAGCATTCCCGTACGAGCGAAGTGCTATGTGTTGCGTGCGAGCGAAGATTCTAGTTGCGCGAAAATTGGGGCGAGAGCAAAAAAGGGAAAGGAGCGGGGCCCCACCCCCACCCCCACCCCCTCCCTGCTCCTTTTCCTTTTTTGCTCTCGCCTCAATTTTCGCGCGACCAGAATCTTTACTCGCGCGACACATAGCACTTCGTTCGCCCGGGATCCGGGAACGCTTGCTACGCAGGCTAGCAAAGGATCGAACAACAGGCGACAACACTTACCACAATGGGTTTTTCTATTTTTATTATTTAATTTTAAGTTACAATGTTAGCCCATCAGAAGTAGATATTCGGCTTGATACTGATCCACATAAATGGCCTTTGACGCTGATTTCTGCAATCTTAATAACTCCGATGAATGGCGGCTAACTTACAATGGGGTGCTGAATTTAACTCCAAAATCATTTTTGCTTGGTATGTTATATTTGCGAAAACTTGTGCTATAATAGCAATAGGCCATTTCCGAGTTACCCTTTGCCTCTGTTTCAAAACGAGTCTACGAGAAAAATCATTCATATGAAAATGTGTTCCACCTTCACTTCCATTGCCATGTATATCAGTCATTTTCATTTGAATGGGTTCGCACGAAGACTCGTTTTGAAAATGAGGCAAAGGGCAACTCGGAAATGGTCTTATACCACTGGACAAAGCAAAGAAACAGAGTGGTGACTGCCAAAGATAACAACAGCATGAGAAAATAAGGGGACCCTGAACTGTCATGTTTTAACAACGGCTAAGGTCCGAGGAAAATTCTTCTATTTGTATGAGTTTTTATTATTCTTGACTGGAAAAAATACCGAAACAAAACGTAACAGACCTCTTTGCCTTCAAGGTACCAAATTTTCCGTGCACTTCTTTACTTTCTTATATAAGAAATTCTTTCATTATCGAGCCTAACTGGTCTAACTGCTGGAATTTAATCGTTAACAAATACCGTAAAATTTCGGTTTTGAGCCCTGGGCTTATACGACTTCGCAAGGGTTTTTTGGGTGGGCTTATAAACGGAGGGGCTTATATCCGGGTGGGAGGCTTATAAGCGGAATAAAAAAAACGTTTAAAAACGAGCCACGGCAGCCGTTGATCGAAATACGTTTTTAAGTTAAAAAGGCACAATAAAGCAACATTTAGCCCGGGGGGCTTATAACCGGATGTATTTTTTTTATTTCCAGGTAGATGGGGCTTACAACCGGAATCTTACAGTAAACAAAATGGAAATTATGGAAATTAACTGTGCTGGGGAGGTGACAGAACCGGCAGCACAAAAATTTGGCTTTGTTCACTTTTAATTCGCATCACAGGTCAGACAAAGATGGATAACTTTTAAGGTTATTAATACTTTGACACAGGCGTTAAAGGTAGGAACGTCATTTGATATCACCATTGACAGGGATTTGACGAGCGTCAAAGTTAGTAAAGATTTAACACGAGGCAAAGTTACCTTTGACACGAGCCAATCGACATTTCTCTTGCTAACGTCAACAACTAAAGGCGTGTTACCTTTGATAAGGAAAAAAACAAAGACGGCCTTTGTCGCAATCAAAGGCATCTCAAAGGCTTGGCAACGTAGGCCTTTACCAACTTTACCCGAGGTCAAAGGTTTGGGCTAAAGCCAACTTTTTTTCCTGATTGGATAGAAAAACAGCATGTTATCTCTGATTGGTCACTTTGGACTTCAGAACTTTGGACGAATTGTTTTAAACAATTAGACAGCTCAACAAACGAAAACCAATCCAAACACATGAATTGAAAATAAATAAGTTCTTTGATTATTGGACCACTGGTCCTTATGGTCTCCACGAAGTTTGTGTTCACCAAACTTCGCATTTCTTCTTTGGATTCATGAATGATCCTACTTTACATTTGAACACATCGGCAAACTCTTGAAAGTTTGACAAAGTACCAATCACCCTGCGAAACGAAACAAAGAAGCATTTCATTAAAGAGGCTTTTAAAAGTGGAGGAACATACTTCACATAGCAAATTATCCTTTCTTACGCTCCCTACCATAGACAAATTGAGTTTCAACATGTTCAAGTATCCTGTGCAGGGTAGGGAGGGTAGAGCTCACCTGTATTTAGTAAGAGCATGAACATCCTCCGTCACTGACAAGAATTCCGCAGCGGGGGTGGTGCGCGTACATTCTTTCTACAAGTGAAACATCACAAAGAAACGCATGATTTGTGTTAATAAAAATTGTTGTCGAAAAACGTCGTTATTACGTGTTATTACCGCTAGCGAAAGGTTTGGTTAAATTTTGAAGGCCATAAACTTTCTGGAGAGATCGATAAAAAAAAAACTATAGACCAATTTGTGGTTTAAAATTTTTGTCATTTTGAAAACACAAAAGAAAAAATAGTCCGTATGGTACCTGAGCGTATCCGATAAAGAAGAGTTCTTTGCTTGACATGTTAAGCTCTGGTAAAACTGGCTCCGGTCCATTTTTCTCGATAAACGCATTATAAGCCTAGAAGATAAACACAAACTATGTCAGTCCATATGAAATAGAGAACGGTACAGCTAAGTGAGTAATTATTTGATTTCAGAAGTCTATAAAATATATGGACTTCTATTATTTATGATTAATAATCTCATAAGGGCCAGTCCGGTTATGTGGACAGCCACTGGTCAAGTGAACGAGAACTCTAGCTTCCCAAGATTTTCTGGGCTAAAACAGTGAGAATGATTTACTATTTATCTTTATTGAAAGTCAAGAAAAGTCATTTTTATTTTTACGTTTATTTTATCTTTATTCTTACGTGGTAAGCCAGATTGACTCCTCCTAAGTCAGCAATGTTTTCACCAAGGGTTTTCTCTCCGCTTATCTGTTTATTTAATAAGAGGAAAAGTATATAAACAGGTATGATCTATCACGTGACATGTCTTACATGGTATGCTAGATTCAGGCCTCCTCCGTCTGCCACGTTTTCTTCCAGAGTTTGAAGGCCGTTGACCTGAGTCGATTGTCAAAAACATGTTGATAATAAAAAGACGTATAAAAAATCATCACGAAGTTAACTTCTTATAAAGTTTGAAGTAAGGTGGTTGAGCAGCAAATTAGATAAGAGATGTCAAGCAATTCAAAAACTCTACGCTCAAAACATGAATTATGTTTTGAGGTGTTTCTTAAACGATTGTGTGATTTTTGTGTACGTTTCGGGGAAATAGTTTATCTTAAGGGATTTGTAATATTAGAGAAATAAGGAATACCGTTTGAAGATTTAACATGTTTAATGTAGTTTTAAAATTAGAATTTGAAGTGAAAAATTAGTATACTGTTGGTGTTCCAAAATATTTTTTTCTCCTATCTCTAATTTAAACCTGTTAAAATTTCACTCAAATTCAGGAGAACTCTCCGCCACTATGCAAACGAACTAGCTCCTATCTAGGATCTTAGCTCAGTTCGATTGAACAATGAACGGAGGTCAAGGGGTTTAATCCCAACGAAGTGAAAGGTATCCTCCGTGCTTGGTTCAATTAACACACATTGACGATGATAATATTCATTTTAGCCATGTCAGTAAACAATAACAACAACTTCGCAGCGCTTTTTTCCTCAGAAAACTTTTCAAACCCTTTGCATACGATTTACGTTTCACATTTTAGGCTTTCGGTCGTCTTTCGTAAATTACCTTAAATAATGCTGATAAAATATTATTTCTTTTTAATAACATAGATCCTTTTATTTGTAAGAAATTAGGATACTTCACTTTTGAAGCATTCCAGAAAAGAAAACAATGATCGCGATTAAGTTAATAATTCTATAAATTTACTTTGTTATCCTATTATCAATGCAGTTTTTTTTCTCTTCTTTCTCTGTGTTTACTTAGAATGCAATACCATCTATGTAAATGGGAATGCAAATAAAATTCTTGTTGTTGTTGTACTGACATTTAACCGAGTCCGCCGTTATTGTCAGGTCAGAGGTTTGCAAAGAAAAGTTAACTCACCTCGTGGCTTGAACGTCACGTGACAACTTAAGTCAATTTTCTGATTGGCTACATGAACCGTTTGGGTGGTCTTTCATACGTCATCGACGTAACGAGCCCACATTTATCGGTCGTCAGGTCAGAGGTTGCCTGGTCTTGTGTGTCACGTGGCAATGTAATGTAATTTTCTGAATGGCTATATTTGAACCGTAAACGTTCGAGTACTGCCTAGTCCTGCAAAGAGGACTTGCCAGAAACAACGACTAATAGTCTTGTTTTTTACTTACGTGAAATTTATTGAGGACTTTGTAGTGAGAAAACTGCTCGACTAAACACTTTGCTTTCTCTTGAAACATCTTTATGGCAGGTTCACTCCAACGAGTTCGCTTCTCGATCAGCTCACCATTCTTGTCGAATTTTCGCCCTGGCAAAGACAAAAAAGTTTTTGTTCTCTTTTATTGGAAGCAAAATCCATTAAAAGCGCAAATGTAATCTACCGTACGCAAAAAGATGGCGACTGGTACATTTACCTATAATGCATAGCGCGCGAAAACTGCAAAAACGCTCATAAAAGGGCACAGAAAAGCTCTAAAACCTTGAAACCCAGCATGAACAATGTTGTTAGTACGGGGATGAATTTTGCAAAAACGTAGCATTCTGTGTGCCATATGGGCTGTGTTAGGTTCGCAAGGTATTGTGGTCAAATGTACCGTCGCCATCTTTTTTCTTACGGAGGATTGAATGGCGAGAAGCTCAGCATATTGCAGACGATAAAGCAAGCACGCTGTTATCACGTCAAGACTCTCACCTGTCGTATCAAAACCGTGGGTAAGCTCGTGACCAAGCACGTGGCCAATGGCGCCATAACTCAAGGACCTGAAACAAGGAAACACATGATTTGACATTAAGTGCGACGTTAATTCTAGTTAGATCGTTCGGGCAAGTCTACAGTTTCGGGAGACCTCGAAAAAAAAGCAGTAGTCTGGGCAAAGATAAAAGAATTTTAACAAGGTCAGGCAACCACTGCACGGACGAATCACACTGGACTGAAAAAAGCAAGTGCGAGCGCTTGATCTGTCCATCCAAAAGTATTACTTTTTCAGTGTTTTCTACCAGTACAGACCCCTATTATTCAATTTAAAGGTAATTGGTACATCAGAAATCGTGGCATGCCTACTTATGAATCTCTTTCATAAATTACCTTGGTAGGTCGTTAGCATAAAAGAAGGGTTCCTGTAGGATCCCAGCTGGAACCACTATGGAGATAAAACAACACATGATGTCCACATTTCTTAGACTTTAAGCAGTCGGTTTTGTTCCTGAAGTCCTTTGCGCGACCGGAAAAGTTAAAATTATGCAAGTCGGGAAAAACGAGGGGGGAATGGGGGCGAGGCAGGAAAAAACCCAACTACGGAGGTTTCTTTGCGGGTCGCACATTTTCGATCTCGATTTGCATGGTTCAAATTCGTGTTTGAGTTAGGAAATGAAAGAGGCTGCTCGCAGTGTAACTTTTCTAGAAGTAAATGTACTTTTGCAGTAATTTTTTTTCTAGAACAAGATTTATTAGTTGAACTCATATGAACCATAGAAGCGCGATGAATTGAAATGAAAACTTCAGTTAGCTTCTTCCGATCCTGGACAATTACGTGAAAAGTTTATGCAACGTTTGCAGTTATTGGCGAAACCATAAGAATAATTACATGCCGTTTTTATATAGTAATCAGGCTAATTAAAGGTTCGCGTGTAAAATATGCTTACCTATTTCATTCTTAGTTATAACATAAAACGCGTTCACCAGCTGTGGTACTGTTATCCACCTGTAATCATAAACAAAGAGAAGGTTTCAATTTTAATCTGCTTACAGATATTTCCGTTTCACAATAATCCCTAGCTGGAAAGTCGGAGAAACAGAGAATCTTCGTATAAGCACACATGACGGAGCGAGCGATCTTAATTCAGCGTTAGACCCCCGGTCAATAAGTCAATGCGATTTTTACTCGGAGTAGGTAATTATCTGTTGAACCATAGTTTCCCTGTGTACAAATTAACTTATAAGCACCCCACTTTGCTTGCAATTAGTTCCACTCGGGTTTGCTTGCGGTTAGCTTTTATTTGTTAGTAAGGGCAGGACTATTTTCGAATTAACAACTGAAATTTAAAATTTGAATTATGACTCACTGACTCATAAATTCTTTTTGTTACTATTGCCAGATCAAAGCGTCTGATTTTCAGCAACACCTCTAGTGAAGTAAACCGCTGGCTCAGCCGCGCTGTCTGTAACGTTTAACCCTGTAACTGACTCCTCCGTTCAAACGAAGGACTTGGGCAAAGTACGCATGGCCGTAAAAGTAGTTATTTAAGCCAAACGAGGATGAGAGTTGATGAGAGTTCAAACTCTCGCTCTCGTTTGGCATGGAACTCTCATGCACTCCAAGGTAGTAGGCAGGGGGGGGGGGGGGGGGGGTGCGATGGTGCGTCTGCACCCCCGCACGCGCCGCGAAGGTCCACTTAATCTGAGAGGGAGGGTTCAAATGACTCTCAGAATGCAGGAAGAGTGGACTTCAACAACTTGATTTTTCAAAATTTCCTGGGGAAATATACCCCCGGGTCCCCCTAGACGCTCATGCTTCCGGTGCTTGCACCCACCCAAGCAAAATCCTGCCTAAGCCCTGCACTCTCATCGACTCTTATACGCTCTCATCGACTTTGAACGTGCTCAAATTTTTCATGACAGTCGATGAGAGTTTCTCGCGTTTGTAGTCGTTCATGACGGACTTTCGACGACTCTCGTTCTCGTTTGGCCCGAGTCGACGATAGTCGATGAGAGTTGACGAAAACTCTCATGAGAGTAAACTCTAATCAACTTTCTCACTCGTTTCAAATGGCGGCTTTACACTTACTGATGCCTATCAACTGGATTTCCCCATTTGTGATACGTTTGGTAATTAGAAAACCTGTCGGTGCTTAGCACATTCTCAAACCATTGGTTTTCTGTGATGTTCAACTGAAAGAATAAGGCGTGGAAAATGTAGTAACTTATATTAACAAAAGATAGAGTAAAGTATTCAGATAGATCGGGTAAAAAGATACACGGAAAGTGCTACTATGATCAAATCCACACCTTTCATTTCTAAGCCGTCTGTGTGATAAGAAAAATGCCGTTTAGTTTTTCAAATATCTCTTTTGATTCTAGAGATATTCAAGTTTTTAAATTATGCAAATTAGCAAACTGATGACATCATAAACTCAACCAAATTTTGATCAAATATGAAGAAAGAGATATCTTAGCCAATTTCTATCAGAATTTTCTGTTTCTTTGTAGTAATACTCTATTAGTTGTGTTCCACAACATGAGCTTAACAATTTTGTTACCGTGGCAATATACTGGGTTCCAGACCCCCAATGCTATAAGCTTTTCTGGCCAATTTCGACCTTCCATTTGATTTTTGCCAATAATGCCTCGTAAACATGATCTGGCAAACATATAAATGGGTCTTGACCTGGCTTCATTTTTCCGAGCTGAAAATTACTAAAATATTGAGAACAGATTAATGGGGACTGGAAAAGAGTGAGTTGCCATGACAACATAATTTTATTGTAACTGTAATTGTGTCACCTGTAGAACTTAAAGCCTGCCAAGTGTCATTGGTCTCTGCAGTAAATTACCCAAGATAACTCTAGTTTTGCACATGACTTACAATTGAGTTGAAAAATGACATCATCAGTCCACTTAATTTGCATATTTTACAAATTTTTAAAGCTAAATATCTCCCGAACTATTACAGATATTTGAAAACGGAAAACGGCATTTTAAATCTTTAATTCTCGGAACTCTTTATGGTAGGCCTAAAATTGCAAGGGGTGAAAATTTGATCATAGTAGCACTTGAAATGTCCTATACCATTTTGTATTGGATTGTAGCCTGCGTAGCTGGCGCATAAAGGGGGAGGGGGAGGGGGGTGGGAAATCGAGAGAAAAAAAACAGCGGGCGGAGGGGGACTGGGGAGAAGGAGGGAGGTCCCCCTCCGCCCGCTTTTTTTTTCTCTCGATTTCCCACCCCCCTCCCCCTCCCCCTTTATGCGCCAGCTACGCAGGCTCGCTTTTTTTTTTCTCTCGATTTCCCACCCCCCTCCCCCTCCCCCTTTATGCGCCAGCTACGCAGGCTAATTGGATTGCCGCCCTTCAGTTTTGGAAGAAAGTCTTAATAAAGAAAATTCCAAACGGAAAATGTATTTCCTCTCTAGGTTTAAAAACAACGCACACTAACTAACAAAAAAAAAAGAAAAAAAATGTTAGCCTCCCCGGCGGGGAATCGAACCCCGGTCTCCCGCGTGACAGGCGGGGATACTCACCACTATACTACCGAGGATTTCAGTAATTTCACATGGCAAATTAAAGAACTCGTTATGTCGGGAGAATAAAGTAATTGCAATTTTGGACTGGTTACAATCAAAACACCCTACCATTCCATATCTGTTGGCGAATGCCTTGTCGTCCCACAAGTATTCAGGATATCCAACTTTATAAACTGCGGCATCGGCCTGGAAACGAATGAGCGAACAAACGAATAAACAAAACGAGGATTATCGATACAGGTTCAACACAAAACAAGAACTGTATTTACACGCTTCGACTTGTCGGCCACGATCTATAAATCGGTAATAAGCGGACCGCCCCATTACGTATTTTTTGTGGCTATAGTCAAAATAAAACGGTGAAATAGTTTAGTTAGTTTGTTTTCAGTTAAAGTACTGCAGGTATAATTTTTTTTTGCGTCGATTCTTTTGCAGGTTACCTTTTCCAGTTTATAAAATCAGTCCCGACACGCGAAATTGTGTGAAGCGGTCACAGATTTTTCCGAATCGGTCGACTTGTATTGGATTTGCGAGTGCATATCGGATCGCCATTCAGACGCGCCGATTCCATTCCCGATTCATCGTGGCCGACTAATCGCAGCGCGTAAATTAGCCTTTGCAACCTGCGATTTGTCGGCTACGAAAAACGACAAGCACTGCACATGTATGTTTTAGAGGCAAAAATTTTTCTTTTAAAACGTTTTGAAAGACAAAATGATTGGTAATAGATTTGTCGGATTGAAGTCACGTGCGTGCCGTTATCATCGGCAACAAATCTTGCCGGCAAATCGCAGCGTGTAAATTCGTCGATTTGAATCGTGGCGTGTAATTTAAAGCAAGGTTCTTCCTGAAGGCTGTTTATCCACCGCATAAGTTCGGTTTAATGCGAATATCTCGTTCGCGTTTCAAGCAATCCAAAAACTGTTCACTCATCCGATGAATCTATGTTTTGCGGTGTTTTGTAAATTTTTGGGTGATTTTTGGGGGTATGTGGAAGGATGGATTAGAAAAATTCAGAGAAATAAGAAATGGTGAAAATTTAATGTGATTTTAAAAATTAGAATTAGTAGATGGACACCCAAGCAAGCGACAACCTGGGATGCTCTTGCTTTCGGGTCAACTGTCTGTTGGTGTTCCAAAAATAATTTTCTTTCTTCTATCCCTTCTTTAAACCTCTTAAATTTCATTCAAAGTCAGGTAGAACCCCGCCTTAACCAATATGATTTCTTCATGTTCACATGCAGCATGTTCATCAAACGGTGACGTTATCATTGCTTACTTTTTCTTTTACGGCTTGGACTGTCTGCTCGTCGATCCAGCCCACCCCCGCCACACGGTCTTTAAATGCCCGGATGATGCCTTCCATCATTACTTCCACCTTGAAAAGAAACACTGAGTGGTTACCTTGGCAACAAATAATGCTAAGAAAGCCATTCAAAATTTCTTATACGTCACTTACATCATCTACTCTTGCCTTATAGGTGTGGAAAACGCGAGGGGACAAAAAAACCACATGAACATGGTGAAGATCCCGATTTTCAAGATCGCGTTCGACCATCGCCTTTTCAAATTATGATCCAAGAAAATAATAATAATTTTTGTAGAAGCAGATATCTGTACAACGTAGAATTTTTAAGTTTGTAGTTTTATACAGTATTTTGGGCTGGCCAAACCGGACTTCTTCAGATCCAATGCATTAGTATACATTTGATGGTCCCAATATTTACGCAATAATGGAATAAAACTACCATTATACAGTAATTGATATATTAAAAATAAGTTAGAATAAGATATTAAAATCAAATAACGACAGAGAACTAATGAACACATCAAGTTTTAGTCGCAGTTTTCTTTCATTCGTAGTTCACATTTATACTATATTCCAATATATTCAATTTCGCGTCACAATTTAATGCACAATTTAATACACAAGACGAACGAGCCGAAGAGGCGACCAGGGTCAACTTAAGGTTAAGTGTGATTTTGTGCAACCGTTGCCTGTGTTCCGAAGGATTTTTTCCTACCGGTATTGTGTTAACCATACTCTTTAATCCACATTCGGCTGCTATATCCATAATAGTGTGCAAGAAGACCTTCCAGAACACAGGGAATGGCTGCCGAAAATCCCACTTAATCTTAATTTGCTGTATGCAACCGGTACTTGGGTACCAGGCTCTTTTCCTACCTTTTCTTTACTCTCCGGACCGAACGCATTCCTGATGAACAGCGCGCCGAGCATGGGACCGAGAATGTTGTTAGTGTAGCTAAAACACACATCTTCTCTAGTCTTATTTGTTTTATTTCCAAGAAGTCTTCTTTTAAATTCTTGATGAACCGCTCGGAATTTGTTGGAGAGGAGAGGCACCGAGTCTTTTATTGACCGCCACACCATGTACGTGGATAAGACCCTAAAGACAGACATCATTTATTTAGAGCGGTGTCCACTTATATTAGGTGTGGAAAGTAATTTGCGTTTGCTTTGGTTTTGTATTGCTACACTTGGTGATTGGTTAAAAAAAGCTCGTGCCACTTTCTCAACCAATCAGAAGTAAAACCAGAACCAATCGTGACTCACGCACACATGTTTTCCCGCGCTTCGTGCCGGCTACATTTATTTGCTTCGAGTTTTGATTGGCTCACTGTTTGTATCCTTTAATTGTGCTTTGTGATTGGACAGAGTGATAAGTTTGGTTTTGGTTTTACGACACTCAACCCAAACCCGCTCTGATATCATGTATTTATTTGCAATCACACACTTCCTTCTACATAACCCGTTACAAACAGCTTAGATTCTGGCATGTATCTCTCTCGTAGAAAAAAGTTATTCTTTTTCAGTAGACACTATGCACCTGGGCGGGCGGAGGGAATTAATTGGAAGAGGGGGAGAGGGAGGCAGGAAATCCCATAAATATGACGGGGATGCTCGTCGAAAAACCCCTAAAAGAGACCAATCTGGGTGTGGCTTAAGTTTTGAGCCGTGAGCCTTGAAAGGCACCGTATTTCACGCCTAACCATTTTTTTTCTTCTTAAGACCTTGATGACTAAAAATATTTCCGTTCTATCCTGGACGCCTTAGTAGATGAGACCAAAATTCTTAATCAGGTTCACATCCCCTAAGCGAGACGACGAACATCCCGGTCCCTTTTCTATGAAAGTCCTTTTCCCCAGGGACGACGCGTCCAATGCGCGAATTAAACATGTCGTCGAGACTTCACTCTTTTTCCATATAAATTTCACAAAGTGAATACAACCTCCGCTTCTATGCCTTTATAATCTTATAAAGATCCCCTGGATGGCAGATGAAACCCTCGCCTGCGAATTGGGTACCCCCTGTACGCCGTCTCGAAAGCAAAACGACTTAAACCGTCGTGTGAAGTCAACTTACTTCTTTTTCGTCTTGCGCAGTAGATCCAACATATTTTGTAAATAATCATTAGCTAGTACCACCACCATGTCATCTTCAGAAAGATCAGGCTTGGACAGAACCTTCCGTAAATGCTCCAGCCAAGGAAACTAATAAAAATAGTCATTGATAATGTCAGAACGATTATCTGCATCTTAGAGCATGCTAATTCATTTGTAAATATAGAAGAGCCGTAAGAATAATCAACGAAGCCAAAAGCGTAAATACCTTATTATAAGAAAATAACGCTTCATGAAATCTGACGCGAAATTGAATTTAAAATTTAAAATTAAAATTAATTTAAGTCGCGTTAATTTTTGTGAGCGTTTAGTAGAATATTAATTTCCGCCCCATTATTAAGTGGAGCTTTGCGCCATTAATTAAGTGGAGCTTTAATTTGGATTTTTTTTGTAGCGTTGTTTTATCAGGGTGGAGATCCACCGGCATCGTTGGCGCTGAAAAGAACGCTCGAAGTAGCGAGATCCGTTTGGGTTTTGGATTTTGTTAGCTTGTTAACAGTGTTTTACAATAAATTTGCTCCTGTTGTCTCTACAAGTTACGTTTCTTTGTGCATGTGGTCGCGTTAATTCCTTCATTTTGAAATTTTAGCACCTCCCAAGGGGTGGGGGGTGGGGGGTGATGGAGAGTAAAGCAAGGGCTTCGCTTGAGCCGGAATGGCTTACATTTCCGGGGCTTATTCCGGTTATTCAATTTTCCCCAGCATGAAACGACCAAGCGTGTTGCTGCTCCCTCAGGGTGAGATACTAGGGTGGGTGGGGTGGCAGCGTGGCCCAGTGGGTAGGGCGCTGGACTTGTAATCCAGAGGTCCCGGTTTCAAATCCTCCTCCCTGCCACTAGATGGATTTGTCTGCGCTGGTGCCGAATTCAACTCCTCCACACTTTGTATAACAAGTTTCTGTTTGATTTATAATATTTCTTTCCTCATATTTACAGTGTCCCCAATTAGCACAGCAGTGCTAAATACATTGACACTTAAATAAAGTGATTTTTTTATTTTTATTTATTTATTTATTTTTTATTATTTTTTTTATCACAAACTTGACCCCCTCCCCTTCCCCCGCTTTGTCCTAATATATTGGCTCATGGTATTCTGATTTGTTCTCCTGGGTGGAGAGAGGGAGTGTGAGGGTCAAGTGTCTGGCCCAAGAACACAGCACAATTCCCCCGGCCAGGGATTAAACCCGGAAACGCTCGATCCAGAGTCCAGCGCACTAACAATTAAGCCAACTCTGTTCACACTAATCTTTTATCATTGTAGGCCCGCAAGGCGTGCAGAATGGTAAGGCTTAGTACCCACTAGCGACATAAATATAACCATTATCATCGCCATAAACATAAGCGTGTTATGTTCTAGTGGGAATGGTCGCCTTCGAATTTCCACAACACCCACAAGCCACTCTTTGAACGCCGCCACAATCACAAAATCAACCTACCGGAAAGTACTTTAGCTAAACGTTTATTGGCCAAAACACAATGGCCTCATTGCGTCATTTTGATTATAATTATGCCGTTATGATTTTCACGTTCCCACTTCAGGAAACAGCAACATAATCATAGTCACAGAAATAATCATAAGAAAATGATCGATTTTGATTATGAGTATGTCGATTAAAAGGGCGCTGATGGTTATGTTTCTAGACGTTCCCACTAAGACAGAAGAAACATAACGGCATTATGTTAGAGCTAATGATTATCATTATGATCGTTATGTCGCTAGTGGGTACAACGCTTAACCATGGGAAGAAAAGACAGACATTTAAAAGGCTTACCTCTGGAAGTGCCTGTTGTAGCTTGCCTATTGGAATACGAACGTACTTCTTAGACACTTTTGGAATCCAAAACTGTGACAAAAAAAAACAATTTAAAAAAAAAATCAGTTGAATGCACGAAGTATCTAATAGGCCATTTTCGTATTCTCGGTTTTGAACTGGAACTAGCGTACAATGGAGGCTAATCTTTTAATGCGGGGGAATATCATTAAAAACAGCTTCATCTCATTTGCATTAGAAAAGATTTACCCGCATTAGCCTCAATTGCAAGCTAGTTCCAGTTCGATACCGAGAATACGAAAATGGTCTATTTTACTGGACAATGCAACGGTAAGTCAGGCCAAGTCTGTGTTGGAGCATACTGGCCATTCAGCCTGGTGCTTTTCCCATTTTTCGTAGCATGAAGCAACTAGGAGTATTTCTACTCCCCCCTCGCCCCTTGATGGGATGATAGTCCATCACATGGTTACCCTCCAGCATTACCTAACATTCGTCAGTACCCATTTATACTGCATGAGAGTAAATAGTCTGAAATGTCATCCGTCCTCTCTTCCTTACCCCCCCCCCCCCCACCTCCCCCAGAGGAGGGGCGCGGGCGAGAACGCGCCCCTCCGCGCCCCTCCTCTGGGGGGTAAGGAAGAGAGGAGGGATGACATTTCAGACTAGAGAGTAAAGTGTCTTGTCAAAAACTTAACACAATGGCTCGAACCCAGACCGCCCGATCCGGAGTCCAGTGCACTAACCATTAGGCGACCGCGCATTAAAAGATAAAAGATGGATCGCATACTAAGCTTTACTTACCAAAGCAAGATTAGCCTCAAAAACAAGTAATTCTTTCATTGCTTCTTTGGAATCCTTATCGCTAACTCCCGAGAGACTTGTAATGATTGACATATATTTCCACACTTCCTTTAGAATCTGGGAAGATAATAAACGTTAGTAAACTACTGACAAAAAAGATACTGCAAATCTCATTAGGTTTCCAGATTGCCTTCACTCACAGAAGACTTTTGGAATTTAAAACAGACTTGGATCGAACTTTTACCTTTTTACTGGTGAAATAAATGATTTGGGGAAGATTCAGTGTCGCCTGGTCGATCTAAAACGAAAACAGAAAAAAGGGAATCATTGTTAGTGTGATGCTTTCGTCATTCAACCATACGATAACCAGTTTAATAACACTTATGCAAGCCATTCAGATACTAAAGGTACCGATTAAATGTGTAGACATAATTAGCGCCAGCACCTCTTGCCTTACGTTGTGCCAGAGATCCCATTATCGAAACGATGTTAAAAATAGGTTATCGATATGAGCATGTTGGTTACTGTTTCACTGGTATTTCAGTTCTGAGGTTAATTTCTGAAGGAGAAAGCATTTTCGAGAGTTGTGATCCAAAACTACTTCCTCGCTGGACCTCCTCCGCCCCAATCCTCTCGAAAAGCGGCTGTTACGGACAGATTGCAAGCCTTCAACTCTTCAAAAAGCTGGCTACACACCTGTTAAAGTTTGTTTCAGTTGAGTCATTGTTGATCCTGATCTACACCAAGATCAGGCTACAATTTGCTCCTGTTTGTCAAAGTGGTCCTTGCATGGTTTACAGAGTCACTAAAACCTAAGTACTACTAGAAGTACATCATTTCTCATATCCGATCCGATGTTCGCGAATGACCACTGGTTCAACTTGACAACGCTAGTATTATAAGTTGGAAAGGCATTGAAATCTGTGCGAATTATTAGATGTGTTCTTGAATGAAACCGTAAAATTCCTCAAATAATCCCTGGGCTTATATTTGCCCAAACGACGGTCGGGAAGAGACTTATATATGGGTGTTTAGTATATACCACACAAGTGAATAGTGCTTTCCGCGCGCGCTGATTGGTTAACTCAGAGGTGATTAGCAAAGTACTATTCACCTCCGAGCAGCCGAAGCAAAACAAAATGGCTTCGCTCGTCGCTTTGGGTACCGAAAGTAATGTTTTGGTCCGCTAGTTATTCAACTTGTGTGGTATATACTAAAACAATTATTCACCTCAGTGTCGGTGAAAGTGGTGGATATTTACCTTGCCGCTTCGCGGCTCGGTAAATATCCACTTCTATTCACCTCCGCTTCGGTGAATAATTGTTAATTGTACCATGCCATAGAAGATACAGTCAATCAGAATACAGGAAAGCCGTTGTATATTCGACGGTATTCAACCCAACCTTCCCATCGTGCGCTGCGGTCTTATTCTCGACGAAATTTAGTCAGCGTATTTTCTATGGCATGGTATAAAATAGTTACACAACACTTTCTCGTGGTATACATAGAGGATAATACATGGTTTCGCGGAGATATGAAATTTATCTTCGAGTGTTCAAATCGATAGCTCACGAGTGAGCGCAGCGAACGAGTGAGATATCGGATTTGAACACGAGAAGATAAATTTCATATCCCCAAGCAACCATGTATTATTCTTTTTATTAAATAAAGCTACTAATTACGATGTTTTTGACGATTTCCGAAGATTTCCGACCATTTCCGAAGATTTCCGAAAATTTTAAAAATGTTGTCCGAAGGTTGTACGAATGTTTCCGAACATTTTCCGAAAATTTCCGAAGATTTCCGAAGATTCCCGAAGATTGCCGAGGAAGATCCGAAGATGTTTCGACTTAATATCGATAAACCTTGGCCCATTGAGCATTATAACACGGCAAACTCTGTGAGCTGATTGCTAAAAAATGATATCACACTGTGTGGATACCATTTTTATCCACACATGTGTGATACCATTTTTCTCGATTTGCTACCACTCGCTATACCACTGCAGTTTATATAATAATATGGAATATCCCACTTGTCACTTGTATTTTCTTCGTATACACACTCGCCGTGTCCTGCGGCATGGTATAAAATAGTTATGCAACACTTTCTCGTGGTATACCATGAAATATATCCCAGTGGTTACAAGGCGAGTGTGTAAATCAAGAAAATACAAGTGACTCGTGTTACATTCGATATTATACCACTTGAAAGCTTTGCATAACTAGTAATTGTTTTTGGATGGAAATTGTTATAAAAATGTTTGAGTTTCTAGATATAAAACCCAAAACAAGTACCTCAGACATTGATAGGTCTCTTAGCATTCTCTAATAACATAAAATATAAAACAAGCCTTGCAACAGGGACTTATAATCGGAAAGTATATCTTTCTTAAAGAGGATTTTTGGGTGTGAATTTTGGAAGGCTTATTTTGTTTGCGTTTAAACGGGGAGGGGTGGGAAGGTGGCTAATGTTTGGAATTTTACGATATCTGTGCATGGATTAAGCCTCTAAAATAACAACAGGATATGACTTTTTAATTTATACCCCCTGTTGTCCGACCCTTCGTAAGCGACCACATATTAGGCTTGACATTTGGGTTGGTCGCTTACGGGTAGGTCGACTGTATACTCACAAGGATAACATATTTTTTCTCGGTGGTGCCATGATGCTTGACAGGATCCTGAATCACATTCACACTGAAGAATACTTCTACTGGGTATTTTTTCTGCATGTCAGCTAACACATCGTAGAAGCGCCACTCTTTCGCCCTCCATTCCTGGTCGAGAGACCAAGAACCTAATTTATGAATGTAATCTAACAATGGCCTATTTCCAAGTTCATCAATCTGTTTCAGGTTCAAACACGAACGGTAGAAATTCTTCACTTTCATTAACGTTTCCGTATCCCCGGGTCGATCCTCTGCCAATGATTTCTTCATAATCCGCTCGTTGTTTTTCGACAGTTGTGTTATCCTAGAGAACTGTAAGTGGCCTTTGGGTACCGGGTTATTTTTTATCCACTGGCCACAAGCGTATTCATAAAAATTATCGCACGGGTCCACTGTTTCGTTGCGAACTTGTTGTATTAACTTAACAATTGCTTTACAACTTTCTGATTGGCAGATCGGCGAGCTTTGCTTTGTTTCAGTGTTGAGTTTTGCAGGATTCACTTCTAATGGCGGCGCGCTTCTGACTGGAGGGTTGTCTACAGGGAGACTAACGCTCGATACTAAAACGAGGAAGACAACATTTAAAACGAAAACCTTTAAACAGTTATGTCCTGTGATCGCGACAATTCCATGTTTGAGTAAAATTCCTCCTTCCATATCGGCGTAAGAATGTCTACCAGTGTCAGTGATAACAGAACGTTACTTTTTCACGGTCATGTCAAGAGCTTTGAAGTCAGATCTTTTGCGTGGAGAAGAATGAAAGTTACATTCGCTGAGTCCGTGACTTCTTGGTGTAGATATCTGCTCTGTGGTCTTTATCGGCTGTGAGAGGTTGTTCAAGTGATTACGGAATGTGACCGGTACCTGCCTTGGGAGTGAATGCCTCGTTTATACCACCTGTTACGAAGCGAAAAGAAAAGAGCCAAAAATTAGAAAGTTAGGGTGTGTGTGAGAGAGAAACAAAACGTAGCTCGATTAAAGCATATAAGAACTAGAGAATTTTTACAGTAATGTTTTACACCTAACTGTACAACTAATCTGAAATTTTAAGATTTCTTACTATTTATATCCGGAAGGCTTACACCACTTCGTAAGAGGCGACTTTGATGGGGGGCTTATAACCAGGGGTTTAATTAAAACCGGGGGATTTATATCCGACGGCTTTTATGATCGGCTATAGCGGAAATGTCCTGAAATGCTTTGGCAGGGAAGTATTTAAACATTTTGTTTTGTAAGTAGAGGTTTTAGTGGAGGCGAAGATCGGGCCGGGGAGGGGGGGGGGGGGGGTTAAAACATCCCTGGGGGCGTACCCGGGTTGGTACTGTTCTAACCGGAAGGGTCCTTTTACAAGAACGGATGAGCCTGTAGCCTTGGGAAGTTTAAATTGAAGGGATTTATTATTACGTTTTCAAAGGATCTACTATACTAGTGCACATAGAATAAGCGGTTACTTGAATGTGTACAAAAAACTGGGTAATGAAAATGGCGTGCGCAGAAAACGAAGAAAAGCGATCGGAAGGCAGAACAACAAGCTAATAACTAAAATATTATCTTTTTTTCTTCTTGCTGAATCATTATTACTACTTTAGATTTTTCTACTTAAATAAACTCCCTCTTTAACCGAAGAAACTGCGACAATTTTACTGTTATTGTTAGAATTTTTATGCTTTGACATTTTTTGTGGGAAATCAGTCTGAAAAGAAATATGTTAGACTGAAAGAAAAATAAAAAAAAGTTATTTTAAACAAACTACTCGGAAAAAAGTTTTTTCTTTTTAAAAATACAGTCAGTGCTCTCACAGCAGGTGACCGAATTGAGTGAAAAATAAAATCAAATGTAGGTATAAAATAATTGTCTAGCCCGTGAGGGGCTCGAACTCAGCCTTGTGGGAGGGTCGAACTCCCGACCCCTGGTTTACGAGACCAGTGCTCTGCCACTGAGCTAACAAGGCAACTCGATAATGGAGGAGCGAATATTATAATAAAATGCATGGGTTTAGTTGCCAGGTGCTTAATAATTATCCATTCACTTTTGAAAAATCCTAGAAAAGAAAAAATTAAAATAAAAAGCATAACATGAAAGTACTGTTGCAAAGCTTTCATTTGAATGGTCACACGCCAGACCATTCATTCCTTCATTTTACGCATTGAAATGGTCTGAAATGATTGCGTAGTTTGCTTTCGCTGGACTGAGATCGAAACCAATGGCAGAATATTAATATTCTCGCTTCCAAAGTGTTCCTCAATTCAAAAGGCGAAACGTTCTGAAGACTGTTATCAACGAAAAAAATATATTTAAGGTATCTTGCCTCTCTAGACAACAATACCTTAACTATACTTTTTTTAATAGGGGTTTTAAAGTCAAATGATATATGGGTTATTGACCAAGCGTGAGGTCAAGATGGCGGGATATTGGTCGAGTTCTTTTTTTGCGTGTTTATGGACCGAGACGAAGTCGAGGTCCATAAACACGCAAAAAAAGAACGAGGCCAATATCCTGCCATCTTGACCGAACAAGCTTGGTCAATAAAGAATTTATTATATGACTTTTTTCGAGCACTGAAAAGAAAGCCAGTTGCATGCACAATCAATGGTGCACGCTAAATCATTTCATTGGTTAAAAAGTTTAATGAGTGACTGTCAAATTCCTGAATGAATCGAGACGAAGTAAAACGATGCGACAACAGCGAAATTCACATCATTTTAACCCTCAAAAGGATATTGAAATGGCTTAAATTTGCGAATCAACATTGAGTTTGAAGCCTTAAAAGAAGACTGTCCATTCCATCAGGCCGCCAGCTTTTGATTATTGGACGTTTTGCAGAGTATTTGCTCGCTTCTGGCGCTTTAGTGGTGCAAACCTGCCGTGCCATGCATACGAGCTGAATATTGAAATTGTGACTGTTGAAAGCGTTTGGGACTTACCACTTCACTGGGAAAGCTTGAACTTTTCTACATTATTCTACATGCTCGACCCGCCCTTACTCGACGTGAATGTTAGAGGCTTCGGTGAAAAGATGTTAGGTTCGCCGTGCCGTCCGCCTTCTTCCATTTTTGAAGATGTTACACAAACGACAAGTTTGCAGAGTACTTTATTCTTCAGGTATGTCACTGACTTCAGTCTCTCCCTTTTCCGCCAAACAAAACTAATACCATGTCTTCAAGTCGCTTTGCGTTTTAATTTTTGTATTAGCCGGTTTTTGGGTTTTTGCGGCGAATAAAATTCACGAAACTCGTTATTTAACATTTGTAATTTAATTTGTTTGCTCTCATTCGCTTCGAGACTTATTTCCTTGTTGTCGGACTTCCTTTCGCTAGAAATAGACAGGAAATCTTTGTGTTATTTCGGAAAATAGTTTCATAGCGAAAATTTACGACGAAAAGCTTTTTCATGATCAACTAGCGACGGTTTAAAAAGTTGTTTCGCTTGCAGGAACACAGCGGGCGATCCCGAGCGGTCAAGATGGCTCCATCTTGACCGCTCGGGTAGCCAATCAGAGCACGAGTTTCGCTTCATCTTGACGGCTCACGGAACTAGTCATATAATAATTGATGTTATTTTTCGTTTGAATGCATGGTGACTTCATATTGAGTATTCTATATTTTTTGTTTGCAAAGGTAAATGTTTGAATAATGAGCTTTCTCCTTCATTCTTGGCAAAAAGACTCCGTTTCTATGAAAACGAAACACTCAATTGTTAAATTAACACCGCGGTGGAAAATGTCGCATTATCATAAGTTGTATCGTGAAATAATTACCAGCCGAGATCTACAGTAAACTTTCAGGTGCTTTCATTTTTCGCAGAGATCAGAAAATTGACGAAGGAAACTATTTCTACACTGTCAGCAGAAGCAAGGAGTTCACAAGTAACTCAAATTCCTCATCATTTGTAAATTGGTCGAAATCTTAGCGGTCTTGTATTTTAAATGAAGCAAGAAACAATGCGATCTTTAAAAATCAGGACTGTGATCCAAATTTTTGACACGGCATTAAGCGTTCTCTCCGTTTTAGCATTGCTGTTGATTTACAACCACGTAACAGAGTATTCCAATATGAGCGAATCAAGCAATTTGGAATGGAAACTGCGGACACAAGAAATTTCCAAACCACCTTCACCACTGCAAAACTATCCAGCGTACAGCCGTGGAAAATTAGCTGTTCAAGTTTGGCTAAGTATTTGTGGCGGTAAATTGTCGCATTTGTTTAATTCTCCCTTTTTCCCACGTTTTTTCGACGAGTCGTACTTTATTTCTCAATCGAGCGCTGGGCTAAACAAAAGCAACTACGGGCAGCGTATCTATGGGTTTTTGCATCCACCCGAAACCGGTTATTACAAGTTTGTCCTGTATTCCGACGACGGGTCAGAGTTTTGGTTTGGTGCTAATGGAAGTTTGACGAGTTTGAAACTTGCGGCGAGCGTAGCTTCGAGGGAAAAGAGTGGACGCGCTCCTGTGGGGGAAATTCACTTCGATTCTCAAATATCTGAAGATTTCCTGCTCGAAAAGGGAACTAAATATCCGCTGGAAATAATTCACCTTCAAGGAACAGAGGCTAATTTTGTGGAACTGCACTGGATTCGACCAGGAAAGCATTTTTTGGAGACTATAACGTCTGAGTACATTTCACATTCTACGGCGTTACAGTCAGTGTCGCAAACTACAATTTTGGAGCCGGTATCGGAAAACAAGTTAAGTGTCAATAAGCCCTTTCTTGTCACGTTTCTCACGGACAGCACTGTAGATCGCACGCTTCCCGCATGCACCTACACACTTCCAGCCTCAACTAAACCGGATGTACCTCGTTTCCATAGCTACAAGGCCATCAAGGAAGTAACCATGGTAACCAACGGAAAGGACAAAGACTGGAGAGAAAGCGCAGAAGCAAAGGCAGTGGTGGATCTTTTTATGGCAGGACTTGAAAAGATTTTTCCCAGGTAAGTTTGTTAATTTTAACACACTAATGAAACTACAAAAACACAAAACTCGAAATTATTTGTATCAGTTCGCTATATGTATAGTTGAATTTATAACCATGAGTTGTGTCAGTTTTTAATAGTTCCTCAATAATATAAGGCTTCTAAGGCGAAAGAGTGGAAGCATATATAAGATTCCCATGGAGCTTTCAGTAACATATTTCTCTTTGTAATTGTCCAGAAAATACATCGTTGTGAGACTCCTCAATCTCGAACGTGTACCAACAGAAGAAGAGAACAATTGTGTCCTCTATTTCCTTGAGGTCGAACTAGGCTGCGATGCTTTGGACTACACAGAGAGAGTTGCAGAATACGTATACCTTCAGCAAGACCAAAAAGAAGAAAGCGCGCCAAAAAAGGACGCGCAGCTCTGTTATCCAAAGGGCCTGGGTTGGAAAAAGGAAGTTCCAGTTCATTTGATCCTCGCCGTCGATCATGAAGGTCAGCGGCTGCATCGGTTCGTAGAAAAAATTGAACGCATTTTCGAAGATAGTCTTGAAGTAGATTTTCACTTAATAATTGTACACTCTGGAAAATCTGGTCTGGATATCGAAAGAATTCTGCAAGGTACTTCGTTACAGAAGTACAAGATCAAAGAATTGGACGGAGTATTCTCCAGGACGCGCGCCATTAATTCTGGAGTAAGCCTGGTTCAAGATTCACAAGGCATTGTTCTCACGAGTGACGTTCACATGGATCTACCAGCTTCCATTTTTGAAGACTGCCGCAAGGTAAGGTGTAGATTTCTGTTAATAATTGTTTCAATATTCAAGTTGCTTAGCAACGGATTGCGAACGATGGCGTGACAACCTTTCCGAGTGTTCTCGAGTGCCTGCACTATTCTTTGTCTAGATCGAAAAAGTCAGGCAGAAACTCCACGAGTACTAGGCCTTGACCCCGCACTGTGCTCCTAAAATGTTATCGAATTATGCCAAAAATTATGTCAAAGTTCCCACTTTATGCTCCTAGATTCCAATATCATGACAACGTTTCTGTGCATGTAACTGCGAAAAGATACTTCAAAAGTTTATCTTGGAATGTGGCGCGCTACGACGTCGCTGTTCGTAGGTCGTAGAGCTCAACAAAGGGCGTTTGTTGGAGACAGCAAAAAAAAAAAAACTGTTTGAAATGTGAAAAACTTTCTAAATTGATTCTGATGTAATTTGTTTGTCTGATTTTCAGCACTGCGTAGAAGGAAAGATGACCTTTGCACCTGTCTTTTATAGCTTAAACTGTGGGGCGTACCCTGATAAACCGCAAGGCTCGTGGGATAACCATGGTTACCAGATGATTGGCATGTTCAAGAAAGACTGGGAACGGATCGGAGGTGAGTAAGAAAACAACAAAAAAGTTTTGCTCTACTAAACTTTCTTGATTTTCTTCCTTTTTCGCGAAGACGAAATAATAATTTTGGTAGTGTTTATCGCTGTTGTCTTAGTTTCGTTGTTAGTCCATGAGAGAGACTCCCAAAAATGGATGATCGGTATCATCCGGGGGGATTAAAGTTCTTTGTGTTTTTTGAGAAGCACTATTACTATAGAGTTAGAAAATGGATGATAGCAACCAATCTGAGGTAGTTTCTGTGAATTGTGAAGGTTTTTCTGCCCCACCCCCCACCCCCCTTTGTCTATATGATCTTATTAAAATTGGCTTACTCTATTGGAGACCAAACTGTTCAAATTAAACTGCGTAGAAACATAGCTTATTTAGTGCATGGCTCTCAGGTCAATTGCTTGTTCCAAAAATGTAACATAAATCACGTGGCAAGTCATGTGACAGCCCCGCGTTTGCGTTCTGTTTGGGATGTACACCAAAATAGAGAAGTGAAATAGCGCCTGCATTGTATTTCATACAAATAATTACCTTTTCTTTGTGTTAATATTTTAATTATTGATCAATATTAATATTCTTGATATCCTTGCACTGGTTGATGCAGTGGACTCGTGTGTATTTCGGGCTTTCCTTCCAATTATTCCCACCATATATAATTGAAGCTGTTTGTTAATGAAGTGACTTATGTTTGTGGATCTTTGTAGTTATTGTTTAGCGCTAGATGTCAGAATTTTTACTAATTAGTCTTATTGCTCATTCGAGTTATAATTCTAATTTGTAACCTATGCAAGTTTAGAAATGTAAACTGGAACATTTGCGATCAGGCTGAGGAACTCACTCGCGTGGACTTCGAGTTAATTTTCCCTCTAATTCGCCAGCAAATTTTCAGCGAAGTTGTATAAAACAAATTCGCCACATTTTTCCGTGGTCTTCGTGCTTATAGACCATATAAATACCATAACTTGATACCCAAATCCTTGCAGTGAAATGGTATGTGGTTCCACTTGTGTTATGAAAGAGGTCATGAAGACATGATGAGCTCACTTAGAAGCTATGGCGTTATAGTGGTAAAAATTGCCATCTTTTGGGTGTGAAAGTGTGGATGTAGCCAAAGGGCGTGGCCCTCGCTCTTTTGCTTGCGGTCAGCGCGAATCGCGGTCGCCGCGAATCTCGAATCTCCGCGAATCGCGGTCAGCGCGAATCGCACTCTCCGCGCATCGCGGTCAGCGCGAATCGCGGTCAACGCGAATTGCAGTCTCCGGGCATCGGGGTCAGGGCGAATCGCGGTCTGCGCGCTTCGCGGTCTGCGCGAATCGCGGTCTCCGTGCATCGTAGTCAGCGCGAATCGCGGTCTCCGTGCATCGTGGTCAGCGAGCATCGCGGTCAGCGCGAATCGCGGTCTTCGCGAATCGCACTCTCCGCAAATCGCGGTCAGCGCGAATCGCGGTCTCCGGGCATTGCGGTCAGTGCGAATCGCGGTCTCCGCGCATCGCGGTCAGCGCGAGTCGCGGTCTCCGCGAATCGCGGTCAGCGCGAATCACGGTCTCCGCGCATCGCAGTCAGCGCGAATCGCGGTTTCCGCGAATCGCGGTCAGCGCGAATCGCAGTCTCCGCGCATCGCAGTCAGCGCGAATGGCGGTCAGCGCGAATGGCGGTCTCCGCAAATCGCGGTCAGCGCGGTCTCCGCAAATCGCGGTCATCGCGAATCGCGGTCAGCGCGAATCGCGGTCTCCGTGCATCGCGGTCAGCGCGAATGGCGGTCTCCGCAAATCGCGGTCAGCGCGGTCTCCGCGAATCGCGGTCAGCGCGAATCTCGGTCTCCGCGAATCGCGGTAAGCGCCAGTCGCGGTCAGCGCCAATCTCGGTCTCCGTGCATGGCAGTCTCCGCGAATCGCGGTCAGCGCGAATTGCGGTCTCCGCGCATCGCGGTCATCGGGAATCGCGGTCAGGACGTATCGGTACTAAAAAAAAACCGTAAATTGGGAGGCCGTATAATAGGAATAGTCCATGAATAGGAATAGTCCGTTCTCTTCCACAAAAAGAGTGGGCGCAAATCTATATATTAAAGAAAGTTTAATTACTTTTTCAGTATTTTAAATTACTTTGAAAACTTATTCTTGTTATAACGAACACAAATTGTGTTTAAGGGGTTTATTTTAGATATTCGAATGAGATTAAATTTCGATAAACATTTCAAAATAAAAATGAGCGATAGAAATTTTACACAACGTTTCGATGTCTTCATGACATCATTATCAAGTGATAGTAAAATAACGGTTCAACAGTGTTATATATGCGGTGAGAGGTGTGATTATTCATTAACATATTTGTTTAAACAAATAGTTTCGCGCGGATGGAATCCGATTGCGTGTTCAGGCTAGGTTTCTTCTTTCTAATAAACAGCATTTCGTAAATCAAACAATCCAGTTTTCCGTTGCATTTCTTTAGGACGGAAAAATTATTGGCAAGGTCGTCGATGTTATAAAGGCCGTGATCGTTCTTTAAATGCTTTCCGATTGCAGAGAACCTGTGTTCATCAATACGTTGGTGCAAATGCCGGCTGGTATACCCGGAAACGGCGTTTGTAACATGCGTTACGCGCCTGAGTCCAGTGAAAAGGTTAAAAGAGTTAAAACAATTTTTCGGAAAAACAAATTCACCTTGCTTCGCTTCAACCCAACGTGTTAATGTCCTACAGTTAGTGCGAGGGCAAGACCTAAGATAACGAAAGTACAGGAACCAGTCTATCTTTGGGCTAAAATACTTTTTTGAACATAAAGTGGCCGAGAGCTGCATGGACCCGGCCGAGAACTGGACTTCATTCTGTCGTCCTCAATTTTATTAGATAATTCTTACCTTTTAGTGGGCATGTGACAGAGCACGTGACTTTTGAAAGAAGCAAATAAGATAAAATTGAGCTTCTAGAATAGGATGTTCGATGATGTGAAGCTTTAAGGATTTTTCGTGTTGTTTACTGGGGGCTATTCCAACAATTCTTCCTTAGCCTCGTTTCCATGCTAAGAGAAAACTTTCAAAGGCGCCCAAGTCCATAAACTACCACCGATCAATTGCTATCAGGTATTTTCTGACTAGTTACTTCTCCACCTGCATAAAAATTACCATTTAGATTAATCCCCCCAGATGATACCGACCACCCTAGTGGCTCATGGACTATGTTACTTGCGCGACAAGAACAAAAAAGAAATGAGAGACCATTTCAATAGACCGTTGTCATCAGTTTGGAAAGAGTTCATTTGCCAAAACCTTCGGTATCTGTACCAGAAATAATATCTTTACAATATTTCATACAATAACCTAGTTACTTCTTGAATTTATTTAGGAATGGAGGAAGGCGTAAAAGATCAGTTGGCGGCCTGGGACCTAGTGGATCGAATCTTATCCATTGGACTGCACGTGGCGAGGGTAAAAAGCCCAAACCTGTTCAACTTGTTTAATCCTGAATCACAAGATTAAAACCAGCCAATGAATGTTCAGAGAGCTTCAGATTTTTAACAACAACGAATAACAATGGAAAAACTAGACACAGATATAAACTGATGTGTCATCAACGATGACAACCGCGAAGATTTTTTCACAATTGTATTATACAGTATTATACAGTATACATATGTAGTTCATACTCGAACTATTGAGTATACCGCCATACATTCATTAAAATGCTATAAAATAGCTTATAAAAGGTTGAACTCAGGTTTCTGTGTCGTAGGAAGCAAAAGTCATTTACGATATCGTCACGCTGTTGCTAAGCAACGAAGGTTTGATCAATGACTGACATCTATTTCTAGGCCGAACAAAGTTAGTTTGCGAGGCACAACCGTCAAAGGAGTCACGTGCGGACAAGCACGTGCGATTGAGGGTTTCTGATTGGCCGAGGAATTTGGAAAGCTAACAAAATGCCATTAACAGGTTGTATTACTGAAAACGTTTTCGGAAAACGTTTAGCTAGCAAGGAACGAGGCGTGACATTGTGAAAAGGTTAAACAAAAACAACAAAGATGAAGAAAAGAAAATAGCTGGCCTCAGGTATGTGACCTATAACCATGGACATCAGATTCAGCGCAGATTCTCATGCAATCCGTTTAGCAATAACTTGTTTACAAAGGTGTTCATACCAAAATATTTTAATGCCTTTGTTTAATGTGAAAAATTAAATTGAGGTACGTACCCTTACTTTATACGACGGGGTTTTAGAAAGAAAATTTAATTTTCTTTCCATTTATTGGTAAACCAAATAAAATATTATAATTTAATTATTATAAGCTTAAACCTTGATCATAAAAATCCTATACAAGTATAAAAACGGGTTAAGAAATCCGAGATATATTCAGAAATAAAACACACAAAAAAACTGATCTAAAGGGGATTTCTATGAAGCCATTTGTGTGGCAGATTTACTATAATTTTTATTCCAGTTGTTACTTGCTTCAGTGCCAAATTTAATTTTCTGTGAACTCTTGTAAATAATTTGTTTCATCTTGACTGTAGTTATTTTCATATGTGTAATACTCGTATCGAAGAAATGGTGTGTGTGTTTATTTGTTGGATTGAAAGAATGACGCTTAGATCACGAACATGTTACATAGAAAGATTTAGCGTGAAATATTTACAACTGGGTTATTTAAAATTTAAATCTTGGCCTATTCTTGATAGTATTCACTATTGCAATGCTGTTCTTATTTTTTCTTCAAATCCTGCCAACGCCATCATTATTGTAAATCCAAGGATAAGTCCAATGTTCTGTAGTAATATAAAACATCGTCGTTTTTCTGATTTTGAGGTTATGGTAGCAAACATCTCTGGAATCTACAAACAGAATAAAAAGGAAGGAAAATAAATGACTGGGATCTGCTTTTCAACCATTGCCTGCCTTATCGATTTCTTCTCAAACTCGATAATAATTCATCCCTCGCTGCCCCACCCCCACCCCCTCCCTGCTCCTTTCCCTTTTTGCTCTCGCCCCATTTTTCACGCGACCAGAATCTTCGCTCGCACGCGACACATAGCACTTCGCTCGCACGGAAACGCTACGCAGGCTAGTTAACAAAATGAATTCAGAACCGTGGCGGTGGCTTGGAAATCTGATCTTAGTTAGCATAGATTTTTACGATTTTATTTTTCTTTTTTCTCCGTAGTTTTAGTTTCGATTGAGAAGATATATCAAACATTCGAGAGAGTTTTTCATCATATTTCAAGCATCTTGAAGCTCGTCAAAAATACTCCGCTACGCGTCGTATTTTCAACTCTCTTTTCGGTATTTGGAAATGCGATGAGACACTCTCTCTCGTGTTTGATGTAATAACGAGAGTTGAAAACACGACACGTAGCTGAGTATTTTTGAATAAATTCGAGGTGTTTGGATAGCCGATGAAACACTTTCTCGAGTGCTTGACATATTACATCAAACTAAGGAGCAAACAGAGAAATCAAATCGTAAAAATCTATGCTAATTTATAAGACCAGGTATCCAAACCTCCTTCACATTTAAGATTTTCTTTGATTTAACTTGATTAATTATTAATGAGCTTGAGAAGTACTACGTGTAATCTTTGGCATGCAAGGAAAAAGTTGGCCTTCAGTGCTGGGATATAACTTCACTTTACATGGTTGCCATAGATATCAGTTTCAAAATTCCCTGACTTTTCTTTGATAAAAATAAAATTTCCCTGAACTAATAAATACAAAACGTAAGATATAGTAGCGGCCTCCACCCTCCGCTTCCAGAAAAGAAAACATTACTTAACTGAGATCACATGGACCTGACTGAAATGTCTCTTTCAGCCTTCAATGGTATCAAATCAGGGGTGGTATTATATCAATTTTCCTGACGAAAAATAAAAATCCTTCACCTTCAAGAATTTTATTTTCCACTCACCATTTCCTGGCCTGTGGAAACCCTGTCTTAGGGCGCGTTTGTTTGGGAATATTCTGGAATATATTCCGGCTATTCTGCTCCTGGGAACAGAATAGCTGGAATGGAAATCCAAGTATTCCGGAATTGGAAGAGCAGCCAAACGAACGTTAACTTGCATTAGTATCACCCAACTAGTGGACTAATGCAAATCCTGCATTTTGATTAGCTACGCTCATCGAGTAGCGAAATTCGTGACGCTTTCTTTCGTTTTATTCCCAAATAAATCTTTCTTCAACTTGCATTTGTTAACTTTATTATTGCTTTTCTGTCCGACTAGTTGGGTGATACTAATACAATTAGACCCTTCACCCTCAAGGGCCACGGGTCACACGGGTCAATAGCCCATTCGGCTTCGCCTCATGGGCTAATGACCCGTAGCCCTTGCGGGCTACGGGTCTAATTGTTAATTATTCCAATTATTCTTATTCCGGATTGATCCCAAACGAACGCGCCCTTAATAATAGTCCATAATCCGTGTTATTAAAAGTTCAGCCGACCCTCTCTCTCCCTCTAAAAGTTTCAGCTCGTTTCTTACTCAACATGTCGTATATCTCAAACTCGGGACAACGCACGAAGTAATTCCAATCGTTACTCACCATTTCCGTTAGAGCGATGTACAGAAACATTCCCGCTATGACAGCAAATATCCAATTCGTTAGATTAAGACTGGCACCCAGTACTGCTCCTATAACAACGCCAACGTAAGGGCAGACGTAACAGAAAGAGAGGAGACCCAGGGCCTTAAGTAAAGACAAGCCAGAGGAGACAAAGATGGCGAAGGTACCTGAAAGTGATTCAACAAATAACCAAATTAAAACCCGCAAGTTACCTACATCTACATTTAATTTGGTCGGTAAAAATCTACAGATATCACACCAACCGTTAAAAACTAAAATGAATGTTAAAAATGTAAAAAAAAAAAAAAAAAAAAAAAAAAAAAAAAAAAGAAACTAATAAAATAAAATATTAAAAACTATTAACTAACTTAGATTTAAAACTATTTACAGAGGTTATATTTACAATATCATCTGGAAGGGAGTTCCATTCACGGATTGTTCTTGGAAAAAATGAAAACTTAAAAACATCTTTCTTTGATCTTGGAACTAAAAATTTAAAATCGTGGCTCCCACGGGTTCTTCTTTCATAATTTGGTTTCAGATGGGCTGTTACTGAGAAATCGGTAAGGTTGTGGGAGAGTTTATACATAAAGGATAGTCTGGCGATTTTTCGTCTCGTGGCTAGGGTTTCCCAATTAAGTTCCTGAAGCATATCTGTTACGCTTGCATAGGGGTTGTAGTTGCCCGCGCAGAATCGCGCTGCCTTTCTCTGAACTCTTTCCAGCTTTTGAATATCCTTCTCGTAGTGGGGATCCCATGCGGCACTTGCATATTCGAGGGTAGGTCGGACTAAAGTCTTGTACGCCGTTTCTCTTACCGATCTTGGACAGTTATGTAAGTTTCGCCGCACAACGCCAAGTACTTGAGATGCTTTGCTTGAGACTGTCGATACGTGTTGATCCCATTTCAGTTTACTTGTTAACGTAATTCCTAGATAGGGAAAACTAAGACTTCGAGCCTCCCCAACTCACCTAAAATTTCAAGACATCAAAACTTAGGGCCTGTTCGCACTACGCGAAATTTTGTTTGTTTTGCAAAAAAATCTGTCAACGCGAAACCATTTGTAGTGCGAACGATTTTCGTGACCCACCAAAATTTTCGCAAGTGCCACCAAACTTCAAACACGCCGTCGACTAGCTTTGGAGGCCTACAATTTTTTGTCCGGCGAGCAAATGTATTGTTCCTTGACAGATACCCTTCAACGGGTCATCATATCTCGTAATTGATACCAAGCAAAATGATATGTGCGTGACCCCGTTTACCGCCAAAACCGCCATTTACCGCCATTTCGAGATGGATCCACGAGGAGAAAATCAAAATTCTTTCTTTCCCGAACATCAGCAATATTACAATGTTAACTATTACGGATCGCAATTCTACTGCGACGAGCCACAGCCACAGACACAGCCACAGTACTTCTACCTTCAAGACCTTCAGCAAAGTCAACCGCAAGTCGAAAGTGCCGGCGCTTCGATGCAGAAGAGTTTCGAAGAAAGCAGTGAAGGCGCAACAACTCATAAAGTGCATTGACAACGTCTCGAAATGCTTCATGAACAGTAGTTTTTCCCACGTTCATTGCAAGGGCTGTATTATCGTAAGAGCCGCCATGTGCTATCCGATATAATCCAATGGCCAAAACTTTCTCGGGCGGTATGCAATCTCGGAATCGAGTGTTCTCTCTCAGAACGTATCCCCTTAAGAGCGTTAATAAATTGTCGAATGACTCTCTCCCCATTCTCAAATGTCTACGGAAAAAGGCTTCAGGGAAGGTACGCTGGTGCATGTGAATTTCAAACCAGGATTCTACAGGTCGAGGAAATGTCCAATACGGGTGAAAACGACGGCGGCGTCGACGTCTGTTGAGCAGCTGCGTTAAAGTTTCCATGATCCGTAAAAGCCGAATCCTTCCTAGCAAAACCAGAAGTAATTGTTGACTAGCCACAATCACGTTTTGCATGGCAAGAAAACAGCAAAGAAGGGCGATTAAAACATTTCGCGGGAGCATTTTGCTTTGCGATCAGTCCTTGACTACCCTGCGAGCAGAGTCTTCTTCGATCTTCCCGACTAATCTAGGAAGATCGAAGAAGACTCTGCTCGCAGGGTATCCTTGACCGGAAACGACATAAAAAGAACATACTGTCACGAAATCTCGGTATCTATTTCGATTGATTGACATTTGTGGTTTTACAAAAAATTTGCAAGTCTCAAGTGCGAACGCGCCCACAAAAACCAAAAATTCGCATTTACAAAATTTTCAATTTTTTTGTAAACACCAAACCAAATTTTTCGTCCTAGTGCGAACAGGCCCTTATAAGCTATTTGGGTTTTTAACGAAGTCTCGTCTGACACGTCTGACACGTCACGTCTTACTCCATCCTGCGCGTCCGGGTAGCCCGTGGCAGTGCAGGATTTTAATTTGTCCATCTTGCCCACTCGCACGAAGCTCGCCATAAAATAGTACGCATTTAACCCATTGACTCCTGGAGATTTTCCAAAAAATCGTATTTCTTAAACGTTTTTGACCTTTTAAAGCCTATTACAAGCTAAAATAGCTCCAAAACACTCAAAACGGTCCTTGAGACGCAAAATGCGTCCTGTTTTTCACAAGAATCATGTTTAACAAGTTTTTCGTTCGTGCATGCGCAAAAGTCAAAGTTTGGAGTTTTTGGACGATAAACCATCCTTCCACTTTAGGCTTTTCGTTTTTTATTTTTTTTTCGCTTTTCCTTTTTCTCTTCTTCCTTTGTTTTTGCTGCAGTTTTTGGCCTTCTACCAGGCTTCTTTCCAGTAGAAAAATTTCAGAGAAAGCGTAAACGAGGCAAGAACTACTTACCACGGACAAGCAAAGGGTAGAAAGGGGAAATTTTCCTCTGAGTTTTTCACTAAAACTTTTGAAGCGTTTTGGTGCATATCTCATGCTCCATCAATCTAATCACGCTGGTTTAGGTATCGTTGGAAAGGTCTTGTTCTGTTCAACAATTTGAGCACAGATTTCGCCTTTCTAGGTAAAAGTTGATGACGTCACAAGCGGGACAAATGCCCGGGTGCTTTACAGCCGGTTTAGGCCGGTTCAGGTGTCAACGGGTTAAAGGTCGTTGTTGTAGCAGATTTAAGAAGGCCGCCTATCTTTATTTCCGTCCTACTAGCCTTGCTACTTAATTCGTTTGAAAAACGTTTGGACGCAACGAAGAATAAAACTACTTGGCTTGTCTGTTGCCGGATCTCTTGTTAAAGAAATGCTCGTACCAGACGTCACGTTAAGTGCAGATAAAAACAAATTGATTGCAAGGCTGGTACTACAGCAGAAGGGCAAAATTTGTTGGCCAATAAATTTTGTCCTTCTGTCGTAGTACCAGCCCTGCAATTTGGTTTTGATTGTTTGTTCTATGCTTTGAGTGACGCCTAGTACACGCATCCCTTTCTTCAAGAGATCCGGAAAGAAAGTTGCCACGAAATTCATCCGAGTGTCGAGTGGTCCTATGCATTTTAAAACTGTGACAGTTATTTAAAGAATGGAAAAAATTTCCCTACCAACAGCGTGAGGTATTTCATGAAACAGCACAGCCAGTGAAGTACTCAGACCATCTCCCGCCGATTTAGAGAAAGCTGCTCCAATAGCAAGACCATCGGCTGTCGTGTGTAACGCTTCACCTAACAGCATCATTCCTATAAGAGCCTTGTTAGTTTTTGACGGGGATTGCTTTGGACTGCTTTGAGTTTCAGGTTGTACTAGAGTGACGCACTCGTATCCTTCAGGTGCTGTGCCGTGCGAGTGGGTGTGGCCACCCTGAAAAGACGAAAAATGCGTGACCGTGAGAATGCGTACTGCGTGACAAGTATGATGACTTGAAACAATCTCGTTCCCAGGGTCTCTCTCTCCCCGCAAGTGAAAGGTTTCTTCTCCGTTTATGCAACCCTCTGGAGGTATCAGTCCGCCATTTTGAAAATTGCGCTTTTATGGGAAACATTCAATTTGGAAACATTTGGGTAGCGCTCCTTTTAACCAATCCATTTTCGCATCTAGTTAATCCAGAGTGTTTGAATCTTGGTGTTAGCTAGAAAGCAAATCTAAAAATAGATCGAGACACAACGACAAGGCGTCTGGGAATCACTTTTTTCAAAACAACGATGGCCGAACGGATCCGTACCAAGTTCGATTTGCACAAATGGAACGAAAATTTGAAACCTGCTTCAGTTACCAATCTGAACGATCCATCTCCGCAAGTGGATTGTTCTGATTTCAATCTAAGATTCGTTTGTCCATAAATGGAACAGGAAATCTCATTTTCGATCGAAACATTTGGATTTAGTTTGGTTAAAAGGAACGCTACCTTGGAAAATGGAAAGGCAGCTGCAGGTTTCTTGGTAAATCTAAGTTAATTCTATGTTGACCGAATTGGTAGACTGTCACGCAATAAAAAAATAAAATCGAAACCATTCAACGACAGAAGCTATGAATTTCAGATATTATAGAAGATAAATAGATAAACGATTTGTCCAAATCTCAGGTCTGTGTGGTACACCGTTTGCGAGTTATTTGCCGAACCTTTCCACGCAAATTTATAAAGCTCAGTATGGAGACACCATATTTGTGTCCTTCCGAGGGGCACAAACATGGCCGCCGTAATGTCAGAGAAACCATCTGGAACTTAATTTTCCTATTAATAGTGACTACTTTTGGCTCATGATCTATTACACTTTCACATAAACAGCACTTAGTACATTGGGAATGTTCAACCTGCAAAAATGGAAAGGAAAGGCCTTTTTTGAATCAAAACAACTTTGTCACGGCACTCAGCTTGATATCACATATGGCGGTGAACTCGAATATTCTAGCCTGCGTAGCAAGCGTTCCCGTACGAGCGAAGTGCTATGTGTCGCGTGCGAGCGAAGATTCTAGTCGCGCGAAAATTGGGGCGAGAGCAAAAAAGGGAAAGGAGCGGGGAGGGGGTGGGGCAGCGAGGGAACGCTTGCAAGCAAACCCCACGATTCTGAATCAAAGGCCCTTTGGGCTGTCTCGTGTCAGTCAAAAAGAGATTAAAATATACTTTACTAAATAGTTATTATAAAAGTAAATGTTTTGCTAAGCCGCAAAAAGCTTGTATGTTATTTACGCTTGCAATATTTACAGGAAGTTCATTAAAGATTTTCGCGCCACTAGAAAAATAGGTGTTCTTAGAAAATTTACCATATCCGGGGATAGGGAAAGCAGAGACGGGGGAACATTTTGCTGGGATAATATTTAGTCTTCTTTTTCCATACGCGGGAAAACAAAATGACAGAACACATATTATTTATGATTTTTACCAAAAAACGTCCGTCCTCTCTATTTCCGACGCAAACTGAACGCAAGAGGAATTGAGCGTTACTCGAAGCACTCGTCCCCCACGTCACCTCCTTGCGCCGACGTTTTGCGCTGTTTTCCATTTCTTTTGTTGTTTATTGCCCGTTTTTAACGATCAAAGAACAATATCAGAAAATAGAGTATTTCATACATGTTTCTTTTGACGAAAACGCTGAAAATAGAAATGCCGATACGTTTGTAACGAACGTTTTACACATATCCAGGCAAATAGCATTCCCAAGGTAAATAACACCAAGGTAAACTCACCGCGGGAATACGTTACCGAGGTGTTTGCGGTCACACACTGAACACTTTACGAAGGTCAATTTTTTCATACTGTTTTCGGCGCGAAATGCGAAAATGGGTAATTCGAGGGTGCTTGCTTAGCATCATCTCGCTTTTATTATTTATACTGTTTCGACAGTCCTCTACTGCTTTGTTATGTCAGTGTTTCAAACAGCGAAGAAATAGAAGGCGAAGACTCCGTTTATATAAATCTCTTTGTTGGATTTTTCTAAACCTTGAGATGAAATCGAAATACATATAAGAAAACGCACTATAGATCTTCCTTGACTAGTGTTGTATTTAAACGCCAAATTTCCAAAAAAATAGCACTTACAAATCAGCAAGCCATCAAGCTATGATTCTAAGAAAGACCACGTTTTTGCTGCCTTGAACACGCAAAGTTGACCTCAGGAAATCTAAACCTCACGCCATCATATTTAATTTCAAATTTCTCTGTTTATTTTATTTGCTTATCTTTGAGGTTTGCCTCGCGATTGGTCATTTTATCTTGGGGTACTTGGAAAACCTACCTATTTGCCTCAGTAACTTTCATAGGCGATTCTTTTGTTCTTTTTCACACCGCCATAAATTTACCTTGGGGGAACATTTTGCTGAGATAATTTTTAGTCTTTTCTTTCATAAGCGGGAAATAAAAATGGTGAACAGGCCATGAAAATGACAAAACACCCGGAAAACAAAATTACAAAGCACGCGGAAAAACAAAATGACAGAGCACATATTATTTATGATTTTTACCCAAAAAACGTCCTCTCTATTTGTGAGTTTCCCGAGGTAAAGAGCACTTTTATCATGTTAAAAGGACGATGTGTAACCGAAACTATATAAATTTGACAGACTACACTATTAACCTATTCCGTACTTGAAAGCCTACACCGCAACACAGATCAAGCAATTTGTTCCAGTGAACTCTTGTTAATTACATTTTATGCAGTCACGAAAAAACTTTCCGTAAAGATTCTCGCATCGCGACTGCATAAAAACACAAAATCCCGCTCCGGCTCTTTCTTGAAATTTCCGCTTACCGCTCCTGTTTTCAGTTCCCATCCCGGCCGAATATCAACACATCTTCTTATCTGGGTTTCTTAGCGTGAGGTCTGTCTTTGACCTTGTTACAGTTAAAGGGCAACTCTTGGGAAATTTACCCCGATTTTTTTATTTTTTCTTTAAGTTGTTTATAGCAATAGGAATCTTTAGAAGGTAAAATTTTTTAGATATCGGCCAAAATCAATTTACTACGAATTTTCTTTTACGCCAATTTGGCGGCCATTTTGAAAACGTTCGGATTTTGGTGCGTCACGTGATGCTACGTCACTGGTGTGGAAGGCAGATTTGCTTTCACTTCTGATAAGAGGAAAACACGCCAAGCTTCTCTTCATAAATGAGAATGACAAGGAGAGAAAGACCCTATGCTGTTCAATGACGTCCAAGATAAAAAAAGGTAGTGCTTCAGTGCTTAAATATGAAAGGAAATAAACTTAAAAAGAGTAAATCATATGTTTGTGAAACGAAACAAATCCGTCAGATTGATCGGCCTTCTAAGGTCAGCAAATGTACATAGCTTTATAATATGATGCATCCTCTCTTGCACCGTATCGTGATAAAGATGCCTTTTGTATGGAGTAGATAGTAAATTCAAAAGGGTCTGCGAGTGCTGACTCCCATAATTTGTCAGAAATCTCTTCATTTATGAGCAGGAATACTGAGCCTCTATATGTCCTATATGTAAGCGAAATCCACGTGTTCGGAAACAGACCGATATATTTTGATTCTGTTGTTGAGAAATTTGTAGCCACCCTCAGATTTCTCCTGCTGTTAATTGGCAAAATAGAAAGCAATTCCCACCAGCAAATGTAGTGTTTCTTTGAAGTATATGCCTTCGAAAGGCGCGCGTGATTTGCGTGCAGGTCAGTACTGCGCAATAAGAATCCACTACCCCGCGCGCTAGCAGAGGCGCTCTCGCGGGATATAAAATTCTGCAAAGAAATGGGGAATCAAATATAAAACAATATCCGGATAACTAAGAGAAGAAGTGTTGCGTGAAGTACTTATTCTGTGATTCCTTTTGAGAAACAATTGTTGTAAATTAGGCAACCTGGGGTGTAGCATGAAACCCGGGTATTCACCCTCCCTAGCCTGACCACGAAAGAGTTTCGTGTGCAGATTCGAGCAGATGTCAGTTGACGAGATAACTAAAGGATAACATGCCAAAAGTTGTAATACACGAAGACCGCAACGACCATTTCAAATGCAAACCATGAATTAAAACGCAAGCAAACGCGAAAGTAATAAGGAGCCAAACACAGCACAATTTTCGATTTTCGTGGGGGTGCTTTTCGCAAAAAGATAAGAAATTGCAAAATAAAAACATGACAACTTAATTATACCGATAAATATAAAATCACGCACTGCAGGGTCGTGTAATAGTCCCGGTGGCAGTAATCAGTTAACAAAATCATTCTACAGTTTTACGCATACAAGCATGCACGAACAACCTTGAACAAAGTTTCTTCGAGGCAAGTTGTTTCAACTACAGAAAGCGCAAACTCCCTTCTCCCAACAAAAGGAGTGAAGAGACCCAGCAGAGTTTTGTCCACATTTAACTGCAAGCCTGAGTATGTTCTAGATAAAATCTGCCGCAGAATTTCGAGCATTATAGTCTAGTTTCGGAAGCTGGCATTTCGCCGGCAGAATTCTTCGTTTTCGAGCAGAATTTAGTAAAATCGGTAACACAAAGGAGACAAAGAATTTAACTTGCGTTTCTGTATTTGCAAGCTTTCAAACGCACAAGATAGATAGTGTACATTAGGCTGAAGCTCAAAACCTATACTATTGTGATAACTGTGATAAACATGAGCAAAAATATTTGAAGACCGAATATAAACAACAAAATGCAGCAAACAGTTTGATTGTATAAAAGCATGTTTAATTAAGCTTCTCACGTACATGCAAATAACAACAAGGCTTTTCAGGTTTGACTTAGCTCACAAACAACTGGCCGAGGTAATAGAGAAAGAAACTGTACATTTAGGACTTCAATTCACTCACCATTCGTCGCCGTCGGCGGTGAGGAGGTTCGATATTTTACTCCCTTTCTCTGTCTCGCTGTTTTTCCCTGGAGGCTCAAAACGCCAGGGTTGAAATACCATAGAAGGTTCTTAATCATCCCCTGACATATCCCCTCCTATAGCTCTCTAAAAATCAGTGGAGTCGCTAGCAGAAGTTGAGCTCTCACTGCAAGAATTTGAGTCAGCCATGTTCGTGACTTGTTGCGGTTCCACTCCTGTGACGTATCACATCTCGTGATCATAATCGAAGCATTCATGGCGAAATGTCACAAAAGCGGTAAAATACGAAGTTTTACGTTAAAAGTAACCGGTAAAAAAGCTTCTGAATTCAAATTTTTTGCTTCCTGTGTAATTTTGGAAACATTCGAAAGCTTTTACTGAAATATAGTTTTCTAGCCAAGAGTTGCCCTTTAACTTTTGAGATGTTTGTAAGATAAGTCAAGCTTAAGGCTTTTTTTAGCCCCCTAATGCAGCCGACTTAAAATGATTTTATCTCAGCGTACTGATAAGCATTTCTCGATGATCACCAATTCTACTGGGAAGAAGCATGCCATCGCCTCAGTCTTCAGTTGCAAGTGATGTCGAAGTACTTGCTACGGCGAACAGAAAACGAAACAACCACGCGTTAAGTCTGCTGACAGGACTGAGAAAGAAACGCACGAACTTCTTGAAGCGTGGGCCCCCAAATTCAGTAAGCTGTGGGGAGTTTCACAAAAAAAAAATCAAAATCTGGAACGATATCTATTCTTCGTATAAAGAAAGGTGTCCAGAAAGCCAGAGAATGCTACAGCAGGTGAAGAAACGGCAGCAGAATCTAGAGTACGAGTTCAAGCAGCGATCTCGCTCGACTGGAGAAGATGGAATTCAGAAAATTAAAGAAGGCTTCCCTTATTTCAACATCCTGAGTAAAGAAAGGGGAGAAAGTACGACTCCAGACTGGCATGCAGAGTTCTTTTATTGAAATGTGTGAAAAGAGTATGGAACAGGACAACGCAAGATTTGAACGATCAGCTGAAATGTTCCGTGATGCCCAGAGCAAGCAAATGGAACAAACAAACGCCATAGTTGTCATTTTTAAAGATTTAGCATCAAAATAATTGTCTTTATCTAATCGTTTATCTTCTGTTATTGAAACGATACATACAATTGTTGTGCAAAACTCACGTAGCAATCATAGTCTTTTTTAGGATGCTCGTTTTTTGTCCAACCTTTTTCAACGCAATTCTCCAACGAACTTTCAACATGCCAAATGCTCGTTTCACTACAGATCGTAGCACACCGAACTTTAGGTTTTAAAATTTCTCTGCTCCTGAGTCAGGCGTCCTCTGTCCGGCTAGGGTTTCACTAGCCAGTTCGTTAGTGAATAGGCACTGTCGACAGCTAAAAGGGGCCTTATTTCTGTTCCATTTATATTGCCTGTTGGACCACTAAGAATTTGCGTTCGCTGCAAGTTCATAAATCAAACACTCTTTCCTAATTGTCTCAATCATTCCATTTAAAAAATGTACAAAGATTTCATCTAATAAAACTGCTCAAATTTAATACATCTCTTTCACTGCTTTACATTCTTCGCCGTGATTTTCCCTTAAATTAAAGTTCAATTCTGTTCAACTAAAAAGCCATTTACAATGAACACTCCCAACCGACAAACGATTACAATGAACCAGCACAAAAGCAAAAAATTTTCAATGCGGCAATATTTTTGAACTCCTACTTATAAATAAATAAAAATTATTTGTTCTTTCACAACGCGCACACGCGCGCACAAAATCCGGCGGCCTCACAAAGCAAATCTTGACATGGCGGGAAAAATATTGACATGGCGGGAAAATTCCGCGGCCTCACAAAGCAAACGCGCATGGAATGCACCTTGGAATGCACCTTCTCCCCCTCGCATATTCTCGTGTCGTCATGACAACGTCATGACGACACGAGACAAAAACCCGTTCGCCCACGAACGGGGCTTCTGATTGGTGCGGCGCGGTCATGCTGATTGATAAGTGTATCGAATTCACCTGATTGATTTGAACCAGGCGCGAAATGATATTCGAGCGTGACTCGGGCGACAAATCGTTCTAGCTTCGATAAACTAGATCTGAGCTCAGCGGAATTCGCTTGTTCTCTGAAGATGGATCAACGTAGGGTATTATATGCCATCAATTTGTCTATTGATTGTGCCTGTCTGATGGATTTGGCAAAAGCGTTTTTTTTTCTTCAGCTCAGTTGTGCGGGTGCGAAGGAAAACGGCAAGGAGGAACAGGTTTTGCCAGCATTATTTGGCAACTTCAACTTAGATTCCGAGTCGTTTTACTTATTCTGACGTGAAAGAAGTCGGCGGCGACTCATCCTTTGTTTTGCAAAATTTAAAGCCAGCCAATTTGCTCACGCTGACAGTTTTCAAAACAACCGCTTCCAGTGCGGACGCTAAACGGTTTTAAATATTTTTTTCCCCGTAGGACAATATAATACCGTTAAACTGCTAGACTGTAGAAGTTCAACCTCACGAAAACCTGCTCTTTAAGCCGAACATTCTACTAATTATTCAAAAGCTCCAGACAAACTGTAGAGCTTTTGTGATTTCCCTTTGTGAGTTTCCGGCCGATTGAAATGTGAGCGGTCTTGTTCAACACGCGAAAAATTGTTCTGTTTCGAATTTAAATTAAGCTTATAGTTAAAGTGTTGACACCATCACTTTCGCTAGATGGAAAACGCTTCTTTTATTCCCCGAAAATCTGAAGTATTTTGGCTTTTAAAAAGCATTTTGAAGCTAAATGATGCTGTTGTGTGACTTGCTGAAAAATAGCGCCATTGACAAGTTGTCAATCTATGAATGAACTCACCCGTGAAGAAATCGGTGGGCGTTTTTCAGAATCGTGGGGTTTGCTTGCAAGCGTTCCCTCGCTGCCCCACCCCCTCCCTGCTCCTTTTCCTGTTTTGCTCTCGCCTCAATTTTCGCGCGACCAGAATCTTTACTCGCGCGACACATAGCTCTTCGTTCGCACGGGAACGCTTGCTACGCAGGCTACGAATATTCAAAATGCTCTCTTTTTAAAACGAAGGGCACAACCAAGCTGGAAATTTGCGAAAAGATATATTTTTAGTTTATCTTACACCTAGTGATATCAAAAGTTTAGCAGGCCTTTTGAATTTTGATTTCAGAATTTTATGACGTAACATGAAAACCAAGAATAAGTTGGTAAATAACTTATGTAAATATGGGCTGCGCTAGTTAGCAGCCATTTACAAACGGAAAACAGTTCTCACCTCAATGGTGCAAAAGAAAAGATGAAAAAGATAGAAAAAATATACACTGCAAACTACAAGTAAGCAACGCCATAGTACAAGATGTCCGCCATCTGGACCAGTTGTGCCGCCATGTTCGTGGTGAAGATCGGGATTTAATGTCTGAAAATGAAAAGCAAAATACTAGTGGCTATGCCTCTGGGATGTTTTCTTTTATGATCCAATTTCTCCTCGTGGAGTGCAATTTACGCAACGGTTGCAGAAATTTCCTGTTACCCGGGATACTGTTCTAAGAGTTCTTTTTTAAAAAAGGCGATTGATTAGTATTGCATTACGCATCCTTGTTGCACACAATTGCACGCGTTATTAGCCAGCACACGTTTAGTAAATAGCGGCTTTTCTTTTACGGCTTGGCTCGCGAGAGAGATAAATCGTCCTGACCGAGTTATATACAAAACATTGATAGAGTGTTAACATTTCACGACTTTTACAGATAATTTGTGTATAAATTTTATGCGTTAAAGGTAAGTGCAACTCACTGTAGAGAAAAAATGAAAGAGGGTACTCACATGCGGCAAGAGATGAAATATGGCGTCTCCCGCCAAACACGCAGCACCCAATGCTATGAGCACTGTGATCACGTGATCACGAAATCTACCCAGTGCTGGGCATACTACCGCTGACGACAGTACAGCTAACACAAAAATAATTGTCTCCGCGGCACATCCCTGGTAAATAGCTGTGGATAACGACATTACTAAAGTTATTATCAAAAAAAATTATCATCGTCAACAGCTAGATTAGAGCAAACGGAAGTGCGTCCAGTTTGGAATCCCAGGAGAGTTAGGCAAAAGCCAATCACATAACGATACTCGTGACACGTGACACTGTAGTGTTTACGCGTGAACAGCTCGCGCGAATGTCTCGAAACAAAATGGCGGAAAAATTTGGAAGCGACGTGATAGCAACCTGTTTTGAGTAGTATTATAATTATAATTAACAAGGCTTTATTCAAAACGTCATGTGAAGATAAACGACATAGCACATTTGCACATTATTATTGTTCTAGCTCCTGGTCACCTAGCTACAGATGCAACGTTAAAACATCTAACAATTGTATTTTTGATTTCTAATATTCCTAATTTTTTCTTCGTAATTTTTGCTCGTAAAATAAAACAGGGAAAGTTGTACCATTATATTTTAAGGAAACTTTTAAAATTACACAAGCAAAAATTGTGCGGTAGTGGATCATATTAATTTCATCATAATACGGCCACTTCAATACAGCCTTCCTTAGCAACCGAAGAATGTCCAATAAAAAGGCTTTTAGTTATATTTAAATTCTATCGCAAACCCTCCTCGTGAATAATAGTGTTGAATAAACATAGGATTGAGCTTGGTTTGAATTATTAAAGCCAAGACTATCTTGCTGGAAAAGAAATTAATTGACTTTATACCGATTTCCCGCGATCAAATCCCACAGCTGAAATTACATAACGTCTGATAACGTCTTCGGTGTTTATTGTAATCAAGAGAACTCCATCCTCTTGACTCAAGAGGATGGAGTTCTCTCGATTTCGTGTTGTAATATAACAATCATTAGTCCAGCTGGCGACGCTCACATCTTTATATTTTTTTAAGCAAAGCCAGCGCCAGACCATGCAGGGCGCTAAGAATCTTGTTGTTTTCGGAAGATACGGTTTAAAACATCGATTTCAAAAACGCAATGATCGAGAAGTCTGTAGCGAGACTTACAAAACTAATTACAGCTATGTTTTACAGATGGTACTAGAGAACGCCGTTGACTTAAGTATCATTATTGCCACTTCAACAGGAGATCTGATCCGTCGTTAAAATCAGTTGATTAAGCTGAAAATTTATAAACAAATTACTATTTTAAAGATATCTAAAAATTATATTACTATAGAAGAACCTTCAATTTGCTTACCTCTGCCTATTGACATGGCGCAAGGGCGCTGTTTGAATTGAACTCGCTTTCTGATCTTCTTCGATGATGCTTTGGTTTATTGAACACAATACTGACGAAAAGAAATCGCGTTTAATTTAATTTAAAGGAGGCTGTCTTTGTAAGTGCGGCTCTGTGGAAAGAATGAACAGTCGCTCGACGAAATTTAGTCAGCGGTCTTGTACCGGTAGTGCAGTCTACAGTGCAAAGGTTTGAGTGACTCGAACCACCAGTCACGTGGCAGGTGAAATAATTGTCCTTCAAAAAACAAACAGCAAAGTCTAGCTGTCAAACAACTTTTCTTTCACCGTCAAAACAAACAGAAACTAAAAAATCTACCTTCGTTTTGATCTTAGAGACTTTTAAGAAGGCCAGATTTATCCGTCCGTTTCGTGATCTTGGCTTCCGTTATTTTCAAGAATTAGCAAATGAACGGACGACAAATTTCACAGTGTTATCTTTAAAACTTCAAACAAATTAATGGATATATGCTAATTTCTAAGTGTGTAAAAATAAAAAGTGAAAAGTACAGGGTAAACTCGAAGATTCTTTGATTAAACGTCGCCGTCGAATAAATGGAAGCAAAAACACGCCGCCCTCGAACAAACGCCGCACCCAATTAGAAGAATGCGGATTTATTTGAGGATTATAAGAAAAAAAACAAGTACGGTACAACTCGGTAATCTACATAATCCTTGTAAATTTATTTTCCTATATAAAAATGCTGTTATTGTTCAAAGTCATCTATGAGATCTGAGATCTCAAAAATTTAGTAAAATTTAATAATGGCTGAGTAATGGGCTGAAATTTAAACTGATAGGTGATCGAGAAATCGCAGGAACTTTAAATGGTAACTGATCGAAACTCTAACACTCTGATACTTACATTTACAGCAAGGTGTGTTAGACCATGTTTTTCAGCGGGCAGGCGCCTTTTCTTCGTGTCAAGAATAATAGTGCATATGCTAAACGCTTTTCATTATATTTTCCTTTCCATACAGTGTGAGCATCAAATATTTCTCTTGATCTTGAATAACGATTATGTAACCATGACATTATGAGCAAATAGATGGGAGACAGCGCGCGCGAATTCATTCAAGGCAACACGATGGCGTTCGCTGAAGCGCTTGTTAATATTCCGAGTTTTCCTATCCAATCAAAGAACAGCGCGAGCACTCGTAAGTTCTCCGGGAAGTTGTCGCGTCACCAAGGCGCAGACATCTGCTTAGCAACTTCGAGACCGAAAATTCTTCATCAACAAGTGTTAGTTACCCGTTTGGCTTGTGCAGGTTTAGCGATAAAATAATTGTAGCCAATAAATCAGAAGTTATAACTTTGCGTTTTGAAATACTTGTCAAAAATTGTAGCAACGTATGTCACATTTTTGTACTTCTTGTCCTAAATTGCAATAATTCTTGCCGCATTTTCTATCGACACGTCTATCGAAAATTTAACCAAAAGTTGTCGTAGTATAATTTGTAATTAGCCGAGATGTCACAAACTGTCATAACACGTCGTATTTTTTAGTAATTCTTTTGAATAAGAAACATTCAGAAATTTCGTATTCTTTGTTAAAAACAGCACTGAACCGCAATCACTATATATAAGACACCCATTCCAATGCAATTTCCCATTGTACCTGAAGAAGGCTGGTTTGGCCAGCCGAAATATAGTACACCAAATTTAACTGCTTTCTACGTAGAGAACCAATTAACACTGCTCCTTGACTCCAGAGCTTTTAATAACTTTCTTAACCACAACGAGGGAATATTGCGCAAAGAAAAGTCCATTAAAGACATTCTAATTAAAGCTAAACTCTAAAGGCTTTAGAAAATCTTTTTTGCGAACTGGAGGAGTCGTGCTGGCCCTTCAACACTAACTCACTCCGCCATTTTGAATTTATTAAGATCCACCCACCGCTGACCACCTGAATCACCTTTTACTAACCACAGGCAAACCAGTGCTTCACAACGTACACCTACAATATGCCTGTCTGGTTTGTTTAAATTTGTGGTATTGTCTTGAAGGTAAATTTCGTAGCGCACGGTGCCACCCTTGACGAAGTTACCGCAAATGAAATTGCGCAAAAAGTGGCAAGAGGAATAGACTGAGGCAATGGACTTTGCTATCAACACACCGAAGAGTGGCAGTATAATTGGATTATTGATTGAAAGGCTTCGGATCGATACTGGCCGGCCACTTAACCCTCACAGTGCCCCTCTCCCAACACTGAAGTATAAATGGCTACCAGAAAATTGTTGGGACAAAAACCTGGCAAAATGATGGAGAGTATTCTACGATGGGTTAGCATCCCATCCAGGGAGGAATATTCCTAGCCGCTTCATGCTACGGAGACAGAAGTCGAGCACCACCCGATCCCTTCGATTACAACAGGCCTTACCTTTGTACAACAGTCACAGGTCACAGTCGTTCTCAAGTTCTTATTTTATTGAGTGAAAATGAGACCAGCTCGTTTTAAGAATAAATATTTATACGCTATGCTCTAAAATTAAAACCCTGTCCTTACTGGGGATGCTAAATATGCGAAAATTATATCGATATAATTATGATAATTAATGATAACAAAAATTGGGGCAATAAAGAGTCGACAGAAATATGATCAACAAGGGTTTTCCTTTAATGGATTTTTTTTTTAAATGAAGCAGTTAAAGGGATATCGTTTGAACAGACGAGAAACAACGTTTGACATATCTAGATTCAGTATTTATTGGAAAAATGGAACAGTTTTAAGTGGCCAAATTATATTAACATGCCTACGCCCAATACGGAACGTAAACAATTATTTGGCTTTGTCAAAGAAAGAAATACCAAACTTAAAGCTTCAATCAGTACTATCTAATATTGCCTAATTTTGCTTTCATGAAAATTCGCTAGTAATTAATATACGAAATTGTATACTATACTGAAATCAGTCTACAATAAATTTGATGGATTAAATAGAGCCCTACTGTACTATATACACCCAGTTATATTATAACTATAATAAAATAACCTAAATCGCGCAATCAAGATAAGAAACGGAAAAATATAGTATTTATTCGACCTATATACATGAAAGATAAAAAAAAAAATCAAACAGAAATAACCATGAGATTTCGAACAATATTCAACAAAAGTCTTTGGGACACTTTTTGAAAAAAGCGAAGGCTGTTTGTTTGATCTTCAAACGAAAGATGCGATAGTAGTTTTAAATAAAACAGTCCTTTGACTGAACAAATCAACAAGTTCACCAAAGAAGTTTGACGAGAACTGTGGAAAGCCATCTTGAAGTTCTGTAGTCAATATGCATAACTTTAACTGGACAATTCAACCATTAGCCAAATAACTTTAACTTTTTTTTCAAAGATGTTACTTACAGAAAGGAGGACTTTCTACTGCAAGAAGCCCAAAAGTGCGACTACCCGTACTTTTAATCAACTTACATTCTTTCGTGCAGTTATTGACCAATCAGACACATTTGACGTCACACTTTTGGGTTCCTGGCTGTAATGGCTGTTGACACACTGACATTTTTTGTCACAATCTGCCTAATGTAAAGGTTTCCATTTTCCCACCTACACATAGATGTCATCTTAAATGTACCGATTTAAAAGTGTTCTAACTTTGTCAACAGCCAATTCACTGTGATGAAACTCTGCAGTTGAGCTAGTTTTGATTTGGTTCTCGATTTTGGGAATCAACACGCCGTAACTATTTCACGTGAAATATGCTAAGTCCTTGTCGTCGTTCTGCAGCAATGGCGCCTTACTTTTTGGTAGAAAGCTTTTTTTGATAGCTATACAAGTTAATTCATTACTTTCTTTAAAAGTTGAGCAAAGAAAATAAAAACAGTTTTCCCAAGCAAAAGTATACACAAAACGAGGTACCCTAGCAAAATTTCGAAAATATACATTTTTCACTTAAATGTTTTTACATATTTCATAGTTTCCATTTCTGGCAGTGTAACGCGTAAAAAAGCAAGATAAAAAAAAGCAAACAAACAGAGAAATCACCCGAGAGTGAGTTTCTCTTCAGAAAACCGAAACAATTCCTTTTACCCTAATTCCACATTAATGTAAACTTTACAAGCGAGCATTGCCATTCAGTCATAACTGTTCAATGTGCGACTACCGTAAACAAGGACACTTAGAGAACTAGTAACCAATCACATTGCAGAAAGATGTTGATATTAGTTAATCATTATGGATTACACAATAGCATTAATTTCAATTTAACCTGTACCTTCTTATTCATTGTTTCTGCTCTGTGGTGTGGATTGGTTGCTGTTGTCTAAATGTCCTTTTTAACATCAGCCGCATAGTAAGTCATGTTTCACAATTGTCTGCACTCTTTCTGTTATTGCAACCTCGTGCAATTATTGTAGCCTCATGCAATATTTAAAACAATTACGAAATTCTGCCATGCTTGAAGATTCTCCTGATTTGACACAAACCGATACAACGTGCTTTTAGCAGCAAATCGTCCCCTTTAAACGACTCAAACCAAATCATAACATTTGTCTTTCTGATACAGAGAATTGTATTCACAACACCATTCACGCTTCAAGCAAAGAAGCGTATGATGTTCGCAACTTTTCGCATACACACCAAGCATATTTCCCCCATCATTTAGAGTGTATATTGTTAATACCCATTCTTCGCTTTCGACAGACCGATAATTTTACACCAGATTCAACAAAATTCCTTGCCAACACCTTTCCAGAGTGGAAAATGGCTGTGTATTTCTCTCACCAAATCTTGACGCCCTTAACTCTCATTCCGGCATTTCTTGCCAATTTCAAGTCCTTTTTGTCTTATCAGGTATAACTCCCTTCATTTGCAAAGACTCTTTATAGTGTGTGTGCAAGTGAGTCTGTAAGCTCCCAGACTGCGAGAACGCTTTGGAGCACTGCCAACACTTGTAGGGTTTCTCGCCTGTATGAGTGCGCATGTGCCGCTTTAGGTCCGTAGATCGTGCAAAGGCCCTAGAGCACTCTTGACATTTATAAGGCTTCTCTCCTGTGTGATTGCGTAAATGTCTTTGAAGGTCTGTGGAACGCACGAACGCCCGCGAACACTGCGTACACTTGTACGGGCTCTCGCCTAAAGAAATCCAGGGAAACTATTTAGAACAGGTGATTTCATAATCATTTCACTTGTTAACAACGAAAACAGACTGCATAACGCACGCTTTACTCATTGTTTTGAGGATTGTTTACCTGTGTGGGATCTCATGTGCCTCCTTAGATAACAAGGGTACTGGAACGCTTTACTGCAGTATGAACACTTCCAGGTGCGGCCAGTCTTATCTGGACACACGTACTTCACGTGGCGCTCCAGGTAGCTCTCGTATGCAAAGATCTTGCCGCATTTGTAACATGTGTAGCTCTCATCATCTTAGAATTAAAAAAAAACAAACTTCATCAGTTTAAAGGGGCTATGTCACGCAATTTTAGGCAATTTCGGCACGGACCAACTTGTCATAAAATTAACTGAAATATCACAATAACGGCTTAAAACTGTAGAAGAACTCAAAAGAAACACAGAAAAGCCAAAAAGGGGCATGGATGGGCAAAATTCGAGAAGATTAAAAACGGATTGCGTTCGGGTAAACTTGAAAAACGTCGGCCCGATATTTTTCAATTTTCTCTCAATTTGTATGAAAGTGTCATTTACAATTCTCGAAAATCATCCTTGTTTGTTATGTGGCCATGATTTTGCCGATAAAAGACTTTTGCTCTGCCAATTTGAAGTTTAGAACTCTTAATTAACGAAAATAAATAGAATTACCTAAAATACCGTGACCTAGCCCCTTTAAAACCTGTTTCTAGCAATTAGAGAAAACAACTGGTGATCACTCCATCACGATTAACTTCGAAAACTGAACCTAGGTTGAATCGTATTCAGCATACTGCAAACTTGAGCTTACCTTCAAAAGAATTGCATGAAATTGGCTCTGAGTTAAATACGGTATGCGTGTGAAAAATAAAGGTAGAGGTTCAAGAAACTGCACCAGTGATGCTGGCCAGCTATATCATGTGGAAGGCAATCTTTAAGGACTTTTTAAGTGCCAGGTGAAGCCGACTCGAATAGACTGTAGTGTTGAGCGCCAGGACGAAGGGTGAATTGCAGGATGTGTGAAGGATTTATCGGGAATAACAAGCGCTGGTTTAGACAGATTTTCGATGTAGCGTTTCCAATTTGCATTGTCAAGTTGGAAGAAAAAAACGACCATTAGGAAGTATGTGTGCTTTCATCCAAGTGTGAGTGTGTGTCCCGATTGGATAACGGGAGAGGGTGTCTGAATAAAGACCACTTGTGAGACTTTGATCGACAGAATGCTGGAAACTTTAGGGTTGTCATTTATTTTTCAAGTAGGCAGGGAAAGCAAAAAAGACGCTGGGGGACAAAATGATGTTTTTTAACTTTCCAGTGGTTTCGCAGTAGCCGGGACTCATACTCGTAGTAGCCGGGGGAATTCCCCGGTCCCCGGCCCTTAGTGACAGCCCTGCATGTCATTAAACGTAAAGAGCAGTAGGCTCAAATAATTGTAAAGGAAAGCGAAAGTTGACTCATGTGATTAACATCGAAATTCTTCCAACATTATCAATAGAATGTAAAGGAGACAGGTGTTGAGAGAATTAAGGAAATCACCAACCAAGGGTTACTGTCTAGATGTAACACCAACTTCTCATAACTACGTTTAAAGAAATTTATGAGAATCAGTTATGAAAATAGGCCATTTCCGAGTTGTCCTTTGCCTCATTTTCAAAACGAGTCCTCGTGCGAAACCATTCAAATGAAAATGAGTTTGATTTGCATGAAAATGGGCGTGCTGGTGAAACTCATTTTCATATGAATGGATTCGCAAGAAGACTCTTTTTGACACAGAGGCAAAAGGTAACTCGGAAATGGCCTATTGATCTGTTGAGCTAGGGAGAGTTGCGTACCTGTCTCCATTCTACTGAGCTTTTTCTCAAGGTACCATCGAAACAGCTTTGTTCGCTTGTCTTCCTTTAAATGGACACTTTCTTGAAGATATTTCGTGATCTCCGTTTGGGACACACCGGTCTCCTCGATCAGTTCTTTTTCCAACGCCTTGTTGTTTTCCATGAATTCTCTGATTTCTCTACCGATAATTTCTTCTTTGCCCCTGAAAACAATGACGTCATATATTTCGTTGAGTTACGAGGAGACTGCATAAAAAAACTTTGCGGAAACAAATTGGAAATGGCCATGGCTGCCGTATTCTTCTAGGGAGGATGACGTATAATACATACACCTTATTCGACGGTTTAGCATATAATAACAGCGGATATTTTGCGAGTTGCGTAGTATTTTTCCAAGCCCCGTAGGATAAAATGGCGCGATGATGGAATAATAAATCTACATAAATTGACTTATTAATAAAAGAACTTTACATGAATCGCGTGAATTCCAATTTACTACAATATTCGTTCATTTTACATTAACGGGTAAAAATGATGCAACATATATAACGCAGGACAAGTTAGCTTCAGTTCAACGCAAGCTATTTGCAAACCATATAGCAAGGTGCTTAAAAATTATTTTTGAAACTTACTGCAGCATCTTTTCCAGTTCTTCTTCGAGTTTGTGAAGTCTTGTTGAGCTTTTTTCATTCACGGCATTAATAGAACGTCTCGCCGCTTGCTTTTTCCTCTCCTTTAGGTCGTCGCACTTTTCCTCTGCGCTTTCATTCTCCTCAACTTTGACTTGTTCTTTCCTTAAACTTGCTAAACTGTCGCTAACACTCCGCTTAAACTTTGTTTCGTGAACTTTACGAGGCTCTCTGAAAGTGTCATTTTTATTTAGTTCGGTTTCATGCAATTCACTCTTATTGGTATCCCTGTGGTCTACGTTAACGTTCTGTGCACAAAACTCGTAGTCCGCCCGCCGCAGGCACAGTTCGGCAAGCGTGTGCAGTCCGCGGGTGTCAAGCGCGGGAAAAACAGCCTGTTGGTTCCCGCCATTACTGAAGCGGGGCGCGTGGGAGTTTGCGCTGGTTTCCAGGTTACACTGAATCGCCACATCGCCTGAAAGGAAATAATGTTTTTAAACAGATATTCTTTGAAATATTGTAACAAAGAACATCAGTCTTGACTCTTACATGTTTTTCTTTCCATGATCAATCTGCTATCATCAGAGATCCTATTAAAGTAACCTCAAGGTTCAAACCAAGATACGCTACGTTTTAAGGCTGGAATCTGCAATTGACAAATGTTTCTTCCACGAAAACTATCTCAAACTGTGACAACACTCAACAACTATCATTTTCACTTCCAAATTTAAACGTTTTGGAAGTTTGATACACAACCTTATCCCAACAGGTACTTCTTGCAAGATTTCAGTGAGCTGTAAACTTCAACGGTTTTTGAATTTGGTGTTCCGGAAAAAAGACCCGTAAAATTAATCCCCGGCTGATTTTAAACTGAAACCGGGTTCAAGTGTAAAACAAAAACGCTTATCTAAAGAAGATTTTGACAAGATAAGGTCAAGTTTGTATCGTAGAGAAGCGCTCTCGTTTGACTCTGGGGGTGCGAGGACTTTTTAAATAGAAAACAGCTAACAAGTGCCTGGTTGTTTGTTAAAGTTGGCGATATGACACCATGCGCTAGTGTTATCTTACCTCAAGCTTGCTTTTAGAGTGTCTTCACGTGTGATGACGTGATAGGAAGAAATTTCACTTCGAATAACTCAATTTTACTTTGCGCTATGACAAATTTTCCATTTTCTTCAAGAAAACCAGCAGTTATAAACATTTTCAACTTCTGATGAGAAGCGCGTTTGGTTTAAAGTTCACTAGCTCGACGGGCCGTCAAAATTATACCAAGTAAGGCAGAAAAAAACAGTCTCTTCCCCGTAATTCATCAGCTACAATACCCGATAATTATGTTATCAAGAAGGCAAAACGTATTAAAGAAATTCACTTCAATTATTATGGTTCTAATGTTCAAATTTGCGGTGTGCGGTCACACTTGACCAGCCAGCCATTGTCATAGTAACTTATACCAGAAGACTTGTTTCATGTTAATCTTTAGATAGCGTAATCCCAATTACGTTATCCGATAACAGAAAAATCACGAACTGCAATGTTAAAATAAAAACCTTATGATTCTTTAGCTTGAAATTGTATATAAATTTATATCTTGAGGCTCTATATTAAAATTATCTTTTTCTTCTTACGAATCAAGGTGTAGTGCTAGACTGTGTTCGTTTACACTCCCGCTGACTTAAGCTGACAACTCTATTGTCACTTTCTTCAGCGAATGAAGACTGTGGACTTCATTACAGCCTCAAAATTCAGTTTAGACAATTCGTATTTTGGAACTAAAAGCTTAAGCTGCGATTAAACATGTTTTTCGGAGCGTGAAGGTCTTTTCTAATCGCCATATTGAAGTCTAGGACTTAGCAGGTGACAGTGTCAACAAAGTTTATCAACACAAACCGGTGGTATTTAATCCTTGGTTCGTCTCAGTCGCTCCTTCCTCGGCAACTTCCGATAACTCTTCATTATCTATGAGAAAATTCAAAAGCATTTTACACAGTGTAGTTAGTTGAAAAAGACGAAGAGAAAGCTTGTTAAATGAGCTTGAAAAACTAGCGCAAAGTTGAATTATTGATGCCTGTTTGTGATTTCACTACTTTTGCATACTCTGTCACTGAAGTAATCAGCGGTAGAAAATTATCGTGGAAAGATTTGCTCCTCAAATTCAAAACCAATTGAGAATTAATTCGTTTCGTTTTACTAGACATTAATAGAAACTCGATAATTAAATGGCAAAAACGATATTCAATTTTTGGACAGTCTTTCTTGTTCCTATTGCTCGCGGGTTGCGCTGACCCAACGAACCGCGGACATACACCAAAACAGAAATTAAAAAACGAAGTTAACAAAACTCAAATAAAATCTAATAAACTTGCATTTAAATATGCGATAGCACAGATTTAGTTTTAATGAAAGTTAAGTTGTAATTTTCCTTAGCTTGGAACTCGCGCTGACCTTTGATCGTTACAAGAGTCTGTTGTATATGAATAACAACACGGGTACTTACACTCGCTTATTTCCTCCTCAAGTTTCCTCTTATTGCGAGAGGGTTTTTTCACAAGGAAAGATTTTGGCATATCACCGTGGCGTCCTCGTGTTCTCCTTCAAACCAGGCCCACTGCTCATCTAGCTACAAGGCAACTAAAGGAGGTATTCCTCCTTTCTTGCCTCAGATGACGTTATCAGCTGATAAGCTTTCCCTCCATTAGCGTCTCTCTTACAACTCCACACATCGCTCCATCACCCAAACGCGTTACTGATACTGCAGTGTGAGCATGCGCAAGCGCGGTCCTCGCGTTTCAAAACAAACCAGAAAACCGTGCGTTGTTCGCAGAGGGAAAATCTACGGCGACGTGAGAGGAAATTCAAATTTGAACGACTGCGTAGCCGTCTGGAAGAGTTCTCCAAACCCTGGCCGAGAATCGACAGTGGGAAGATGTTGTTGATGTTACACCGCTAGCTGTTTGGAGAATTTTCAGTCCGTCCAACCGGGCAGATAGAATAAGTCAATAATTACGTCACATTTAGGCGTGTGGTTAGGTAATAAAGTTGAATGTCTTACGATTAGCGTCATGCACCAAGATTAACTTACTCTTGGACTTCTATTTTGCTTAAACCCCTCAAATTTCCCCTTTTTGAGCCAAAAACATTTACTTTAAGGTGCTGGGATTAATTTTAGCCGTCGAAGACGCGAGTTTTCCCCCGGGCGAGAGACTCTGTGGACCCTTGTATTATACTTGTCTTTGGCCGGTTCTTGAATATCCCGCGCTTGACCCGTTTTCGTAGTTGAGAAAGCGGCAAACCAGTGTTTAGTTTGCAGGTGGCCCACGGCGCTGCGTGTCAACAGTGAATAACAGCGTGTTCACCGCGATAAGATCAGAATAAATTGAACAACACTAGCGAGACAGCCTGGGTTAAGTACGACTGCTAGACCCATGAATGCGGGGTCGAAAAATCTTTTTGCTACCCAGTATGTCTTTTGTTATCTTAAGTTCTCGATCACGAAAAGCTTCACATCAGTTTCAGCCGCGAGAGCGCCTTAAGTCCGTTATTCTGGGCGACTTCGACCGTTGTTGATAGTGCGTCTTTCAGGTAACTGAAAATATGGCACAAAATAATCATGATCTCATGATATGTTTTGGCCTCCAATTGACAGAATACGAACCAAATACTTTCTCTGATCTTGAAATATGAACATAAACTGATAAACTCTCGAATCAAACGTTTCATTTCCGTGAGTTTTGTTTCAAGACTTTGAATTTAAAACAGGTGCATGCCTCGATATTTTCGTTGAGAATTTGGGCAGTTGAAAGTTCACCATAACCAATTTTGCAAGATCATTTAGTTTACGTCTTTAATTCAAAGAGGAAAAATGATTTTCTTATCGCTAAATGTAGCCAATTCAGTTTTATTTGAAGAACATCATTGACCTTGACCTTTTAATAACGAATTTCGACAACATTTGACATTTAGGACGTCAAGGGTTAACAAGCAATAAAGCTCTTAACACAGAACTTAATCAAGGCGTCAAGAATTTAGCTAGCTAGAGACAATTTAAAAAATCGGGCTGCTTTGCATTTCTTAGCGAAGCTTTACAGAAATTGTAACTTCAGATTTTCTGAGGTAGGAAAAAACTCTCTTGTTTATCTCATCATATTTGTTGTACTTCGTAACGAGTCTAATCTTACCAGACAGGTCCTTTTACAGGTTCCTTATTGGACCTGAGCTCGCATCATTGCTAGCAAAACAAACTCGTTTTTTTTCTGGTCAGTCGAAGACCGCATCGTTAAAATGGATATTTTCTCGTCAATGAAAATACACAATTTTTCTGAAAACTGGTAGATAAATTAGTATTACTTTTCAAGTACTCGTTTCAAGGAAATGTCAAGATTTTGGCCGGGGATTTTGGACTAAAACGAACGTTAAACAAATAAAATAATGTTTACTGACAAATGTGTTTAAGTGGAAAAAGGAAAACGAAATGCTTTTATCATGAATTCGACCTCACTTTTAAAATTGCCTCTAAATAGACGCAAAATATTCCTTGATTCAAGTATTCGTCTCCAGTTAAAATCTCCAATCTTAACTTCAAAAGTTGGATGCAAATTCTTTAGGTTTATGATCATAAACTTGTTTTCTTTTAGATTAGATGACCGTGTGATTTGATCAGCGAACCGTGAAAAGTGTTCAATTGGATTAATGCGAATGTTTTGAAAGATTTGTCAGCTTCCACTTAAATAAACCATGATGCGATCTTGGTGGTCAATAACCGTTATAGCATGGATGAATAAATCCACTTTCCTTTTTGTTTAGCAGCTGAAGAGCCAATTCGGCAAAAAATCAAGCTTTTGAAGAGTCTTACCTCAAACCGATCCAAGAGCTCCCATCCCGCCATGCGGCCAGAGTATTTGATCTGAAGTTACCTCCGTTTAATGAAAAATTTGGCGCAAAACTTCGCCTGCCAGGTCGGCCATTTTATCACCAAAAAAGCGTTTGTCAGCGATCTCGAGCTAAATGATTTCGTGGTCCACTGCTCGCATCATTCCATTCAGGGTATCCTTTTGCTATTAAAGGAAAACATTTAAGTGCGGGTTATCTGCCAGAAGAGACCTTCTTTTTTTTAAAAAAGTGCATTATCAATATGGTATTACCAGAAACTCTTCCCAGATTAGCAGAGTGAGAGCAATTACAAACTACATTGACAGGAAGCACATATCGGGGTTCACTTCGCTATCTTTTTTTAGTTTTTCCCTTTTTCTGTAAAATCCGAAAAGGGTGGGGAATTCTGTGAAGCCCTGACCGATGGGTAATTTGACCATGTGACCAAATAGTGGGAAATTTGACCAGAATTCTTCAAAAAAGTGAAATGCCCGGGATTTTTGCCTGAGGAAGTGTATAGCTCGCTCTAGGGTTTGAGTGATACATTTTATGTATCTCCGAAGACGCATCTTTCTTCTGTATTTTTTGTTTTCGTTATTGGCGTAGTAATCCACTGCGAGGTGCTATTTAAACAAAACCTTATTAGACAAACAGGTTAAAATACTAAACCCACATGTAAACTAAATAAAAGCCGTTTAAATTTCGTCGTATAAATTGAAATTAATCTTGTTTATTTCCCGCGCGAGAAAATCACATCCAACTGGTACCCGCTAAACAAATTATCCACGCATGCGCCCTGGCCTCAGCGTGTTCACAACGTTGGTTTCCACACAAAAGAAAAGAAAACTGCCTTTAAACGACATATGAGGAGCAGAAACGTTTTTAAACCTTTGCACAGGGCTGTAAGGAATTTTAGAACTAATGCTGCCCGAGGAACCAGGCCGCGTTGAAGTGCATATGGCTTCGCATCGGTTCTGTCTCCGGTTGTGTTTCCTTGGTCTGGTAACATTGTCTTTGTGTTCTGTTGTGTTTATTATGACAAGAGGTAAGGAGTTCAGTTCCTTTCGTTAACTTCAGATAAATCGCTTTCCAGCGTCTAGGCAGGTAGTTTTTGCAGGAATTGTTTGCGATGGATGATCGCCTAGAGGTTATATTTTGATGTGCTCCTTGCTTCTAGATGATCGCTCTTTAATCATTCACTGAAGCGTTTAACAAACTATCGACACTATTAAAAATGGCGCAAACGGGAATTGCATTAAATTTTGCGCTATAACAGACGAGATGTTCTGAGTCTGATTTTTTTGTTCTGTACGGCTTGATACATGCGTTAAGATAGTGACTCAAGCAAGCCAGCCTGGTCGGCGAATACATTTGCGCGAATGCTGTTTACAAAATACTTCTCCACCGGACAGTACATGGAACTCCTATTGCAGTCGGTGTTTTTACTAGCGTTTTTCCGTCGTTTTTAATTTCTCACTTCACAGTTTTCCGTTGTATATTGTGAAGAAAAGCCAAACTGGCCTGTTGCTCTTTTCCTGACATGGCTGCATGGCCACTAAACTTACCCAAGTTGATCGAGGACTCGGCATTTTGGTACTCACGGAATACGAGATTAGCGGTGCAGTTTTTATAATGGGGTGACATCGTTTAGAATAACTTAACGTAAACAAAATAATGTTACGAGAAAGGTTTGTGACCGTAAAAACGACTGCATGTTGAACAAAAATTCTTGGCTGAATCAAGAAGAGACCAAAAAACCCAAAGGAAACAAAAAAAGAATTTTATTCAAGGTAAGACATGGGGTTTTTCTATGATGACAACTCTGAACTGGACGCAAGACTTTTACCATTTGGCCACTCAACGCAATTATTTACGCACGAAATTCAACTTCCCACTTATGTCCAGAATTGAACGCAAATGTTGTTCAATAAGTACGTTATATTTGACTGGGTTATTTGCCATTTTTATGTCACTTCATATTTGACAGAATTATATCTGTTATATGTGTTGCGGTGAATTTTTACTCAATGAGGACACTTTGTGATCCATATCATAAGGAGCGTGTATCTCAATATTGATCAGTCCTGAACACATTTCAGCTTGCGACCACTTGTGCCTCGATTAATTTTGCACAGACCTTTATAAATATTTTTTTATTTCCAACAGGTTTTTTCTCCTTCTACATTCGCCCAGGATTTGAAATAGTCGACGAGTTCAACAATTTACTTGAACAACGCGAACTGCAGAATAGTTACGCTCACAGAAGAAACTACAGCGAGAGAACTTGTAAACAAGACAAGTTTGACGACATTTTATTGGTTATTGCTTTCGTTGAGTTCCTCTATGACTCTATTCCTTATTTGGAGCAGCTCTACAGAAACCGCTTTCCAAACATTGTTTATTGCGGGCCTATAAAACCGCCTCAGGAAGGCGAATATAAAATCATTGTGGTCTCGATGATTCGCGGAGTTACTGCTTACGAGTGCCTGAGCACTGCAGTGAGGACACAGCCTCAATTTACTGGTTATTTATTTGTTAGAAGGGACGTGTTTTTAAACTTTTGGAGCATTGCAAATTTGAATAGGTCTCGCATATGGGAGAGCTCGGGGCAGCTTGGTAACCAGGTCATGTTTCAGCAGCCGCGCGATTCCTGGATCTGGTGGTACACACCATGGGGACTCAAAGCATGCGAGGAGGCTTATAAAGACCTTATTTACTTGAATGACGCGTACAAACGTGCAATAATCGATAGCAAGGGACAGCAAGAAGGCCCGTGGGATGTGGAAAATTCTTTGAATGCTTTGCTATGGAATGGGCGCGGTTTGAACATGTGTTATCGTGGTTTCTCAAATCTGTTCTACATTCCTTCTGAACATGCGGTTGCGTTTGAAAAACTGTCCGCCGTGTTTCGAAAGCATCAGGTTTATATGGACATAGCGGTTCCGACTATAATAAAAATGCTCGATTTGTCCGAAAGAGCCGAACAATTAACAGGAGTGGACGTTGGGTCGATTTATGGAGAGGAACTTGCACACAAAGATGATAGTTTGTTTTGGCGACATTTTTCGCCGAACACTAGCTATATTAGACCTATTGTTGTGACAAGAAATTACACTGTAAACTCAAAGCCGAGTGGCGTCGTGGACGTTTTGTTAAAATGGCTGAATCATGTTGACTGTTCAGAAGGCCTGTCCTAGCACACCGAGCTTAGCTTGAGTCACGTGACCAAGTGATTATGTTTGGCTTGGAAAGTTTTGACACGCAACGGAGGCTGAGAGAGGTGACGCGAAGACAAGGTTTCCCGCCAAAATTTGACTGAGCTGTGATCGTCGTCGATCCTTAGTCATGTGACGTGTTACTTAGCAACGTGACGTTTCAGATGTCGCACCACAAGTTTACGTCACAGATTTCTAAGAGTACTCTTACCACTTTGTAATTGGCCATTCACATTCGAAACAGCTCCGAGCCAACTTTCAAACTCTTTCAACTGCCAGCAAAGACGACAGTCTAAAGGTGTTGTATCACGATATTTTAAAGGACGTTTTCTTGTTGTACAAATTTATATACAAACTGAAGTAAACCTCAAGAAAACTGAAGTATTTTCTAAGATAGAAAAACACGCAAAAGAACAATAAAACCAAAGTAAACAAGGATGCTTACGACCGAGGAAGATAAAGGTGGCTGATAACGGTTTTCAGCATTTTCCAGCCCTTATACTTTGATGAGTCAGTATTACAATTCTTTATCAGTTGCTATTACAGTAATGGTATGAAACAAAATAATGCCCAATCATTGGTCGACAAGTTGTGGTCATTTTCTTGACATCAGTAATTACCACAGCAATAGTATAACCTGTTAAAACACCCGTAATTTAAGCTTTCAGTGCTAATCACTCACAAATGAGCTCGGTGACCCATTTTTTATGAGTCAGTAATGATCAGCATGTCATGATACAACGTTTGGCAAAGTTAAACGATTATTAACAATTAAAAAATTGGTAGCTTGTAAGCATTTTGTGATTAAAGTACAATTTTTAATTGTACTTTTCAAAAGACTGAAAACTGGGTAATTGAAAAGCCAATTGAATAAGTTAAGTATGATCTTCCAACAAGTGTTTCGCCGAGACACCTTAAATTTGTCAGTATTATTTTGTAATTCTATATCTTAAAATTGATTATTAATTAAATATCCTAAAACTGCAAAACAAGCAATTGATAAAGAGTTGTGGCACTGACCCATCAAAATATAAGGTCTGGAAAATGCTGAAAACCGTTATCAGCCACCTTGAGACGGACTAGGAACAGTAGGAACGGCCTTTTTTTTCAAATGCCATCCTTTGACGTACGCCCTTATTTCATACATAACCCAGTTAACGCTGTGTTGAACGCAGAATAAGAAAGAAATGATTTCTAAACCGTTTTAGTCGTTTTGTATCTTGAAAAAACCGCGCGCGCTCTCAGGGAACGTGTGTGTAGTATAAGGTTAGATTCTTTATATGTTTTGAGAAATAAATTGGCCCTAATTGTCTCAGTATTTTCCTTAGATTTTATTGTAACAATGTCATATCGTCTTTTTGTGTTTTCTTCATTTTCCATTTCAATCTTATGAACAAAGTTGGTACATATATGTCCACATAAAGATTTTATGCTTTCCATTTTCACATTCCGACCGGTCAGACCACAAGGGACCGACTGTTGTAAATGGAACGACACTTTCCGATTAAACTGGGCCAACCGAGAGGAACGGGCCTTTCCATTTTGCGTTCCATTCCCCAGTGCCCCGCATCTGTATGAAGCTACTAAACTGAAATAAGGTAGCTAACCAGTCTGTCAAAATGGAACGGTTAATTTCGGTCCGATCGGTCAAAGTGGACCACTTTCAGAGGTGGTCCCAAATACTCTGCTCGGACTGAACCGAAACGGACCTCCCCATTTGACTTTAAACCGAAATTTCCGAAAATCTTGGGTAAATAGAAAGCACCCAGTTACCAAGATTGAAATGCTAACTCTCCCTACTAATCACCATACATTTCTTTTAACGAAAGTTCTAAAAATTTGGCAGCAAATCAAGACTGATGGTTTTCTTTATTCTCATCACGTGTTTGCGTAAGGAGAGGTAAGATGTTGATCAATATTTAAAAACGGTTTCATAGGTGATGGTTGGATATACTAAGCAGGCCGTAGGCAGGAAAATCAAGAAAAATTAAGTTGTTGAAATCCACTTTGCGACTTGTTCATTTTGCAAAAGAGGAGACTGGTGACCACTTGCTCTAAGAGAGAAAGACTGGTGACCATTTTCATGTTCCAAGAGAGGAAGACTGGTGACCAATGTGGTGAAAGAGCTCTTTCGTCCAAGTATTGCTTTTATCGTCCAATATATTCTTTCCACCTCTTGACTGAAGATAAATATACAGCAACCAATCACATGGCATCTCATTATAAAACTTCTCTATAAACCGGCCAAGCCATCGCAAATCTCTGTCGCGGAAAAGCTTTCCTATAAACCCCCAACTGGAGAATGCCAATACATCCCATTTTTTGTCGCCTCTGAGGTCGATAAATTGTCGTATTTGACTCACAGTATTCGGCTCAACCGCGACATCATCTTCAAGATGCAAGTAATACTGTGCTAGACCTTGACTATAATAAAACATAAACACATAATCCATGCTCTGTTTGGAACGCCAATACATTCTTTCTGGGCCATCATTTTGAGTCGACTGAAGTCCTCTTAGGCGGGGATAGAACGAAGGTGGAGCCGAAATCACGTGAATTAGGTTCATCTCCAAGTATTTAGCAAAATTTGAGTGCAGTTCTTGCTTGATTTTTATCCGAGCTGATTCTTCTGTGTCCGCAAGAAAGACAACGATTAAGATATTTTTCAGGTCTTCCTCCGAGGTGCCGTTGGTTATTAGTGAGTTTATTGTTGTCACCAGGTAACTCTCTGTCTTGTTTTTGAACGTTCTCTGAACTGTGGGAATTCCAATGGTCAGAAAAACTGAAACGAAAAGGATTGTAGTTGAAAATACAATGGCATCTTTTAGGGGTAATTAAAGCTCGAGCCTCGCCCAGATTGGTCCCCGTCTGTTTCATATGCCCCCCTCCCAGGGGCTGTTACCAAAAAATAAAACCATCTTCACTCGTACGGAGGCTAAAATAAAGGGCATTAGAGTGTGAGACCTTCCGAGTGAGAGAGGTTTTATAAGAAAGAGTGTTTTAGGTGGAACAGTTCAAAGAAGTTGTTACAGGAGGCAACTTGCCGCGTATTTTGTCTCTTAAGTTACCCCCGAAAGTAGAAATAAAATTTCACGGTTGTTAGTAAATCTCTAAACTTGCAATCCCCCGCAAGCAACGATCCTCTGAAAGTAGCTACCATATAGGGTGTGACTTCAGAAAAAAAGACAAAATATCACATACAAAAAGTTGTTGAACTCGAAAGAAGCGACACATCCCCTCACAACCTACTAAACGACCCTTCCAAAACAGTGAAAGAAAAGACTGCTAAATGGAGCGTATTCACTCTCGTGGCCAGTGGCCATGTTGGTTTGCCCCCCCCCCCCCCCCCCCCAAAAAAAAAAAAATACAATTTTTAAACAAAAATAGATTTTAATTCCCGGTGGGATGGCTTGGTGGAATTTGTTACCTTTTCTCGTAAGCGGGTTTCCTATTTCTCTGACGCTTGATTTTGTGATGATTTCTCCATTTTGTGAACATGACACAAAGTCATCTTGGGGACAGCTTGTTTCACAATTCAGGCCTTAAAAAGTCGGAGAGGAAATTATGGAAGAAGATGGGCTGAGCAACGAAAAATAAAATCACTTATGTGAACAACATATAACTATGCAAACTTATCTCTGATAACAACCCTAGTAAACGGTTCATTTACTTCTGATTGGTTACTTAGGTAGATCAGTTGCAAATCAATTGAGTGTCGTAAAACTAAGGCCAAAGTAATCAATCTAGCTAATCACAAAGAACACAGACAATCCAGTGAGGCAATCAAAACTCGAAGCAAATACATGTAGCCGGTGCGAAGCGCGGGAAATCGTAGACTGGAACTCTGGGTGCGAGAGCGGTGGACCAATCAGAGATCGCTGTGAAACCTTGCAACGGGCGAGAAATGTCGCGAATCCAACAAACGATTAGCCTGCGAACGCAGACGTATTTCCGGCTGTCGCTATTGTTTTCGGGTTTTTCACCGGATTGGCTGAGAAAGTGACATATTTGTTTTGATTGGTTAAGCGAGTTTTCACGAGCATTTTGAACCAATCACAGAGCTTAGCCAACGTGAGATCAAAGCCAACAAACGAAGGGCATTTGACAATTGTCTTGAAAATTAAAGTCGTGCTTACAAAATTAAGTACTTACTCTGGCTAAGATACTGAAGTCTCCAATTTAAATGAAGCATCAATCCGGCAGTTACAATTAAAATAACATTCTTTATTGGTGAATTCTTCCCTCTTGTATCGGTGAGGCACAGCTTTAACTGCAAGCAAAAATACATAAATTTGACTGCGGTAAACGCTCACACAAACGAAAAAAGCAAGAAATATTCCGCTGTTTGTAATGAGTATTTTATACTTAAAAGTCCGTACCTTTACAATCCATCTCATCTTCTAGCAACTATGGCTTTCTTGAGTCGTTTTATCACGAACCTATTCAGTATGAAAATACCAAGTATGAGAGACGTTCGTCTACTAGAAATTTAAGTTTTCAGTTTTTATTTTCTTTAGCTCTCCACACATTTGTCTGTGATTCAATAACCCGAGTTATAATTTAATTGATTCGCTCTTTAAAACAAAGACAAATTATAAATGTTCTTTTTACTAAAAAGTTCGAAACAGTGTTTGTTTAAAAATGCTAATTATTTCAACGTTTTTTGTGTTCCGATTCATCAGTGTTGTTTAGATCATTGAGGACACTGACAAAACTGTTCCAGATTTAAGGAGTGTAGAATATCATAGAATTTTTCCAGCATTTGAGTTTGGCAAGCGTATCGAGTATAGCCCTCCTAAGTTTGAGTGAAGTTTTCTCGCTCCTGGTCTAAAAAATTCTTTTTGAACTCGAAGCTAGAAAAGCTAGAAGGATAGTAATAAAATAGAATGCAGAAGATCTAACTCTATTTCAAGTATTTCTCATCATCTCCTTGTTTTAAGATTTCGTGTTGAGGAAGATTTGTTTACTCAAGACATGAATCTCTGCTGTCGCGAAGACAAAACGAGACCTTTTCGTCAGAAGCATAGCGCTGCAGTAAAAGAATTGCTTTCCTTAATTAAAATAAGAGAGGTAAGTGTATTAATAAACCATCACCACGCAGTTAAAACGTGAGCAACTCTGGTTCGCAAGAAAAGAAAGAAAAACGAATTTGTCAGATCAGGTCGATTTGTGGCTGTCATTCAATTCATAAAACCATACCTTAAATCTCACTCTTTCCAAACCCAGAAAGACGTTAAAATGTCTCCAGCGAAGTCTCTGTTTCTTTTTCGTCGAAAATCGGTTGATGTAAAGCGACAAAATTGAAATAAAAATCACCCTTAGGGCAGAATAAGAGAGAAAAATTCTTATCGCAGCGGAGACGTTTAGAAAATAATCGTTAAGCTAATTTATGCACAATTGATCTTTATTTCCAGAATAGCAATAAAAGATTTTACGTCTCCATGGGGTTTGATTGTTTTTTTGTCCACGTCGCTTTGAATGATATTATATCTTCATTTAGAAAATAAACAGAACAGATTTAACACGCGAATTCTGAAAGTTTTTAACCATGATATCCTTGTTAACAAACGAAGCATTCAGTGAGAAAATTGTGAGAAATTAACTGCCCTGAAAGCTAGCGATATTGAGTTTTCTTTCACTGATAATTTGCACCCGTGCAATTTATAAATGTTCCAATGCGTTAGTGAGCAGTTATAAATCAATTTATTACTTCGACAACAAATAGCGTATGAAATAAAACAAACTAAACTTTAATACAACATCTTTCCAGCAGGCAAGCACAGGTTAAATTTGCGAACGCCAAATCACGAAACTATTAAGCATTTTCAGCAGATTTTTTTAATGTTTTAAATTTGTACTACTTTTAACTGGACTTGGCCACGAGGGCAGCTTCTTTGTTGTGATTGGTTTATACGACACGGGGTTTTATGCCGATGCACTTCCATCCACTCTTAACGTGTAATCACGTGCCACAGCGATAATTCACATTGGTCTTTATGACGGTAGTTCTGTAAAAACCTTTTAAGTTTTTCACCTTTTCCGCACAAAGCGAAACGAGAAACATCTTTCCACCGCTTTCTTCTGTACTCGCTTGGCGGTCAATAAGTTTAGTAAAATTAATAAACAACGTGGATGAAAGTCGCGATGCCAATTTATTTTCTGTGGTGTTAATTGGCTTTGTGCTCAAGGAAACACTGACAAAACAAAGTACCTGGTATTGATGTTTAGCAATTGTTCCTTTTGAGTGATCTCGGGGTACAAGAGTGAATTCGGCTCCAACGAGCTATTCTCCTTGGACAAATTAGCCGTGCATTTTAGAGGCATAACTTGGTATCAGTGTAAAAATTGGCAATGATATGATTATTTTAGCAAATAACTCTTCTAGTTTTGTCCGTCTAGGGACGTATTCATTTAAATTGAAATTAGATGGAGGCGTATCTGTTCGGTTTTCAAACTAGTTGTTAAACTGAAGTGTACTAATTTTATCCGTCTTTAGTGTAAAAGCGACCAATTTGCTTTAAAAATAGTCATCGGTAAAATGAAAGAGCCATTTTCACCCCTGATGCTTTGCGCGCCGGGGTACATTTTTCACATATGAAAAATCCGCCATTTTCTCGAGTTTGTAAAAGTGCTTCTTTCGTATCAGGCAATATTACGCGCGATTTCGCAGGATAATTGTTAAGTATTTCTAATTCCTTCAAAACAAAAAACACAAGTACGCAAAGTACTCTGGTTGACACTGGCTCTTTGATGTCACTTCAAAGGGATCTTCTGGACCCCAAAGGCTCACGGTGTGAAGACAAGAAAGCGAAGGCCTGGGGTTGTGAATAGCGAAGACTGATCATTGCTGTAAAGTGCATGACAACACAGTTAAGTCTGCTGACCAAAAAGCAGGTCGCGCACAATAAAATGCATCATTACGCGCGAATCCAGAAGGCGATGGGAAAGCCTGTTTGTAAATTAAATAAAATAAGGTTTAATAAGACAATACTAACGTAAAGGAACTGATCGGAAGATATCAAAGTGAAAAAAACTTATCATGCAACAACGGATTATTTTTTTTTAAGATACGCATGAATACTTTTAAACGGGTGCCATATGTGTTGAAGTTGTGATATTTCTCCGTGACCTCACTGATCCGAAATCATAATTATAATGTTTATATAGGTTCGTTCTTATTATCTGAGAAAGTGTTTGCCGTTCAGGTTTTCACCAACTTTTTTTGGTGCTGAAATTGTAAGAAAAGACCGTTTCTTTTCGTTGGAGGCCAAGACATTTTTGCTGGTACCTGACTGGAAAACTTGACTTGAGGTGAACTGTTTTGTCACGACCTTCTATGTGAATTCGACTTGCCATAAATCTGTGACAAAATGTTCTCCGTGTACACAGTAAAGAAAAATGTGAATTTATTTTATCGTCACATATTGGGCTGTTGTGAAAGATCAGCGACAAAACCATAACCGTCTTCATTATAGCGCGGAATTTCATCTATTGATAGCGACCGGCGACCTTCACGCGGACTTCGTAGGTGGCATATAAACAAATCAAGGAGTGACACTTTAAACGAAAACTATTAATCCTTCCTCAAAACTATTCAAGTTATGCCATGGATATTGCCTCGGTGTGGGTTAGGCTGGCTTTGTATTTTACTAGTAATTTGCAGTGCCGTTGCTGTAATTTCTTCATATTGCGTTGCTCTCTCCCATGGACACATTTACCCGTTCCTGCCAGCGATCAGTGAAACTGGAGTGTTGTATCCAGAGAAGTATGTTTTCAGGGAGTTAGCTAATTTATCTGCGTTTCTATTCATCTCCAATGCGTTCGTTCGTTTTATGCAGTATAAACTTGTGGCTGAGCAGTGTCGCGAGGAACACGTGAAGTTACGCCGCCTTAATAAATTGGCGTTTGTGGTCGCCATTTTGGCTGGTGTTGGAATGACTTTTGTGGCGAACTTTGAAATCGAAAAGGTATGCCCAGAAACTATTTTTATTATTATTTTTTGATATATCATTTTGATCACTGTTCGCATTCTTTTCGAGTTCACACAACGCTTCTCTTCAATCCAGGGTGTATTAATCGGACCGGTTATATAAAAGGCGGTTCATAATACATGTAATACTTTAGACCTTCCCGTCTTTGGTGTATACTTTAGGCTCGTTGTAATGCCAAAATCAGTTGTCATTTACTATCTCGATACTATCGGCTATTTCGAACTATTTTTTTGTTTCCCCTGACGGTTCGAAATAGCGGAGTTCAACTTTATACAGCTATTTCTAGAAAGGTTGTCGGAGAAAAGTGCACGCGACAATCCCGAAAGGTATTGTGGGTAGTTTTAATTTCACTGTTACTTGACTTCAGCGCTTCAGCGTTTCAGGGAAATGTGAAAAAATGGCACGAGACGACATGGACGTATGTTTGCGAGTGCTTAAAGAAAGCAACAAAATTGGTTCGACAGCTGCACTGTCAAGAACACTGTATTGATTATATCCCAGATTGCCTTTCGGGATTGTCGCGTGAACTTCGCATTGACAGGATGGTGTACTGTGAGCCACCATTAACTGTAGGCCTGGGACCCTCTGACAAATAAAATGCTGGGGAGAGTATTGAAGGCCTGACTCAAGAGCTAGAGAAAAGAGTAACTAGAAATAGAGCATTTGGAGCGGGTGGGGGGTAGCTTTTAGTCCTGTACTCCTGTGGTCAAGCTTTTATGTCCCGGGGGCGGGTGGAATGAGAAATGACATTTCCATCTGAGAACACAAGATCAGTTGTAAACGTTCGAGCACTAAAAAGATTATTTTTCCTTTTTTTACGTATCTTTTAGAACTGGTCAATCCACGACATCGGTGCGATGACAGCCTTTGTGAGCGGTCTTTCATACTGCTGGTTACAGTGTGCAATGTCTTACAAGCTGCGAGACCACGGTGTCATCAATAGTTCAGCGGTGTGCCATTCTAGAGCCATGCTCTCCCTCATAATAACCTTCTGTGTGATGATATTTGGCGCGTGCCAGGCCAAAGCCAATCTGGAATGGGACCGAGTGCGGCCTCGATATCATTTCCTTGCAAAACTCAAGTGGAGTCCTCAAGATCCCGGATATTTGTATCACGTGATTTCCAGCGTTGCCGAGTGGAGCATGTGCGGAGGAATGCTTCTGTTTATGCTGACGTTTGCACAAGAGTTTCAACAGATAGAAATAACTTCGGATATTTCATCTACAGATTATTGGTAATGATGATGTGAGGTCTGGTCCATATTGAGCCTATTTTATCGTATTGGTAGAACTGGCAAAAAAATCTGCTTTCCACGAATTGTATGAGCCCGCTGTTTTCGGAAGGGATGTTGCTAGGCAACTGACGTTTCTTTATGGCACTGCTGCTGGTGACATTTTCGCTTAGGTGTTCGGGCTCATCGGAAAATTTGACGAGCTTTTACGGAGATTTGCCGAAAGTCGGCACTTGGAGTTGCAAACATTAAAAGGGGTTTATGTGGTTTTCATGCATTAGGACATGAAGGGCCCACTAAAGCATATCAAAAACGAACGCTCTTTTATTAGTTTTTATACTGATTAAAAAAAATCTTCCACTTTTAATTTAGTTAGTAATTAACTTCTTTTATGACCTCTTTTATGGCGAGAATAAACTGAAAGGTGTGTCGGACGCATAACATTTTGGCGGGACAGACGCGTCAACAATGGCGGGAAAAAATGGAAGGTGTGTCTCATACGCGTCGATAATGGCGGGAAAGAACTGAAACGCGTGTCGGACGCGTCAATAATGGCGAGAAACAACTAAAAGCTGTGACAGAGTGGTAACATTTTGACGGGAAACGAATGAAACCTTTCATGGACGCAGTACGTTATGGGGGGAAAACGTTTCGGCACGTTGGATATGCAAGGATTTATTGCATCAGTTTTATTGAATTTATTTAGGCGTTTTTTATTCAACAGGTTGCTTTTTACTACCGGCTGACATTGTTTTGGAAGATAATATGCAACAATAGGGGAGTTTATATTTTATGACCATTTCTATTCACACAAGGTTATCATACTCCAAACTGTTTAAGAATGTAGCCAGCGAGCTTCTGTAGTCAGTTATCTGCAGTAATGTAGTCACTGATGTATTTAAGAAGCTTTCAGCCCAGTTACAAATGTAGAGGATAGCACGCTTGTGTTATTCTCAACATAATTGTCTCACTTCAAAAGAGTACTTTCTTGTAATTTTATTATCAACATTCACACCATTTTTACTTTTATTTCAATTTGCATTTTTAAATACTAATTAAAAGTTGTTCTCATTATGCTTATATTAATATTTGTACTTGAACCTTCATTCTTATGAACTAACTATACAGGATGTATAATTCTCAAAAATATGTTTTCCTGCGACATTTTGTTCAGCAAACATTTGAAACGTCATGATCCTCTGTTTCCTTTGAAAAATACGTACAACAACGACTCAGTCTATTATTAACATGGGTAGATGAAGTATAGACCCTTCCACGGTTTCTGACGCCATCTTGGTTGGGGGGCAAACACGGCAAAATTTACAGTAAATGTATGGGAAAAATCGGGAGTTTGGCGCTCGATAATTCGAGAAAGGTTGACATTCTGTAATTTCTATGAATTACAAACTTAAAATACTAGCTAAAAGAGTTAACCGATCAAATTTGAGAATTTTACTGTAACTAAGAAAGCCGCGAATTAGAATTTTCATTTTTCATATATTTTTCTGTAAAATGGAGCCGCCGTTCGCGGGAAAATTTAGAAGCATTCGGTTAACTCTTTTAGTTAGTATCTTTAGTTTGCGATTCACAAAAGTTTCAGAATGTCAACGGTCCTCGAATTGTCGAGCATCAAACGCCCGATTTCAGGGGCACCCAACGACCGAATCTTTCCAAAGACGTCAGAAGTGTCGTAAATGGATTTCTCTATGTTCTAGAAGGCTTTTTAGTTAATTTGGAGATGCCCTAAAAAATATTTATCTGTTCGGATAATTAAGGGGAACTTTCGTCATTTCGAAAATTCTACGGTCCTTTTTTGAGTCATCCGAAAGTTTTAGCTATCCTGATGGATCTTGTCGAAAGTTCGAGGACACTGAGAGACCATATTTTCACTAGAAAATTTTAGGGGAAGTTTTTCGTTATACGTGTGCCTATCGAAATTTCGCGAAAATACTAGGCAATACAAATGTTTATCCGAATATTATAGGCGTTAAACCTATTCATCCGAAAACGTTAGGGGGTGTAAATTATACGACAGGCTTTCTTTAACGTGGCGAGGAAGGAGAAGTGATAATACATAATAGGCACGCACTGCTGGCATTTAGAAAGAAGCAAAGCTGAAAACATAGGCTTTTCTTTATATTTCCGTTCTGATCTCACATTTGGTGACGAAACACTGCATATACTGTACAAGGACAAACACCTTTTCTTGTAGGTTTACGAGCGTTTCTGAACCGATCAAGGGATTGTTGTTGGCGTAGGAATCTTTTTACGGTCAAAACCGAATAATTTGATCGTGTTAGATGCTCTGACCACAAAAATAACTTCTCCAATAATCTGATAAGTAGGCTAATGCCGAGCTCAATCACCTCAATTGCCTTTATCTTTCATTAGGTTCACGTACATTCCTGATTACCTCTAATGCTCACCGAAACTTTTAGCAGCTTTTGGAATAATTAAGCCAAACGAAAATTTTAGAGAACAAACAAAACCGTCCGAAAATTATGGGACATGATAAAAGTGAGCACATCAATTCCGAAAATTGTAGGGAAACTTTATGGTTTTCCGAAAAAATTTGAGAAGTCTAGAGCGTCGCTGGGAAAAAATTTCGAAATTCTTAGGTGACCTTCCATCCGAACAGATATTTTACCGAAATATTCCGTTGGGTGCCCCTGCGATTTTTCCCATACATTCACTGTAAATTTTACTGTGTTTACCCCCCAACCAAGATGGCGTCAGAAACCGTGGAAGGGTCTAATAATGTGCTTAAAGTGTCAGATTTAAAAACAGAGTGTTTTTATTTTTTGACTTAATTGCTGATGCAGTGCAACAGATTCTTTAGAAACTAATAATATTTTCCAATACATTTACCCATAATTACGAATCCTCAGTTAGGCCTACCTAAATACAACAACAGATCTGTTCACCTGGATTTAAGTTTTCTAAAACTAGTTTCTGGTATCTTGGTTTTTGGTAATACTTCCTTTATTTAGTACTAATTCCTTAATTTTTATTTTCTTCTCACTGGGTTTAAAGGAGCTACGTCACGGAAATTTTTGCGGAATTTGTGGCAGGCAACTTAACCCATGAAAAACATCATCTTTGAACATCAAAAGGAATAACAACTCTTGGAAGATGGCTGGAAACAACTTGAAAAGTTTAGTCTTAATTTTTCAAGTTGTAATCCGTTTCCATCCAAGCCATCCGCAGCCAAAGACGCTTGTTAGCTATTTCAGTTCTCTAATATACCAATCGTTAATAAAAATGGACCATTACTTTAAGGTTTCATCTGACACAAATATGTATTTTGGCTGTTCAAAAAATCTGTGACAAAGCCCCTTAAACTTCTTATATCAGATGTTCTTTTGCTTTGTCACTCAATCTTTCCCCAAGCATGAAAGATTGCATGACAAGTAAAAACAAATTCTATGGAGGACTGAGAAGGTTAAACTCAATGTAACCATCATTACTATTTTTTACAAATTATGACAAAATGCAAAGCCATTTCCTTCTGAATTTCCCAGTTGTTTTGTACTGACTAAAACGTCACCTAAGATGTTGCTATTCACCTTGACATGACTTTTGTGCTAAGTTGTGCTGTTGTCCACAGATGATAAATTCATGACAACATTTCTAGCTTGTACATATCATTCCTCTTCTGCTGCTGGACTGGAATTTGAGCTCGGATATCCTCTAGATAACTTAGATCTACAAAAGAACAAATTTAACAATTATTGTGCGAAAAAGACACACAGCTTATGGCTGTTTCTACCCAAATGGTCTGTATGACAAATCCTGACCAAGAAAGAATCAATCATAACACTTGGATTTACCTCAAGATTGCCTCAAGATTGCCAAGATGTAAGTAATTTCCCCTGAATAGCTTACCTATGTTTGAATAAAGGATTTGCTCAGTATGGTCCGCTTTAGCTATCACCTCACCCCTAAGAAAATGGGATCAGCAAACAAGATACACAAGTCATGAACCAAGTTACAAATGAGCTAATCTCAATCAATGACTCGCTAGAAAAGAAGCCTTAGGGCACTTTTCATTTGTGAGTGGTACACAGCCACTGTTTAGTCCTACTAGTTGTCCTGCTCTGAGAGTATCAGTAGGACTAGCTGGTCCTCTCTAATAGTGCAGAATGCATAAAATGGAGGATTATTGTAGTGGTAAACTTGACAGTCATTGCCTCAAAAACTGAAGAATAATTATTAATGGCAGTAGTTGCCTTATTGACTACCATTAAGACCAGTGAAATCCAGCTGTCCTACATCTGGTACAGGCTGGGAGATTTGTGTGTGTGTTCAAATTTCTTACTTAAAAGGCATGTTGCATTTGCATGTTGCATGTTGCACGTTCATTTGGGATCAACCCAGAATAAGAATATTTGGAATAATGCAAGTTAATTAGCGTTCGTTTGGCTGCTCTTCCTATTCCGGAATACTTGGATTTAGGAGCAGAATAGCCGGAATATATTCCAGAATATATTCTTATTCCAGAATATTCCCAAACGAACGCGCCCTATGACTGGTGACAAAACTTGCTTTGGGGCAAAACATTGCTGTTTCTTTCCATGCACAAGCCTTTAGGCTGGCCAGCGAGACCACATAAATGGCACAAGCCCTTACATTAATTTTTTACTTTAGCTATGTGAGAGCGCAATTAAAACGAATCTTAGTTTGACTATTCATACCATGGATTGATGACTGTGCTGTGGCCCCAAGCAACATAAGTGGCTTTCTCATCTCTGGCTGGCGACACAGCTGCTACGTACAACTTCAAAGAACCACACAAGGATTAACTTTATTAGCAACGATTTTTTCCTAAAACTGATAATGTCTTTCAGACAAATGGAAATATCTATTTGACAAAAATTTTAGCTTTAAAACAGATTTGTTGATTGCCCTTACCTGATTGTCCAAGGCCCTGCAAGAGGAAAGCAAAACATATATTACAAATAAAGATTTGTCGCTTTGAAATACAATAGTAAGTAAAAAGTAAAGTCTGCATACGAGCCTAGTGGCCCATCAGGCCGGAGCTTATCCAGGTTTCCATAGCATGAAGCGACTAGGAGTATTTCTACTCTCCCCTGGATGGGATGCTAGTCCATTGCAGGGTAACCTCCAGCAGTAAATTTGCTGGTACCCATATATATGTTACAGGTTAAATTTGCTTTCAGGTTAAAATGATTTCAACCTAGGTTCGTTTTGAACTTCCTTTGTTTGGTACTTATAATATTTCATGATAATGAGTCAAAGGAAATTCAATTTTTACCTGGAATCAAATTTGACCTGTAATATATACACCTGGGTGGAGAGAGGCACTATGAGAGTATTAAAGTGTCTTCCCCAAGAACACAACACAATGACCCCGGGCAGTGCTTGAACCTGGACTGCCTGATCTGGAGCCCAGCGCACCAGCCATTAGGCCACTGTGCCTCCCAAAATAATACAATACAAAAGATCTATTCTGAAATGTAGGTGTAGTGATTTAATTTGTTATTTTGATTGAAAATCAAAACCTTTACTGGAGGTCAGACACAGTACCTTGCTCTGATGAGGGGTTCCCAGTGAGCTGGTCCTGTTGTCATGTTAAATGCCCCAGGATAAAATAACAGCTTACAACCTGCAAAAAAAGATCACAAAATAAATGCTTTTGTTAAAAGGTTTACCTTCTGATATCCTACAAGGACACGACTCATAAATGGACACATCAGAAACTTCTAGTGGATTTGTAAGAGCATTATCGGCCAACGTGCCCGGCTCTTAATATATTTATTGCCTGAAATAAAGTGATTTCATTTACCTTGCTTAGTGTAAACTTGAGCCATCTCAGGAAACCTCATGTCATAACAGATTCCTATTCCAATTTTACACAAAGCTGAGTAAAATTAAACATGAGTGAAGACAACAGGGTTACAGTGAAAAAAGCAAATTTGTTCAGTAAAAACTATATTAATTCAAGAACAAAGAAACAGAGCTGCTATTTACAGGTATCCATCATTGTCAATTGATTTCCACTGCACAACACTTCAGATTCTTGAAAGCGAATTTTTCCTGGAACATCAATATCAAAGAGATGAACCTAAAACAAGAGCAAATGAATCTTGTCAAGTATGACAACCTGAGTTCTGGAGCAAGAGATAACATTTCTCTTCATGCGTGCCACTCTTCCTTTTCTTGAGAGAAGTCTAAGATTTGATAGAAAAACTAGACTCAAGGCTGCTGCCTAATGGGCGCCCGGTAGCCTGGGGCGCCTAAGTTACGAGTGTGGGTGACTAAATTTTTGTTCAAGGAGCCCGGATGGGCGCCTAAGCATCTATTTTCCATTCTCATCTAATGACTTCCATTTCCTTGTAACTTTGTTCCATTGGCGTAAGATATATCCCGTTCAAAACAATAAGTGCTTCATTTCAAAACGGAAATACTAAAATTTTCCACCATCGAGATAATTTTAGCGTATCAAATACATAATGTGCCTTTGCAAAATTGAGCAACTTTGAAAACCATTTATTTTCAAGTGCTTAGGACTGGGACCGACTCCCAAATATGGAATGAAGAATGAATGGTATTATTAATACTACCCCACCCCCTCCCCCTTGATCGACCATGGCAACTTTTAGGCTGGGCTCCTAAAGTAATGGCTTGGGTTCCTAACTTTTCATGTTAGGAGCCCGAAGGGCTCCTTAGAAATTTCCTTAGGCAGCAGCCTTGAGACTAGACTAGAGTTGTTGCTCAGTTTTTATAATATATTTGTGCAAATGAAGTAACGACCAATTTGAGATTTTCTAAATGGACTTTTTTAGAACTTCATGTTTGTCTGCCTGAAAGAGGCTGTGAATGGTCCTTCAAAAAAAGGCATGTCTCGCAAAATTTTAGTCATATTTCAGGGTTTCTCATCTGAGATTTTTCCGGAATGCCTTCTCAGTATCTTAATTTCTTTTGTAAGGCTAAGAAAACCTCAGGCTTGCAGAAAAGATATAAGTCTCCCTGTCTCGCATTGTCTGGAATTTACTATTTGACACCCCTTCTGAAGACTACCACAGTGACTCCATTTCGCAGCAAAGGCCACTGACAAAGCTCCTCCAATCCTTGTCAGTTACCCTGCGGGTTCTACTGGAGGGCTTGCTGGCTGGGCAATGTCATACAATTTCCAGGAAGGTGAAGAACTGAGCTAATAAAGAGAGGTCTTATACTCACACATGGTCAAAATTCAAGATTTGAAATCTATGAATTCAACATAATTTCTGAAAAAAACTTTTGACACAATTATAAATAAAGAAAAAGATCTTAGCAGTTTAATAGCGAGCAGCTGTACTTGTTGTTCTAAAGGGCAGTGTTGACTCATAACTATCACGTTATCAGTCTCACTACAATAAACATTGATTGATTGACAACTATTTGTTGTTGCTGACCTTCCTGTGTTTAGCCAGCATGGTTCCGTCAGGTCCAAACGAAGTGGAGGTATTGTACAACTTTCCGTCGTCGTTCCGTTCTGGAATGGACCCTCCAATGATGTAGCATCCTGTCTCTTTTGCAACAGACGACAGCATGTTTGTTGATTCCCCTGGGATATTTTCTGCATAGTCAGCAAAATATTGAGTGCCATATGGTGAGTTGAAACATTCCTGAAAGAGTGAAGTTTGATTTGAGGCCAAATTCAACAACTTATATAACAAAGTCTTGAGAAAATCTTGGTACCAAATAAAAGAAAGTGCTTTCAAGGTAGGGCAAGAGGGTGTACGGGTGCGTGGGGGGAGAGGTGAAGAGGGGGGTGGGGGGTGGAGATGGGGGTGGGATGGGGTGGGGGTAGGGTAAGTTGCATGCTGTCAAAAACAAGACAGAAAGAGTATAAAAATTTGGCAGGCAACACAAGCTTATATTTTAAGGGGGAGACTCTTAACTACAGATCTGGAGCAGTTGCTAAGGAATGGCTGAAGACTGTATTTTGAAGCAAGTGATTTTGAAGCTTTTTTTAACGCTACATGGTGAATTTTGTTTGGGGGTACTCCTGCTTTGAAAAATATAGCATTGCGCGTGTGAAACTAGTGCCAGTCCCAAACTGCGCGTTAGAGTTTAAAATCCCTAAAACTCCACGGAAACAAGGTGAAGTTCTGATTTCTCTTACGAATCAGAGATAACGCAGCCGTCTTTATAATCTGATGTATGCTTTTACCCTTTACACGAAAAAAGGAAACGCAAATGATGAAAGTCTGTAAATATGAGTGTATATTAGGCCATAACTCTTATAATAATGCGAAATTCATGAAAACGATATGTCACATTATGCATGTGGACGTTCTTTATCTATTGACGCTCATTTTAATTTTAGAATCTATCCGCCATTTGAGTTTTAAGGTTTATTCTGTTCTGGTCACGTGACGCGTTAAATATGACCGTGACTTGAAACTCTTGGAGGAATCTTCAACGGAACAAACTCGTGCAAAAAGCGTATCTGTATGAGGTTTTGTCCCAAAATATAGCAATTAGAAACCTGCCTTAGAAACAAATTGGTAGTTAAGAGTCACCCCCCTTAAACAGTTAGAACGGTTCTTTCTTCTACTAAACTAGAGAATATTTTCAAAGCACAATAAAAGCTCTCTCAAAGTTAGGAAACCCCTACCGGAAGGGCAACGATTTTCGCACCATTAGACACGGCTTCTTTGATCTTGTCCTTCGCACGCAGCAAATTCTGAGCCTTATTTGCACTAACAGCAAGCTGAACAAGTGCGATACGGAATGCTGAAGTCATAAAATAAAAGAGAGATGAAAACCTGAGAAAGGTTTCGACTCGCAAATGAACACAAAATTTTCTTACTGGAAGCCGCCATGTTCTTTTTTGCTCATAACTTGCTCATGACCAAATTTGGCGTGATCGCTCACGTGACTAAGTGGCTGGATGAGCGCGCGAAATTCGTGTTCAGCGTGGCAAAGATGGCCGCGGTGTAGTTGTAATATGTGAACGCGTGAAAACGCTTTGATCGTTTTCTTGTAATGATGACAGCGTTTGTAGAAGGATGGGATTTTATAGAAACTCTTGGTGAAGGTGCTTATGGCGAGTAAGTGTCTCCATTCTTGAAACTGTTGGGATTGTGTTCAAATGCAAACGTAGTTTATGGATATCGATGACTCAACAATATGGATCTTTCTTCCAGAGTAAAGCTAGCAGTGAATAGAGAAACGCAACAGGCGATTGCTGTGAAGATCATTGATTTAGAGAAAGCGGCTGACTGTTATGATAACGTCAGAAAGGAGGTTAGTGGTGAGGCGATCGGATCGTTTAAAGATATGGTTCGAACTGTACAATTTAATAACAATCTGCTTTTGTTTATAGATTTGCATTCATCGAATGCTTCAAGATGTCCACGTTATTCGATTTTATGGACAAAGAACTGAAGGGAAGAAACAGTATCTTTTCCTGGAGTGTGCTGCCGGTGGAGAGTTATTTGACAGAATAGGTATTTACTGAAACCTATGCCCGTGTTTTTTGCTTGCTTTAATCCCCACCCTCCCCTCTGAGGCCAGAGAATCTATCACTTGCCCATGACTGGGATGGGATGTGTGGGTAGGTGAGTGGGGGGAGGAGGGAGGGGGGGACGACGGGAACTCATAAGGGTGGCAGATATTTAACAATTATTCCACGAGCGTGTGTTGGATATGAGATGGTAGATAGCCAACGAGGTGAGTAGCGCCAAGTTGGCTATAACAATCTCTGATATCTTAAAAGCGCAAGTCGAATAATTGTTTTATTAAAAACGGCCAAAGGAATTGTAATAATTGAGCTCCCCAGCTGTTTTCGTTGACACATATCAGCTATGATATATTTGTGGCCAAAGACAATGGTATATGAGATTATGTACCATTGCCTGTTAGCCAATCAAAACACAGGAATTGCAATATACCATTACTAGTTTTTAATAATGATGGGCCAATGATCGTTATTTGTGGTCCCCAAACCAGTGTCTTTACAACTCATCAAGTCACCTGCTTTAACCTAAAAGTGATCCAGAGCACAAGGACAACAAGTGGTTGCAGTGGCCAATCCAAAACTTTCGCTTGGGGGGACGGGGTGCTTATGAACAGAAGGCAGTTCAAAGAAAATGCGCTATTTCTGAAAAAATAAGCCCCCCCCCCCCCGGCCCCTCCCCTGAATCCACCACTGGGTAGGATGGCAGACTTCAATCCAGAACCTCCTCTGTCATGTTCATGTGTAACAGTCAGAACAGTGTACCTTTCAAGCAAGCCAACAAATACATTTAAAAGTAAACCTGAGAAAAATACATTTTGTAACACAAGACATAAGCCATAAGTACATACCATTCATGTATGTATGACATAACATTCCATTAACAATGTTTCTACAGAACCTGATGTTGGAATGCCACAGCACCAAGCACAGCGCTACTTCAGGCAGCTTATAGATGGAGTGGTAAGGCAGTTTAACTTTTTACTTCTAAAAGCGAAGAATTTCATATTTTTATTTTGCATTAATTGAAAAAGGAACAGCATCAAATGAAAGTTCTACTAAATAGTTCGCATGTGAATGGTCACACAATAGGCTTTCATCCACTGAGCTAAAGCAATCTTGGAATGCACTGACAGTCTGTTGTATTTAATTGTTTAGGAGTACCTTCACAGACAAGGTGTCACTCACAGAGATATTAAACCTGAGAACCTTCTTTTAGATTCTGATGGTAAGAAACATGGCTAAAGAAGAACACACACGAGATTTTTGAGGGACTGCCAAGAACTTAGATAAATTTATCTATCAATTTTTTTCTCTTATGGCCCTGTAGATAATTTAAAGATCACTGACTTCGGCTTCTCAACGGTTTTCCGCCACAAAGGCAAGGAACGCCCACTAGGGAAATGCTGTGGGACACCGCCATATGTTGCCCCTGAGGTATGCACAAAATAAAATTGCAAATATTTTTGTGTCACATCAAAGATGCACTATGTAGTTTATACTCCAGAATGATTATTATAATGTATGTTCCATTGTAGGTTTTGTCCAAATGTGAATATAGAGCCGAGCCTGCAGACATCTGGTCCTGTGGTATTGTCTTAGTTGCCATGTTAGCAGGAGGTAAACAAATAACTTAAGATAAGTGAAGTTAAAGTCTGTTTGAATTGACACTTGTTCGCTGGATAGAGATTTATCAGGTAGATAGTCTTGTTCACCCTTCAAAGATCTGGGATCTGAGTGTAGTGAGGCACACTTTTCTTGACTCAAAAGACTATAAAGAAGTTTTTTTTTGTCAAATAAATTACTTTCTTCACAAAAACTTAAGCTTATTCATAAGTTCATCTGCAAGAATCTTTCTTGATGTTTGTTTACGGCTGATTGCTAGAACTGCCATGGGATGAACCAACAAAGAATAACAAGGAATACCTTGACTGGCTCAATGACAACGTGAACAGGACGCCATGGATCAAGATGGACTCTAAATCATTAGGTTGGTAAACTTTATTTCTGTTTTTTTTTTGTTGATAATCACAATGGAATGGATTAATGCTATTATCAGGCAGGCAATGCGGCTTCAGTGCTTTGCACACATTGCAGACCTATTAGGGTACTGGAAAAGCCATGCAACTTACGGTAGTCCTTTTTGTTGATATGCAGCCATCTTTAACTCTATTGTTTCATATCACTATTATTGGATGCCCAGGTGGCAAATACCTATTAATTAACCCCTGAGCATCCCATAATGTCTTTCAAAGCAATATAAATAAAAAATGGATGCTGTATCAGTAAAATGGTCCATTATGTGGGCACAAGACTACTCGCTATATTGCTATAACCCTTTTGCATGCATTGTGGACCTATGCTACAAGGGGATTTTGCAGAGGGGAGGAGAGGGCACTGACAGTTGTAAGGATTCAGTTTTTGTTCATTACCAACCATCACCTTGCAATATTCATAATTTTGGCATAAAGTTCTGTCACCTGTTTAGTGTCAAGTAACAGGCAAATCAAATTATATTTAGACAAGTTCTGATGTTTTATTAGATTTTTTGAAGAAACTGCTTGTGGAAAATGCCAAAAGAAGGCTTACAATAGCACAAATAAAGAAAGAGAAATGGTTCTCCAGGTAATATTTTAATTAATATTAGTTTTGTTTATTTGTTACATATATGTACTAAATTTTACAAGTCCTGATTAAAATACATTTTAAACAACGTTACACACAACTTAACAACGTACATGATATATTTTGTCTGCAGATCATTAAATACATCAAGAAGTCAAAGAGATGGTAGGTGTTTTTCAAAATTTAGTTGCAAAAAGATTTCCATTGGTATTCCATTGATATATTACATGTACAGTGCACATTGTACATGCCAGTAAAGTGTAGAAAGATAACATTTAATGTTTCTGTTAAGGGTGTTCACCTGGAGACACGCCCACTGGTACAGCACCCTTCAAGAGAAGATGCACTGAGGCAGATGTCCTATCCCCAGTACAGCCTAGAAGAAACCGGTGAGTGCTCTAAAACACCTTGGATGATATATTTTAATTATCTCTCAGTTCTTTTTTTGGAGTAAAGATTTTTCTTTGCCTGTTTTATTCAGAGATCACATCTCTGCATCTCAGCCAGAGCCTCGGCGACTAGACAGTGGAATTGGCAGTGCTGTTTTGGAGAGTGTGGACGATGAGGGCACAGTGAATGGGTTATGTTTCTCGCAGCCTGTCCACCCTGATCACATGCTACTAAGTACTCAGATGCAGTCTACACCTGGCGCATCACAGGTGGGGATTTTTTGTTCATGATGCATTTGCATGTACTGCGCTACTAGATGGTTCTTTTTATAGTGTGCGTAAGGTAACTCTAAACATGGAACCAGAAGCCAGTCTCTTACATGTATAAGTAAGTAAAGCATTTTTCAGACCTAGTGGCTTGCAGCTCTTGGCGCTTACATGAAACTCTAAATTATTCTAAAGCATACAGTGTCACCTAGGTAAGGAGTACATCAATTCTCCCCCCTGGATGGGATGCTTGTCAGGTTAATCCAACAATTCGCAGGTAGCCATTTACACTCCTGGGTGTAGAGAGGCACTGTGATAGTAAAGTGTCTTGCCCAAGAACACAATACAATGACCCCTGCCAGCCTTTAGCCATCTCACTATAATGTGAATGGCAATATTATAACACCATAATTCCAAATGTAATATAGGAGGTACAGTAATGGTTGCATAATGGTCAAGGGAGGATCCAGGACTTTTCTTAGGAGGGGTGCACCACATAGCTTTTTTTGCAGAATACCAGTTGTATTAGAAAGCCACAGGTCATCTGACTGATTGCAAAATATCTGCCGCCTGCTAGGTCAAGGTGGCATGCATTGATGAACCACATGTAGCGTCCCATCCAGTGGGGAAAGCAATACTCCAACATGCTTCATATTTTAAATCTGGACTTTTATTTTTCAGGGTCCATTCCAGAGACTAGTGAAAAGAATGACTCGTTTTCACACAAGGAAAAGTCCAGACAAGACACTGTACAAGTTGAAGGAGGTCTTGGACAAACTCAAATATAACTTCACAGTGAACTCCCCTCGTCAGGTAAAAAATAATCTCTTTCAGTCACGTTTTTGCTTGCCAGACAAATGCATCGAGAATGGTATAGATCTTTGTGAAGTTTGTATTATCGTATCAACAAGTTCAATACCACGGCCCACTTGTTCAAAGGGTGGATAACGCTATCCACTGGGTAAATCACTATCCAGTTGGTAAGTGTTGACAAAACATACTACGCTATGTAATGGATAGTGATTTATCCAGTGGATAGCATTATCCACCCTTTGAACAACTGGGCCCAGAAATATAAAAACAATTTCCTTGCTGTTTAGGTCACAATCTTCACCACTGACAGAAGACAGAACAAACTAAGTATCAAAGTGAACCTTATCGACATGAATCCTCTCATGGTCGACTTCAGACTATCCAAGGTAAATATCTTTGACTTAAAATTTTTGAGGTTTTGTTAGGAATTAAAGGGATCTTGGGTGAAAAACCAGTTTAAGCTCCAAAGTATACTTGATGGTTCCCTTTAATGGGTCCTGGGGTTTTAAGTTGACATCTCCTTATCTGTCTTGAATAAGCTGGTTGCTGCCATGTTTACTTTATGGTAATTTGTGATGTCATTGCATTGTCAGAGATATACTGGTAAATACTGGGTCTGGAGAAGATTTCGCGGTCGAATTGTAATGTACTGCACTATTTATTAGTTAGATCTACAGTTTGTTCCATTACATTTGCAAAACTAAAACATGTCTCTGACTCAATCTATAAGAGTATCAAATCACAATGTCCATCACATGGCTTAGGGGGCCTCTTCATCGGGCTGGCTTGGTTCCACAGATTAACAAATTTGCTTATCAATGCCGACTTCTTTACTTTCCAGGGTGATGGGCTAGATTTCAAACGTCACTTCCTAAAGATAAAAGCTCAACTGAAGGACATCATTGACAGATAGTAACATGTCATAGTTACCATGGTAACCACACAAGGTACTGGTGTAGTTGAGGACCAGATAGTGTCACAGCACACCCAACATGTATTGTAAGCAATGAAGTTCAGCAGTTAGCATACATAAAGAAATTTTAAAGCTAAAGAAATTTAAAGCCAAGAAAGTAAAAGATATATACATGTACTACTACTGTTCCTGTTAAAGATGAAAATTACTTTGTGTAAATTCTCGTGTAAATCATGTTTTGTACAACACAATGTAACGTGCAGCATACGTTGAAAATGCACACGCGCAGTTACTTCTGCTAGCCTACAACGTAAACTGAGATGAAGGGTGAGAATATGGTATTCTCTTCCCCTTGACAAGAGGCCGTATAAAAGGCTTGATCTAATGGAAGACAAAAAGAGTATAAATCAATGTACCTTTGTACAATTTAGAGGGAAAAAACGTTAAAAAAGCTTATTATAAGAAGTGATGTAAAAGACACCAAAGCTAAAAAAATGTATTTATTTTTTCTAGCTATTAAATTTTCAGTATTTAATATTAATTTTGTTGTTTGTTGAGTTTTGACATTAATGCATATAACTAAAACTTGGCATTCCTTTACAAATTAATGAGAGAATTGACATTGGTTCAAAACATCTAGGGAACTCTATTTAACACAACAACAAATCATTGTCACTACATTTGGCAGAATGATGAACAATGTACCTCAAATTTTCTGACAAACTTGATTTATTATTCTAGAAATGTGGTTAAAAATTATCAAGATGCTGGTTTAAGTTTTTATGAGCATCATTAATTTTTTCATTCATTCTGATTTCACCTTCCCTGCCCTGCAAAGTAATTGTGAACATCTAACAAAGACAAAATAGTTGTGGATGAGTTCAGAATGTCGTTGTGCTGGTAATATAAATGCCCATAAAATAATTTGAGTTGTTAGACTCCCTTCTGGCATCTTTTGCTGGGGTCATTGTTAGTCATGAAAATAATTAAAACATTTCTTCCAATCCACCTGAAGTTTTCTATCTACAAAGTCACACCATTACTTTCACAAGAAAATCAGAAGTGCAGAGCATTAGGATCTAGTGAAGATCAAACGGACAGACTTGTTTTAAGCAGTTTCTGATTCCACTTTTGACACATGTGATCCAGTGCCATCATGCAAAATCTGTTTACAGATCGACTGGAAATATTGTATCCTGACAAAGTTCGCCTGTTCTGCTGTATGCGAATGTCATAAGAAGATAATATTTCACTTTAGTTTAATTTCCAGAGGTGAATATAAGAATGGAACATTTTGATTGGTGGAAAAGCTTTAGTTTATGACGCTATATTCACCTCGCTAGGAGGTGAATATAGCATTTCAGTGCTTCGTTACTCAGCCACGCCACCTTTGCCATCCAGGCAAGTAAACATGGCAGCCTTTGCTGAATGAAATCTTCGTTCACTCTGAAGAAATCACTCCAAATCCGGAGTATTCAGCACAGTTGGAATTTTGAAAATTGTCTGCCAAGGCTTTTGGACGGAAAATATTTTCAAGAGATGATTCCCAAGGCATTAGAATTGATGGTAAACACGTTGGTTTTGTAGATCACACGCGGCCATGAGAATACCAATGCGATCGATTGACCCAAAATTATTCAGTTCTCTTCAGACCAGAGCTGCTCGACTCATTTCAAGAGGATTTAGACAATTGTTCAGAAGTCGCAAACGACTAATCAAAGGTACTAGATATCTGTCTTTTTCTTAGTGTTTGTTTTGCTCCGTTTTATTGCTTAAACTAAAGTGTAAATTCTGATCTACGATGAATTAAACATGTTTACACGTATGCAAGCGAGCATTTGTGTTTGTCGTTTCCGTGTTTTAGTTCTTTATTTTGTAATTCTTGATATTCACCTCTGAAAATTAGACTAAAACAATTATTCGCCTCAGGCTCAGTGACCCTCGACTTCGTCTTGGGGAATAATTATTTGCCGAGATTCACATATCGCATGATGACGCTGGATCAGGTACACTTAGGCTTTTAAGTTGGCTTTAACAAGATCATTGTGCACGGTAGAAATTTGGGGTCGCCCACTACCTCTCGGAACGAGTTATTTCATTGGTTCCTAAAACAATACATAACAGGCTATAACAATGCCCCTATCCCTGAATAACAATAGGGGTAGTGTTTACAGCGGGCAAATGAAAATAGAGGTTTCAGAGAGGTAGTGTCTTACTGGAAATTTGCATTTCAGACAAATTTGACACCTCTGTGCCCTGTGAATTGTCCAAGTCGCAAGCAGCCAGGAAGTACTTGAAGGGCCTAAGACCTAGCATTGTGATTGGTTTGTTCTTCTGCTTCTGCTTGTTACTCCGTCAATCTAGTTTTTACTGAATCATAAGCAATGGAGTTATGAGTGGAATCACAAGAAAATGGAAACATTCTGATTCTTCCAACTTCATTTCTGTCAAACTTATGACTCCCTGCCTATGACTTTGAGTTTTGATTTTCGCTAGCTGTAAGCACTTCTACGACTTTGCCTACAACTCCATCGCTAGTGAAAAACAACCTTTAGAAGTTGTCTATTACACATACTTTGGCAGGTCAGGCAACTGACCTTGTCAGGTATTTGACATGGGAGCCTCCCTTTAATCTGGAACACTGAATTGAAATCTATGGTTTTTTTACACAATAATTTATTTATGTTTGGTGAAATATTCAAAATAACTTGCAATAATTATCAATCAATAATTATTATTATTATCTCACTGGTTTATTTTTTGGCATGGTTTGTATTCATACTGTCTAACCTGTGTTTGAAACAAGTCATATTTTGACAACATTGTAAATTAAAGTACTACCAGTCATGAAAAGCTGACAATTCGTTTATACAATAATGATGCATTACATACTATGCAACAATTTTTTTCGCTATTGATACTCTTGTTGGCAATATACACAAAAAATTGAGTTATGTGTATCATAAAAAATGTATAAAATCTCATGTACATGCATAATGTACATGTGTGTTCTGCCATTTCATTTTCAATACTATAATTATTATTCTTAGTCAAAGGCCATTGCATTCTTGTGGAGGACTAGTGCTGCTCTACGTCATAGAAGAATCTCACAAGATGATAACGAATGATGAATGCTACCACACTGCCGCAAACCTGAAAATAAAAGGACAGAAAAGGTTGAAAATTGTAAACATGCAGTTTTGAGTGTGAAATTTATTCGAAGATTCCCAGATTTACAAAAAAGTCGCCCTCCAACCAGAATTCAACAATTTAAATGTGAAACAATGTCCAAAATGTGGGCATCCACAGGACACCAATCTCGCTATAAGTTTGGGAACATGTAGAAAAAGTACCGTAAACACCCGCAGATAAGCCGCACCTTTTTTCCAAAAATCGTCGCTCAAAATCGGGGGTGCGGCTTATCTGCGGGAACATTTCAAAAAGTTGCCGTACATTTCAGTGAATTGACACTTTTATAGAAGCCTTTGTTAGCAGATCCTTTAAACGGTTTATGGCCGCTTTTCTAGAACAGGAAAACGTCACACAGCACAAAATTTCCATTCCCCCACAAAGCTGTTTGCAGTGTCGACGACGGCCTGTAATAAACTTCAACAGTAATCGATCAGCCCGGCCTCCACGAGCGAGAAAATTGCACGTTACTCTCGAGTATTTGTGTGGTCGAACTTTGCCGTTTAGCACTTCGATGACAAATTGATTACAAAACTCTCTTTGTGCAACAAGTTTATCTCCGACAGTTGGCTCTCAAATCTTTTTATTTGTTGGTCACGATAGCCACAAACAGCAGAATCTCCCTCCATCTTGAAACTTGAGTGAACAAACATCGTTCTCGGCCTGGTCCCAATGTGTTCGATCTAATGCCTGGTTACTAAGCTACGAACGTTCGACAAACGAAAACACGCGTTCTTGTTCGCAAAAATGTGGAAAAAAGTGTTAAATGAAGAAATACCTGTCAACAAGTACCAGAAAAAGATCAATCATATATCAAAGTTAAAGGAAATGATGCTCTTTATATTAAAATGCTAAAACTGTAGGTAAGACTTTGATGTTCAATTCCGTTTCATTGCCATAGTGAGTTACATTCGATGAAGAAGAATTCTGAAGACTCTTTAAAAAAAAAACTTTTTTTCCAAAATTTAAGTTGCTAAATTCAGGGTGCGGCTTGTCTGCGGGTGCGGCTTATCTGCGGGTGTTTACGGTAAGAGAAAACATGACCAGTTTATATGAATAGCTATTTCTTCCACTTTCTTTTTTTATCTCATGAAAATCTAAGGACTGCTTACAGCTACAATCTTGCAATCTAGCATTTTTTGCAAACGTCCTGACTTGCAAACGTGTAAAAATATTTCATCCCCCTCTCCCCCTACCCCATGTTGTTTCTTGGGGTTTGCGGTTTGTCAAACTTTCTTTTCACAACACGAAAGCATTTGACAACAGTGAAATGGGGGAGGGGGTTGAAAAACTGAACTGTGGTACCTAAAATATTGGAAATTTGCTAAGTGTTTCAACAGTTTTTCCAAGATTGTAGCATTTTCATCTTCTATTTAGAAATCTTTAACACCCGTGACACCCCAGGTTCTGTAACGGCAAACTTTTTACAGGGCAGGGTTGTCAGCCCTGCCACCAACCTCCAACATTTAGGATCAGGGGATCATTCTGTCTGGTCTCTACCCTTTGGCATGGGTGACCCTACGAACAGTGCAAGACTCCTGTAGCTCTAGGAGTCACAGAGACACCCAAACTGCCCCACCACGGGTGACCCCATTCAGAGTACTGTACTTGGCCTTTTGCGTGTACAGGCAGGAGGATATTAGACTAGGACGATAAAACAATCTATCTGATAAATTGAGAAATGGTTCACAGTCTGTTAAGAAGTATCCCAGTTGTTTTTAGTGTTAACTGATTCATTTCAGCTGCAATTTACACTTATCCGACTCTTACCTGTATCCCTAATAATATCGTAGTCAATGTTCTCTCATGCAAGGGGCCTAGCAGTCTGATTACAAAGTTTAACAATGTAAAGTTGTTGACACGTGTGGATTTCTTATCCTCTCCCACGCCAGTTTCCACTTGAACTAATTTTAGAAGGCTGAACACTGACAGTATAAGTTTCCCAAGTGGACGAAGGTCCGAAGTTTTAAACATTGTGTAACTCATACCAACCAAGCCAGTTTCTGGATTAAACCTAGAGAAACAAAACAAATCAGTACACAATAAACACACTTGCTGGCATCCCTGCATTCTATCCTAGTGGCCCATCAAGTTGGCACTCAACTCTAGATTCTGAAGCATATTTAACAAGTGGATGGGATGCTAGTCCAATTTTGCAGAGCTACCCCCAGCTGTTCAATTTGCTGGTACCCATATTACAACATCTGGGTAGATAGAGGCACTGTTAGAGAGGCCCTGCCAGGGTTAATTCCGACAAGCGACATGGGGCAAAAAGTAGCGACAGCACTCAAACGAAATAGCGACAAACGACTGACAAAGACAAATGTATGTCGCTAAATTTCCGACAGCGTTGTGTAGCCTTGACAAAATGCCGACACGAGACATCTTAAAATTCCAACAAGCGACCTGGGACACCCCCCTTGCAGGGCCTCGTTAAAGTAGTGTCTTGTCCAAGATTACAACACAGTCACCCCAGCCATGGGTCAAACCTGGACTACTTGAGTCAGGGGCAACCATTAGACTTGACAAAACACGAACTGAGAATTTATTGAACGGTTTCAAAATCTTACTTTGGTAGTCGATGTCTTGGACAAGGGATAAAGCGAAACAGTTGTGGTGTGGAGTAGACAAAGTTGATGACTTGTGGAATGAAAAACAATAGCATTGTTTTACTGAAGTGTCCTAAAATTCCAACCACTGCAAATGTCATGCCTGCGAAGTAACAGAATGTGTCTCCTACAAACACCTGAGAGGGGTACCTGGAAACGAATATTGTATTCAATGTGAGGAGACCAATACCATCGGTTGCATCTAAGCCTGAACACGATTGTCATGATAAAAAAAAATGATCTGCGTTTGTATCAAAACTAGAATGATTTGTCATTAAACATTTGAAGTTTGGAACAACATTACATGTTAAGTAACATTTAGGGGAGCAGGGGGCATGCAATGGTGAGAGAGGTTGCTCCCCACCATTGTGCCCTCGGTTTGATTCCCGGACCGGGCATTATAAGTGGGTTGAGTTTGTTGTTGGTTCTTCTTCCAGCTCCAAGGTTTTTTTTCTGAGTTCTCTTGTTTTTGTCCCTCCACAAAAACCAACACTTCTAAATCCCAATTGGATCAGGAATCTGAGCATCACAGGTTTGATTCATACAGTGTACATGTGAACGATTTTGATCTCAAATTGAAAGATTTGGGCAGATGCTTTAAATGTCGACTTGATGTTTTGTGAGAAACAGTAGAATTTTGACATATGTAAATGGAATATTAAAAAATTCCTGTGCACATCTTCTAGCAAATAGTGCCCCTTAAATGCTGACCGACACATTGTTTAGGCAACTCACCAGTTATAGTATAGCAATGCAGAGCATGTTGCAATGAATGGCATCATAAAGTATGCTGAGAATAAGTGAGCCTGCCAACAACAAGTTCCTTGCAGCTCAATAAAATTAAACACCAAGATGGAGATGGCAATGATCAGGGACTGTCCTGCTTCCACGCCATTGATACCTGATAAGATGTTGATTGCATTTGTGCAGAACACCGCTAACATCCCCATGTATACATAGTAGAATATTCCTATTAAATAAAAAAAAGATAGTACATGTAGCGCTTTGTCTCACTACAGGTCCTTTGTAATCATTTGGTTGTGAAGGTGGTTGCTGCGTCTTATATCATGCCCTTGGCTAATGTTTACTTCACCCTACAGTGGCAGTTATTACATTGTATTAAAATTATTAAGAAACATGCAATAACTGCCTTCAAGAAGATGAAAAATTGAATAAAGCCATGCAACAGATCAGTGCTTCACACATACTGGTAATTTTGACCATAAGCTTCAGTTCTGTATATTAAAAAACAAAACTTTTTCTCACACTTTTTCATAATTCCAGATGGGAAGAGGGCATTTGCATGCAAGCTAATGTTTTTGACAACAGGCAATTAAAATCTTGCAAGAAGATCAAGCCATCATACATTCATGTACATAGCCTGTGAGCAGGCTCACCTTGGGTCAATTTTTTTGGCACTTCCGCACCAGACTACCGGTACTCCCAGCCGGATGGTCTCGCTTCCAGATTAGCCTTTCGCATGACTCGTGAGTGAGACCCAAAAGTGAGACAGCCAGCTCGCAGGCTAACATGTACAGTTTTTAAAGCTTCTTGTGTGATGAGTGTCTCATTTCCATATGAGAATGGCATCTCAAGATTGATACAAGAATCATGCCTCATGAGATGCAATTCTTGTCTCATAACAGGGGGGTACATGTGCAGTGTAACTTACTTTTGAGCAATGCTGTAAGATTAAGAAAATATTCCAAGCAAAGCCAAGTTCACTTACCTAAATCCAAATCAAAGCCAAAGATAAACCTGACAGGTTTTGGAACGATTATGGTCGTAACACCAATATTAACAAAATAAACCATGAGCAGAGGAAGGGACGCCATTGTGGGTAGAAGAAGCTTGTCTCTCCACTTGAGATTAAGAACATCATCGGCAAAGCCAAGAAAAATCATGCAACAAATCGACAGAAGACCAGCGATAAACATGACAAACTGTGTGTGGAACATGAAGGTAAGTGTTAGTCCAAATGTACACATAAATAAACTCCTCATTAACACTTCAGGCAAAAAATGTAAACACCCATTGAAAATAGACATCCATCTAATTACTATACACCTAATTGAAGAATCATTAACCCAACATAAAAAGCATTACGATGGAAGATGTGACCCCAATTTTTACTGGGAAATGGAAAAAATAGTTGTCATCTGACAGAATAGCCTTTGTACTATGACAGGTTGAATATTAAATAATGCTATTATAAGGCTCTCAAAGAAAGAAAATAACTCGATTATCAAGAAAAGGATAATAAGCGTACCAACGCTGTCTACCCAGAATACCATTGCGTCATGTTTTTTGTGGTTTACACTTTTCACATTGTCAATGTTTCTTCAATTAGGTGTATATACATGTGCTACTGGTAATCACTTCATTCAGATGACAGATGGCTCATCTGTATTGGTGATTATTGAAGGATCAGGGGGGGGGGGGGGTGGGTCAGTGGATCAAGGGATCACCGCCCATTCTTTTATCTGAGAAAAAATTGTTTAATAGGTTTTTAGGTATGGTGTGAGGCATTGTTGCTTCAACCACTACACCCTGGACAGCCTGTTTCTGAATTTTTCTGGCTCCATCCCTGAGAGTGAAGTGTCTTCACCATAAAAACCAAAAGGCTGGCTGGGACTTGATCTCACATCTCTCATTTCCAAATTGATTTCTGGGTTGGGGGGGGGGGGGGGGGGGGATACTCCCCTAGAAAACAGTTTGGGAATGGGAGGTGTGGGTTGAAGTCCTGGCCAGCCTTTGTGTGGTGATTACAGTGAAGATTGTATGTATTACTGTGCAATCCTGATTTATTGATCCTCAGAGGGGAACAGGGGTGTTAAACTAAGCAAAGCAAACTTGAGCGAAACAACTTTTGGGCTGAGTAAAAGGAAGGTCAGAGAAATCGGAATTCCACTGTACATTACTTCAATGAACTCCTGGTCTAATTAACAATTAGACCCGTAGCCCTTTTGGGCTACGGGTCAATAGCCTATGAGGCGGAGCCGAATGGGCTATTGACCCGTGGCCCTTGAGGGTGAAGGGTCTAATTGTGTTAGTATCACCCAACTAGTCGGACAGAAAAAGCAATAAAGTTAGCAAATGCCAGTTGAAGAAAAATTTATTTGGGAATAAAACGAAAGAAAGCATCACGAATTTCGCTACTCGATGACTATTACTAATAGTCCTCTAGTGGCGTAGCCAATCAAAATGCAGGATTTGCATTAGTCCACTAGTTGGGTGATACTAATATTTGTTATACCTTACACTCTGAACTCACCTCATGATGAGGAAAATCATAGTCACCCTTCTCAAACCATATTGTGAGAAAAGGAATGGGAATAAACAGAAACATTGAAATGAGAAATACTGCTCCAGTAACAACTCCAAGACCCTCTGGACTAAAACAAACAAAATAGTTTTATTGAGCTACAAACACTAAATTTATACAAATGCTAACAAGTGAACCTGACAATTTATTACAGGTCATCCATGCAATTTGTGGGAGGCGCGGTGGCCTAATGGTTAGTGCGCTGTACTCCGGATTGGGCGGTCTGGGTTCGAGCCCTGGCCAGGGCGCTGCGTTGTGCTCTTGGGCAAGATACTTTACTCTCATAGTGCCTCTCTCCACCCACGTGTATAAATGGGTACCGGCGAATTTACTGCTGGGGGTAACCCTGCGATGGACTAGCATCCCATCCAGGGGGGAGTAGAAATACTCCTAGTCGCTTCATGCTACGGAAACCGGGATAAGCTCCGGCCTGATGGGCCCCTTGGCATGCATTTATTAGGTTACACGTCATATCAAAAGTGTGTTGCACACTGAAAATTGTGCATACACACTGTGGTCTTTGGCATAGACATGCATACAAAAGAATCCCAATTTCTAGAACCTCTGTGGGAAACAAAAATTGGTTTGAGACAATGGGAGTAAAATTGCAGTGTTTGCCTTAGTAAAGGTAGGCTCAATTTCTAGCTGTTTTGTAAGTCCAGTTTGTTGTCCTCCTCCTAACAATGCAGAGGAATGTGGGCATATACAATAGCTGGTAATCGAGTCTATAGTAAAGGAAGAAATGCTTGATTTTAGTTGCTGTGAGTCTCAAGAAGTCAAGGGTTTGAGAAATAATAAGGGATTCCACTGTACATGTATATTTGATGAACACAGTACTTAGCTGTCGATTCCTGTCAGGGACTCAGACTTTTTCTTTGTCCCAGGCTTGTGACACTACCTATTTTATTAGGAGCTTTAAATTTACCATCTTTCTTTACTTATCACCATAGAGTAGGCTATTGACACCGCCCATCCTAGCAGTATGCAGGACACATGTCATATTATATGAACCTAGTAAATGGCCTTGTTCACCACGAGTTCTCGTACTTCAGTGGATAGAGCGCCTCCCTGGTGTTTGGGAGGTTATGGGTTTGATTCCTGTTGGGGACTCAGATTTTTTCTTTGTCCCGTGCTTGTGACATGATGAATATTTCGTCTTTCATATACTGCAAGTTCTTTTTTTTAATTACAGAAAATGCAGTGCAGTCTACCTTTAAATTTAAGATTGTACCATTGAATAATCAAACTGTTATTTCTCTTTATATATGATTACAGAGAAAGGTGATTATATTATAGGAAAGTCATTATCCGATCAACTAGGGGATGTAACACAGAATTCTCATAACTTTTATTAAAAAAACAGCAATAATTGGAGAGATTTACTTTTTGTCTTAATATTTGGAGCTGGGAAAGGAAAAGTTTCAGATGCTAATTTTATGAACGTGAATATTTTGTTTGTTTTGATTTTTCGATTACTAAACTAAAGGTCAACACAGCTGTATAAAATAATCAATATTTTATAAATGACTTGAAATCTGCAAATGCGAATGGCTGAAACAACAAACAGTGATGTCGGCAGCACAATATGCGTCCACTAAAAACTGAACGCGAAATTTTCGAGAAATCTTATGAATAATAACACATTGTGATAAACGTTTAGGAAGTCGACGAATCACCATGACACACGATTCAAAAAATCAGACTACCTACAATAATGGAGTACAGATGTAGTTACTAAACCAGTACACACAGATTTTAAGCGATATTTCTTTATGATAAGACAGAAATCTATGCAACATTCAAACAAACTTACATCAGCTCCTTGTTGTCTTTCTTGTTCATGTCTTTGCCACAAAGTCCAGCTTTGGCGAAGAGCGATTTCATGCCTGAAATCAGCTTCAAAGCCACTACAAATGCCACACACGACATGACGAAATTTAAAACTAGTGGATAAATCATTCTGTAGATCATTTTCGATTGTCTTTAGAGATTATCGCGCTGGAAAAAACACTTTCTTTTAGCAAAGCAACCCCTTGAAACTGGCTCGAAGCTCGTAAACTCACGAGGACACCCGCTGACCGAATCAGAATGGACTGCGGTGAAGAGACGCGCGAAATGCGCGAGGCTTCCGCGTTTGAACGTCATAATTGTTTCTAAGCAACAAATGATTGACAGATCCGGTTTTCTCGCATCTGATTGGTTAAAAAACTATTACACCGGTCGTCTCGTCAAATTTCTTTGCGCTTTCTGCGGGAAAAACGCGATTTTTTTCTCCTTGAAAAAACAAGAAAATAACACAAGGAAAGCGCTTCGTTGTGTTTTTAAAACATCGAGCTTGTTACTTACTTGTTTGCAAATCGTTTTTAAGCGCGGAAAGTTTCTAGTTTTTGAGCAATTTTTGGTGCGCTTACAGAACTTATAGAACGGTCAGAGTCGCGAAGAGACCGCGAACATGGCTGACCCAATGATAAGCTTAATGCCAAGCGGCAAGGACCTACGCAAAGGTTCAAAGAAAAGTGTCGGTGGTTTCTCACTGGAACATGTTGCCGGTTCTAAAGTTGACAAAAATAGACGGCGAAGAAGTATTGCCTCGCAATTTGCTCACCCATTGACAGGCGAAACACTCAAGGAAAGACAGGTAGGAAAGTTTTAGCAAAAAAGTAAAGCTTTTTATTTTATGTGCTGTGAATTGCTACTTTTTATTTTTTGGCCTGGTAAATACCGACACAACTTCTTGCTTATAGTTAATTCAAGTTTAGTAAAGTTTAGTAACTAAGTAGTTTGAATGGGATTCTGAATCTTCTTTTTATTCGCAAAGACAGAGATGTGAGGCTCTGGAAAAGTGTTGTGGGTACTTCCTCGCATCCCTTGCAGGATCTTCTCCCCCCACTTAAGAACCGGGCTCTACGCGGTAGGTCGCATCCTTACCAGATCCCACGTGTTAACACAGAAAGGTTTAAGAAGTGCTTTGTAAATAGGTGTCTTTTTTTATTCTAAATAGCTAGCTAGTTCCATCTTAATTTATAATGACTTTGTAAGTTTTAACGTTTGATTTAAAACTATGAATAAAGACTTTTTATTTATTTATTTATTTTATTTAAATAGCGTTCATAAATCAATTATTTTTTTTTCGTACTGCAGCAAAGAGCGAAAGAAAACCGTGAAGCTCGAAAGAGGATGATATCAGACGAGTACAGGTTTATTATGGGAATTGTTGGAAGTTATTTAGATCTTGAAGTCTCCGCTGTTGAAGAATTTATTATTGATTCAGACGAGGTAAGAAAAATTTGACCAAATATTTTCAAAAGTACTTACAGAAAAACAGGTGCTTGAAGGGAAAATGAAAACAAAATGGTTATTTTACAGCGACAACCTTTATCCTTTCTCTGCAAAATAGTGATATTTATATTACCTCAGTAATGGATCCATTTTGGGGTATTCAAAACCACCAAATTGTTTTTGCTACCTAGGTAGGAAGTGTGCATATTAAATTAATTTTACAAACAATCAATTTTTTTTTTGTGCCATAGACTACGTATACATGTCTGCTGACGTTTATGAGTAATCTTTCATTTTTCTCAGGACTTGTCAGCTATTAGAACGACAAGGGACTACCAGTTCTTGTACAAGTTGTCTATTTTTCGGACACAGTTTATATGACAATGAATGTTGAGATGAAAAGCTGGGTCTGTTGACACTTTTATTGACATTGAATATCATAGATTTTGGCAGAAACCACAATATTTATTTGATTTATTTACAGCACCTTACCAATGGTGACTTGTTACAGAACATACTCTATTTTGAAGTACAACAGCTTTAAATCCAATCCACTTTGAAAGATTCATGAATATACATAAAGAATGATATAAACTGAATGTTTTGAGAAAGTTGTTTATTTCTCCAGGCCGTGTACATGATAGACAGCTTTCTTAAGCCAAAGGGAAGGAGATCATTGCTGTTCTTTTATCAAGAAATTGATCAGGAGGGGCCCAGTTGTAAGTACAATATCCTAAAAATGTACATCGTGGTTACTCATTTGGCCCAGCTTTGAGCTAGGTTTTATACAGGTCAACAAGATTGAAATCTTACACAAGTGTAGAGTTATATCTGACCTATATTTTTTAAAGGAACTGTGTACCTCACACTGGGTCTGTCTATAAATTTTTATGTTAACAGTCACTGAAGTGCGAGCCCGCCGTTCTGTGCTACATGTGCAGGCTCCTAAACCTGGCAGAGTAAATGTGCTTCTGGTAACAGATGGACTAGATGAGGGACTGACTGGAACTCTTGTGTATTGCGTCAAGTCAGATGTCAGTAAGGAACTAAAGATGAGAAACATTGGTGATGTATGTATGCAATAATAATATTGTTGTTATTATTATTTTTTAGTGTATTATAATCTTCAACATGTGGTATGGCAGAACACTCTGTGCAAAATGATAGTGTGATCGCTAAATAAAAGGCAATCACACCTTTATTCAGTTCTGTATGTACTTCTTATACATATTTGATACATATGTTAGTGGTTTATTCTACTCAAACTAATAATTTATTTTGTTGTGTCAAACAGTAAGGGATTTATAGGAAAATAAAGGAATAAAATTTCCTAACCATGGTACAGTAGATAGCTTGTTTTGCCAAGCTGAGCACGACTTTCAGCGAATTTTCTGTGCTAAAAACTACATGCTACATTTAAGAAAAAAAGTCGTGGTCAACTAAAGCATTGAGGGGAATGATGTTCAGTCTTAGTGAAATTATAAGTCTGCTCAAAATGTAAAACTATTGTATTAGAGTCGCCCGGCTTCAAAAATATGACCATTTGGCCAGTTAAGTTAACTTGTTAAGAACCTTTTGGTCCTTGTTGGTGATTTAGGAAGCATGCTTTGGCATGATAAATGCAACAGAAGCAGGATCCCTGATTCCAGCCCTCAGAGCACATCTTACTAAGATCTATGTACCAGCTGTTAAAGCCATGTCCAACTGGGGAGAGCTCACACAGACGCCACAAGGAGTAAAAGCCAGCAAAGAGTTTGTTGAATCGTTAGACAGCTTTGTCCATTTTATTGATGGTGAGACATTGATAAATATATTCTTAAAATTGATAAAAATGTCATTCAATCAGTTGGTTTCCAAGTAGTTTGTGTCTGTGTCTGAATAACACACTGCATCTTCTCACTGTGTGTTTCAACCAAAATTACAAGTGCCTTGAACCATAGCCACCCAACTTAGTTTTTGACATCTTTGGGACAAGTTTTTGATTAGTTTGATGAGTTTTATGGCTTCTGGTTTCAGTGGACATTTCGGACAAGCGATTATGCCAAGTTGAACTGGCGAACAAATTTTATGCCTACTGAAGTTTGGTCAAACTTAACTTTTTTATACAGAAAAACAAATTTTAAAGATTTTTGTGGGACTAAACCTTCAGTTTCAAGCTTTCTGCACTTGTAAAACCAAATGAAACTCAAGGTTTTACAGATTTTTACAGAAATTCAATTTTATAAGAAGCCAACAGATGTTTACATCTCGATTGATGAACATAAATGCTTTGAACCATTTGATTTTATGGTGTTTTATTTTGACGGTTCAGCAAAGCAAAGCTCTTTTTTATAACTTAACAGTTAAAAACAGTTTAAAGAGTTTTGGCAGTGGAAGAAAAATGTTTCTTTTTATCACCAGTTTAACTTCGAACTGTTGTACAGCCGAAAGATATCAAACTAATCAAAAACTTGTAAAAAAGATGTCAAGAACTTAGTTGGGTGTGTACAGTTCGAGGCGCTTGACTGTAATGAATATTATCATCAATTTAACTTTTCCATTACTAAAATAGTAATTAACAAATAAAAAAGCCTTGACCATGCTTTGTTCTGTTATAAAGTACACAACGAAGTAATTAACAAGAGCAGGGAAACTCAATGAAGTGTAGGGTAAAACATGAGCTGCACTGATGAGTGTTTCTCCCTACTGTCTTCTTGAGTGCTCTTGTCACTTCTTTGAGTGCTGTACAAGCTATACTGGCATACAGGTGTAAGATGAGTATTAGTATATAACGTTGCTAGCAACCAGTCAGCTTAGAAGGAATTGCATGATGTTTGTTGTTGTTATGTTGGCTTTAGGTGCTCATGCATCAGTGAATGAAGCCATCAAGCTGCACCCATGTGATATAATAGATATGAGTTCTCTTGAGGGTCCAGCTGACTATCAGGCTATAGCAAACAATCCAGAAATACTGGCTGGACTGGATGACTTGGTACACTCCTGGTCCAAGCAGATTGAACAGGTCACTTCTCCTTACTCACTACTATATATTTCTTTCAATTTTGGTTCTGAGAATTAAGTGCTTTAAACTGTATGTGTTTTAAGACAAAATAAAATTATAGTTTGTTCTTGCCCACTGTTGTTTATTAGAATTTAGGTTCTCTGCACACATTGCAGACCTGAAGCTAAAATCCAGAACTTTGTGTGAGGTTATTTCAATATGTTTTGGTGTTCTATTGGCAGAGCATTCAATATTATGGCAATAGGTGCCATTTGTAAGAAAATAGTTACATAAACAGTTGTGCAGAAGATAGCAAAAAATAATCAAAATGTTTGTTGGGTGGCAACAGTATCACACATCAGTGTAACAGTGAAAGTTCATTGCTTTAAATGGTTCACAGGAGGAGGCTGATTTGAAGTGCAGACACGATGAGAGAAACCCCAACATAACATATGTAAAAACTAATGCTTACAGAAAACTATTACTCTAACCAAAAGCTAACGTTTGTATATCCCTAAATTGCACTACAATGCAAATCAACATGACTGCTAACTTATCCTTTCTTTCTCTTACCTTTTAAAGTGCTTTGTTGGGTTTCTAACACCACCAAAATAATTTAGGGAAATTTAGGATGCTTACCATTTACATTGAAAAACCGGAAATTCTGGTTGAAAAATCAAATGGTTCGACACACCATTCTGTTTGGAACGTTTTGCAAATTACGGGTCACTAGTTGTGATAATAAAATTTTCGTCTTCCTATCAATCTAGTCAGTGCAGCTGGATAATTTTTAAACCTTTTGTTTCTTCTGTAAAGCTAAAATCAGTTATGATGGTTTGTGTAAATGATAAGCACCCTTAATGTTCCAACCAACAGGTGTTAGCAGAGAGTGAGCAAATGAGGAAGGAAGCAGATGATACTGGGCCCATGGCTGAACTGGAACACTGGAAGATGAGGATGGCTAAATTTAACTCACTGGTAGAGCAAATCAAGAGTTCTGACTGTAAAGCAGTTATACGAATACTGCTTATTGCCAAGTCTAAAACACTTAAGGTAACTTGAGTTGTTGGTCTACACTGTCTAATTCAATCTCTTGTCAGTACTCTTTATGTTGGTGTTATGCTCAGTGCATCTTTCCATTATATTCAGGTTAATTTAACTCACAGCTGTTAGGTTATTTCAACTGCATACAAATATTTTTCTTTTGGAAAGGAACTATTATTTTCTCAAAGTTATGAAAAACATTGTTAAAATTTGGATGCTTTGGCCTGCCTTCCTTTTCTGGGTTTAAAGTGTTCACAAATGTCATTTACTTGGAAATTATTGGTGCACATTCTTGCACATTTTTTCACCCCTGGCAATCTTACCTCTAGCAAATAAAACTGTTTTCTTCATCAGTCAGGGCTCATGATAGATTAAACTAATGTTGTATTATTTAAGTGGCATTTTAGGGCAGCAAAGTTTGTTGGAGTTTCATGTAGGCTTTAAAGTGCATATGAAGTAAAAAATAATTACTGCTTATGTTTAAGGCTTTTCGAAATAAAGACGAATGGCGTTTTCCTTTTTGAAATATCTTCTTTCGTTATGGAGATATTTAGGTTTTTGTAATATGCAAATGAGGAAAGCGATGACGTCATTAATCGTTCCAGAAAAGGATAAATCACTGAATCAAGCATATCTCTTGGAGTATTAAAGTGGTGTTCTTCAAACTTGGCACCATCAATGTTCATCATAAAAGGCACAAGATGGCACCCGTTGCGCCATTGCCATGGCAAGTCTTGGATCCAGTCTCCTTCTGTTATAAACAAAATATCTCCATTTGCAGCACTTTAAACATGAACAGTGGGTCTGGCGTGGGACACACGTGGTACCCATCTTAGCTTAACTATCTTCGTTAGCTTGTTGGGAGTGCATCACCTTTGGTTAAGAATAAACTGGGAATGTCAGTGTTAATAGAAATAAGTCTTTGCGGCAAAACTGTTGCCATGGCAACAGTAATAATGTGTGTAGCAGTTTCATGTAGGTTTAACGTAATACTTACAGAAACTCTAGAGATGCAAAATTCGAAACTATATTTGGTGACCATTAGCTGGTAAATCCATTTTTTTCTTTTGTTATGGACATAGTTTTGGCGTGAGCTGGACTGTCGCATTACAGATGCTGCAAATGAAGCTAAGGACAATGTGAAGTACTTGTACACACTGGAAAAAGAGTGTGATCCACTCTATCATGCAGACCCGGTATGATCCATGTTAAAATCACACACTTAAGGTGACTCCGTAGTTATTGCGGGCGCACTTGTCCATGACAAATTTTGGGTTAAAACTTTTTGGGTTTTGACGTGATGGCTGTGAAACTTTGGAAAAATGTTCATCCATCATTCGCCAATAATAATATGAAATTCGATTTTACTGAAGAAATGATAGGTGAAAATTTTCCCAAAGTTTCACAGCCATCACGTCAAAGCCTAAAAAGTTATAACCCAAAGTTTGTCATGGACAAGTGCGCCCGCAATAACTACGGAGTCACCTTAACTATAAGCAACAATTTGAGGTCAGTCAAAGTCTGAAATTAAGAACTGAAAACAAGAAGTAATGAAATAAAAAGACAGGTTACTCCACCCTACTGATGTTTCAAAATGTTTCAAATAATGCCAGCTGCGTTTAAAAACTACAAGTTGATAATCAACTACGTGACTGAGTTACCATGAGAGTTTTCAGTTGCTTACTGGCACTCCAATTTCATCAGAAAAGAAATCCTTGACTTATTTCCTCAAACTAAGGAGCGTTTCTAAAATAAGATTTAAGCGGTTTCCGCTGAACAATCAAGCAATAAAGGCAAAAATAAAGAGACCAAAAACAAAAACAAAAAACTTGTAGCATTGACAGTTTGAAAAAATTTGAGTTTGATTTTGGTTAAAAAGAACGTTTCGCGTCAGTTCAAAACAAAAAAAAAACATGCATTTTAAGCATTTTTATAAGGTTTGACATTAAGTTTTTCGAAAATGCTTTAGAATTTAACCGCAGGGTCACTTATATAAATGAAATTACAGTGAGATGTTTCAAATAGTGTACAAAACGTTACCGTTCTTTGAGTAGATTTTTGGTAAATAATTTTGCACTTTTTTCCTCGAACTTTCAGCGGAAATCGTCTTAAAACAGATAGGGATTTATTAAACAAAGCATTTGACATTTTCTTTAATTTTTGCCTCTAAGGTTTCTATGATCGACTGCATTCCTAAGGTGATCAATGCTATCCAGATGATACACAGTATATCTTTATACTACAACACCTCTCAGAGGATGACATCGCTCTTCATAAAGGCAAGTTAACTGCAATCTATATAAACTTTTATATAAAGCATTTCCGTCCTTCAAAAGCTATTTCGCAAGATTGAGCAGGATATTATTGTTTTATCATTCAACAAATTGTAAACAAAATGTATTTTACTGCTAGAAAACTGGCTATGCAGTTCTTTGCAAGAGTTTAGGCGAATCTTTGCAAACTATGCAAGACTTGGAATCGCTGGAAATCTATTACAGTAAATAATAATGTTGTTTGACACAACCTTGGAGACCAAATGTTCACCAAATATTGTTTGGCTATATATACTTATCATATGAAGCTGAAAAGGAAGGCTCAGTATCCGAGGAAGGGTGAGCAGTGTTATAGAGAAGAAGTGAAGTTGTTGTAGTATAATTCTGGAGATGAAGTGAAATGCGTGGTGGTAGTAAGCCAGAGATACCCTGTTTTGTTTTGTTTTGTTTTTTATTGCAAGGCTCACCATTGTTAGCCAGCCCCTATGTTACTTAAGTGTTCATGTATCCCCCAATGCTGTCATTTGTGGAAAAACTTAGCGATTATAATTTGACATACAGTTTAGTAGTCAGGTTCTCAAAATCTTTCTTTAAATCTTTGTCGCAGTGTCGCTTTTTAATGCCTCTTTATGCGAAAAAAGTCATCTTTACACAACTTTTCTTTAAATTTTTTACAATCGTTATACATGCAACAAGATTGATTTTGTTAATTTCAGGTGACAAATCAAATGGTGACGGCATGTAAGAACTACCTTACTGACAGAGGCGTGAACCGAGTGTGGGATCAACCAAGACAACCTCTGATAGAGAAACTCAAGGCCTGTTTGAGGTTAAACCAGGAATATCAGAGATGCTTCCAGCGCACAAAGATGCGGATCGCTGAAGATCCTGCAATGAAGCCATTTGAATTCTCTGAGATGTACATCTTTGGCAAATTTGACACATTTTGCAAGCGTTTGAACCAGGTGTGGGTCATGTCTCTCTCATCTTTGACGCGCTATATTCTTTCCTTCCTATTGCACATTGTGACTTTTTTTTTGGGGGGGGGGGGGGGGGGGGGGGCGAGGGGAGATTATTCCCGCTCTTCTGAATCTTAACCTCTGATTTCCGAGATTCTGTTTGTATCCCGCTTTTAATTTGTATCCAAGATTTTAACTGTATTCCTATAGTTCGGTTAACTTGGAGGCAATAAATACATGCCCCCAAAACCTCCCTCACCACCTTTAGATATACCAAGGCCTCCATGACTTCTGTATTTTCTTAACATTTTTTCAAACCCCTCTATTTTTAGACTGGCTTATCACTACTAACAAACTGATTCACACTTCTGCTGTTTTGTTGTTGCAGATCATAGAAGTGTTGAATGCACTGGAAACGTTTTCCGTTTTGTCTGAGTCCAAGATAGAGGGAATTGAAACCATCTCCAACAGATTCCAGCATATGTACTCTGCGCTAAAGAAGAAGCCTTATGATCCGTTAGACCACAGAAAACCTGACTTTGAAGCAGATTTCTTTGAATTCAGGCGGCACATCACTGACATCGAGGTTTGTAAATGCTGTTTCTAAGTGTTGCCGTGCTACTAAACTAAAGCAGTAATAATTTGTGTTGTTTTTTTCTCAACAGAAACACTTGGAAATGTTTATGAGTGGCTGCTTTGAGAAAATTGTCACAATTTCGCAGTCCTTGGAGCTACTTGGCAGGTATGTTTGATGTACTTCATGATTAGATAGAAAAACGAATCCTGCTTTCCCCTGAGAAAGACATAACATGAATTTGAGAGACACACTCTCAGGTACATGTATAGCACCGGCGTTTAATCAGTCATTTATTCTGTTATGATGCAGATTTGAAAAGCTTGGAATTCCCAGTATGCAGTCATCCATAGAGGAGCGGTATGCCTGCCTTTTGCATCACTTCGGCAAGGAAGTGGAAGTCATATCCAAGGTATAGAAGTCTTCTTAGTATTTACAGCCATTAGTGGATCGTAACGTAACATAACGTAAGGTAACGTAACATAACAAAATAGTAACAAAATAAATTCATTAAAGTGTTTATGCTTGATAGAGTAAGCTAAGTTAGTCATGCCATTCATGTGTTTTGGTACAGTTAAACCTCTCCTGACGGACACCTATAATACGGACACCTCACTATTACCAGCAGTTTACCCTGTGCAAAAGAGACCAAAATTCAAATCAAACTTAACCTCTGTAATGCATACAACTCCATAAAGCCCAGATCAAATGAGGATGAGTGTTGACTCTCATGAGAGTTTTCGTCAACTCTCATCGACTATCGTCAACCTGGGCCAAACGAGAACGAGAGTCGTCGAAAGTCCGTCAAGAACGACTACAAATGAGAGACCCTCATGAAAATAATCGACTATCATGAAAAATGTGAGCACGTTCAAAGTCGATAATAGCGCACAAGAGTTGATGAGATTGCATGAAAGTTTCAGACCAAACGAGAGCAAGGGTTTGAACTCTTAACAACTCTCATGTCCTCGTTTGACCCGGGCTTAATATGGACACTATTTCCTTTGGTGTGCATATTAAAGGGGTTCGACTGTACACCTAATCTATTGTTTTTCTTTATATAAACAATAGCCTCCATTTGGCGCGAAAGTATGCATGGATATTTGTCCGCGGACATCTGTTCCGAGAAGCGAACGGTTTTCCGAGAGCGAAGCTCGAGGAAAACTGTGAGCTGCGAGGAACAGATGATCTCCAAGGACAAATGTCCGTGCTTATTTTTGAAGCCAAATGAAGGCTACTGTCTTTATTATCCTTTAAATATTTTACACAATCCGCATTTTGGGAGACCTTTTCCCAAAGCTATTAAACGTCAAAGTAATTCTGTCGGCGCTCAAAATATTGTTAGTATATTCAAAATGTTTAGTTCTATTCATTTGAACAATTTTCTTGCGATGAAAACTAAACGTGCGAATGTAAATCGATAAGTTCGAAAACTGGGGAATATCACTTGGGGAATATCAGGTGTTATTAAAAACTAGCAATGGTATATTGCAATTTCTGAGATTTGATTGGCTAACAGGCAATGGTATATGAGCTCATATACCATTCACCACAAATTTCGTAGCCGATGCGCGTCAACGAAAACAGCTGGGGAGCTCAAATATTGCAATTCTTTTGGGCGTTTTTAATAAAACAATTATTCCACTCGCGCTTGTTGGATATGAGATCGTTATAGCCAACTCGGCGCTACGCGCCTCGTTGGCTATCTACCATCTCATATCCAACGCGCGCTCGTGGAATAATTGTTAAATATTCCCCAGTTTAACCTGCATAACGTGACGCGTTTAGACCAATCGCGCGCGCGAAAAATATTTGATGGATTATAAATTAATTTATTTGCAGATGTACCAAAGGAACTGTGCAAATCCACCCGTACACCGTGACGTACCTCCCATCTCCGGTCGGATCAGCTGGGCTCGTCAGCTCATGAGGCGCATACGTAATCCTATGGACAAATTCGAGCAGCATCCCAGTTGTTTAAAAACACCAGAGGCATTTAAAATTATTCGCAACTTTAACCAGCTGGCAACTGTTCTGGTCGAATTTGAGATTCTTTATCATAATGGCTGGCTCAAGCAAGTGGAAGTTGCCAAAACAGGTTTGTCGTATACACGGTGTCAGTAGAGCGCTTGCTGCATTTTTAGAGCAATTTGCTTCACAAGAAATCGTTAGAAGTTCATGGACGCAAAATATACGTTGCGACTTCTGCGCAACTTGTTTAATACACAAAAAGCTGGTGACTTATCTAGTTTGTTACAGAAAGTAAAATGTGATAACTTTGCATTCAACTTTTAAAAACAAAACAAACAAGTAAGCGAAGAAACAAACAAACAATCAATCACAAGCGATTAAACCAAGGGCTGTACAAAAACGCCAGCGCGTGTCTCGAAGGATTTCAGTGTTGTTTAAATTTATCTTTGGTTTAAAATTTTTCAAACCAGTTTGATCTTTATTTTTCATTCTCTCAAATTCATCATTATAATCTGAAGCAAAGAGCACTTTTCAAAAATGCGAAAATTGAGATCGATATATATATTTTTTTATTTCAGGACTTCAGGCATCGCTGCTAGTTCGCCATCCGGATACTGGCAAGTTGTACGTGAACTGTGATCCTCAGCTTATCCAGCTAATCCGTGAGACCGAGTACATGATGAAAATGAAACTACCAATTCCAGAAACGGCTCGCCTGCTGTACCTAAAAAGGAAGACCATCAAGAGTTTGGCAGATGACTTGAAGGTAGGAAGGCTAATTGGCAGTCAGCAAGTCAGACAGACAAACAGACGGACTCTTTGTTTTAGGGCTTTCCAGTGATTAGATCGAAGGCATTTGTGCACAACGCAAAATAACTTGAACAGACACAGATATAGCTTCTTAAGATAATGTTTGCTAGTTATCATTTGCTTCGCTTCGTGCCGGCTAAATGTACTGTATTTGCTTTGAGTGGATTGTCTGTGTCCTTTGTGATTGGCCAGAGTGATTACTTTGGTTTCGGTAATACGACACTCATTTGAAACTGCTCAATTCTCTTTATCAACAGATGATGCTTGAAGACGTTAATAAAGTCCGTGCAAAAATCCCAAACATCTTCATGCCTCTGATGGCACCGCATATGCAACGAGTAAGTTTTTATCGTGTTATCCATATGTAACGTCAAACTCAACGTCAACGTTACCAAGGTTTTCATTGCATGCCAAAATTTTGCTTTGTTTGTTGTTTTAAGGTTGAAGGAGCCATCAGCCCAGGTGTCAGCATGCTGAACTGGAACTCACTCAACATACCTTCTTACATCTCTAACGTGTACAGCCGGTTGCGAGAAGTGGACCTACTGGTCAAGCAGGTTAACGACATTCGTGATGCGCGTATAGATGCAGTCCTGAAAGAGATCAGTGAAACTGTGTTTTGTGAACTGCCTAAAGAAGACCCTTGGACCATTGATGAATTTATTACAAAAACACAGGTGACAGAGAACATCACTTCAGTTATAATGCCACTTCTCGCCTAAAACAGTATTTCTTAAGATCAGTTCGTGCCTAAGTAACTTGTCTATATCAAATTCGTATACATGAAATCAACGTCCAAGCGGCTGCTAGCCTTGAAAGGTTGTCACAAGAACGTACATTTACAAGAGGTTTAAAGTAGTACTGTTTCTTGGAAGGTTTTCAGTCTCTCATTTGCCATACTCACATTACATACACTACTTTTTTTAACTTCTGTTCATTGTAACAAAATGCCGGACATTGCAGGGTAGGACAGTGTTTGTTCGTCAACCCTCGAAGGCGCTTATGAAATATCTTATGGCAGATGTAAAACAAAAGTATAATCATAATCTTTACTGTTTAGAAACGTTGTGAACCTCTTGGAAAAGCTCTGGATCACATGAGTTTGTGCGTGGAAGAAGCCGTTCACGAGTTAGCCAGTATCTTCCTGGAAAGCTTAGAACACATCGGTGTCTCAGCATTGGGTCCCAGGTCTCCGTCTTCGAAGGCTTCAGACCGAGACAAGGACCGCAGCAGTCGTGCGGAGAAGGACAAAGATGGACAGAAGACGCCCAAACCACCCGATGAGAAAACTGTAGACGAAGAAATAGATGAGTTGATTTTGTACTTTAATCACCGCAACTTTGAGGCTCTTCTGCGTGCTACAAGAAACGCTTTGGATGGAATGAAACGGAGACTGTTTTGTACCAGGTGCGGTATCATTGTCACGCAATGTGTCACGCACCTCGAGTTTGCGTGACAACTCAAAGTGGTACAGTAGAACCTCGCTAACTCGAACTCGGTGTTCCTCGAACTCCACGCATACTCGAACTAATTTAGCTTTGCCTTGGCTCAAATGTGACTCAAATTTAGCTTGAGAACTCTATTTTGTCAAACGCAGCTGATTGACTTTTCGGAATCTCGAATCTTTATTGATAACAGGATTTACCAATTAGCCTGAAGATATTTGTACAAAGATTGTATAGCCAAAGTCAGAGTTGGTATAAGGTCTTGAAAGTGTTTGAAAAGTGCACCAAAATAACCTATGGATGCGAAGAACAATAAAACTTTGATGAATTATTAATAATTAACTGAAAATTTGAAATTCAACACCAACCCCGCTAACTGGAACTCCCGCTAACTCGAACTGTTTTACGTTTCTCTTGGGGGTTCGAGTTAGCAAGGTTCTACTCTGCTTACTTATCCTCTTCGGGCCCCGGAGGACCCTTGAGGCCATACGCTTACCTTTCCTGCGTTACTAATATTTCTTACTGTTTTTATTTAGTACAACGCGATCAACTTATGGTAAAGGCACATTCCCGTCATCAGGTGGCATCCCAGTAACTGCATTCAACAAAGCTCCATTCTTTAAGGCGGATATAACTCTGGTCATTCCACATGTGGTATGACAATACTGACGTTACAAATCACGTTTTCAAAGTAAACATAGAGTGTTGTCTGTCGGAAATGACAGTATGGGTTGGAGAACAAGGCAAAAAGTTGTTCATAGCTATTCATACGCTCTATTGGAATGAACTGGAAGTTCGGCAATTAGCACAGTTTTCCACACTGACACAACTAAACCAACGCACACTTGCACACAAACAAACACTATCAAACAGAATACAGCAAGGTTTCATTTAGCTTCGGTTTCAGGTTTATTATCAGAGAGTAGAGAAATGTTTTTGCTCCATTTTTGTCTCATCATTATGAACCAATAAATAGATCACCTATTCTTGTGCACAGGTCATCCATCCCACGCTGGACGATATCCAACAGGCTTTAAACAAAGCTACTCAGTCAGTACTGGATGTTAACCGTTCTGTGGCCCAATGGGGACAGAGGAGATTTAAACAAATGGAAATTAATCCACAGGACGACTCTGCTCCTGGTCACATCAAAAGGACCGTGCGAGCTACTGAATCCAGTGAGTTGTCACACGGAAACAAACGCAGCCGAGTTGCCAAACTACCGTGGAATCCCGATTTCTCGCGGGACATTCTGATAACTGGAGCCAAAAGGCGGTTTCTTTGGATTTGTTTCACTCAGTCAAATACTGAAGTTTTACCCCCGATTTCTCGAACCAATTTTCGTTTCCCTTGCATGGAGGTTCGACAAATCGGGATTCCACTGTACTTAAAATCAAGACAAAATACGTTCACGCATCACCGTTGTTAATTAAAGATCTCACAGTTTCATTCATTAGAGACGGACCATTAGAAATAACCGGAGGGGGAGTGACTTTTCTCAAAAAAAATTCCTGCAAGGGAAGCTTGTCTAAAAAAAATCTTGCAAGCGGTTGTGCCTTAAAAAAATATTCCTACAATGGGGAAAAAAATTCCTGCAGATGGGTAGGACTAAAAAAAAAATCCTGCACCGAAATAGTCAATAGCTTTCACGCCTTAAACAGAAGCACTGTAATGAAAGGTGCGGACATATTATTTTCTTCGAAGGACAATTTCACAACATACCAATCAAAACGTATTCTTCATTTGCAGAAGAGGAGATTCCTGCATCAAAACTGAAGAACTATTACAAAAGCGTCTCAGAACATAAGGACATCACCAAGCTACTTATGGTGTTGACTTCAGTGATCAGCTCCACTAAAGCTGAGGTTTTGACATGTCTGGACTCCTTCACGCAGTTCCATTCAGTGTGGGATGAAGACAAGGAGAAAGTTGTAGCCGTGAGTAGTGATAATGCGCCACTCTCTTATGACTAGTAAAACCAGTGCCAAAGCTTGTCAGTTAACCAATGCAATCACATTCGCATTCAAATAGGACAATGAACCAATTACCAATTAGAATCAGTACGAGATTGGTGTGAAATGTGACTATCCAACGCATAAGCACTAGGTTTGAAAAGTCGTACTCGTTCTCCGATCTGAAGGTCCCTGATATCTTGCAATCGGTGACAAGTGCAAGCAAAGTTACGAAATTCAAATCATCTTTGGTTTTAGATTTGCTCCGGATTGGCAAAAGCAAAAGCAAAACAAAAACAAAAACAAAAACAAAAACAAAACAAACGAAAAGAGAATGCCTGTTCTTGACTTACTGGATATACCATAAGTTTACTGAGTTTCCCAATTACATAGCTCAACAAACGGAGCACCAAAACAAACACATGCTTGCTTTCGGCGGTCTGTTGAAAACTGATCCATCCCATGATCAAATCTCGATCTGCTGTGAACGTGACAAACACAAAAAGTTTCTGAACATGTTTTACAGACCACAAACTCATTCAAAATAGCCTCGATTCTTGCCCAAGTAATGATTTTATTTGAATCCAATTCCAATTCCAAATCGAAATCTTGTCGGTATGGATAGTTGTTTTCGAAATCCTTTAAGGCTTTCTACTATTTCTGTTGTGTTTTAGCGTTTATAACTATTTTAACTAGCATTAAGAGTAATTGTTGTGTAGCCCAAAATAGAGTAACAACTTGATCGATATTTAAACGGTAACGATGGCCATTTTGATTTCCGTTACACGTAGGATTTTGTCGCCTCGGACCCAATTTTGTCAGAATTCAAGGCCGAAATCCTGAAATATCAGGACGTAGAGCAAGAGATTGAAAACATCGAAACAACCTTTAGAATTGGTCATGGAGCTATTGAAATTTTCTCAGGTAAGAAGTCCTTACAATGGAGTTGAATTCGTTGTAGTAAGTGTGTTAATTTATAACAGGTTTAGTTTATTTGTGGTTTTTCGTTGTTTAGCATCTTTGGTTGGACTTTCATTTAGTCTGACGATATGCTAACTGTACTGAATTTTGATACCGTCTGGAACATTTTTAGAGTCTTGCATGAAAAAATCCCGTTTGACTGAAAAGTTAAAAAAGAAGGGTAGTGAAGGTTTTTCTTTCAGTAAACTAAGCAAAAGGAGGGGAGAAGAGGACGGTAACATATTATCATTAATGATGCGTAATAAAAATGAATTTAGAGTTCGCCTCAAGTCTATATTAGCACAACGTTACTGAAAAAGTGCAATCGAGATCAATTGTGTGTTCGTATTGTTATCTTTTTTTACAGAGCCATTTAAGCTTGCCCTACGAGTTGAGATCAAGGCGTGGAAGCTTTTATTTGGCCACAGCATCAATAACAAGTACAAACAGTGCATGGACGAGATCACGCAATTCGTGTCGGAATACAGTAAGCGGCTCGGTCGGCAGATCAACGACTTGGAGGACGTGCGAAATGCTATGGCTGCTCTAGAGGATATAAGACAAAACGAGATTCGGATTGATATGATACTTGGACCGATAGAGGTACTACTGCATTTTCATTGTGGGTGTTGTGATCTTCATGAGACGTATGCATCATAAGAGGAGGCAGCATGGCCTAATGGGTAGGGCGCTGGACGTTTAACCCGGATGTCCCGGGTTCAAATCCTTCTCCCTGTCACAATATGGATTTGTGTTTGGTGGTCCCAAATTCAACTCCTCCATGCTTTGTAAATAGCCAGCTGGTCAGTCTCCTATCAGTCGGAATTTTAACAAGTTTCTGTTCTATGTACAATATTTTTATTTATTTATTTTCATAAATAGTCGCGCGTGTATATGAATGAATAAATTTTATGTGGAAAAAAGAAAAATTCTCTAAGGAATATCACGTGGTCTGTAATGGGAAAACAAACCGCCCAAGCGAAAAATTGTCTATTAGCACAGCAGTACTAAATGCATTGACACTTTGATAAAGTTGTTTATTTTTTTATATATATATATTTTACACTGATCGTTTGCTGTATGTTCGCTGTCCTTAATAGGAAGCTTATGGAATGCTTAACAAGTTCGAGGTCTCTGTAGCTCGTGAAGAAGTGGAAGGAGTCGACACTCTCAGATACTCATTTGAGAAACTTCTTGCCCAGGCGGTGAGTAACAATGCCTCTACCCTTCTATCTAGAATTTCTTTTCGTTGTTTTATATATTGAAGCGAAACAATGGATTGAACTAACGTGAGACTGTATATTTTTATACATAATCTGTCTTCTTATTGATCTCGAATTGCGACATTATATTATCAAAGCAGCTGTGAATCCAGTGAGGCGCTTGGCTGAATCAGGAACCTGCTTTAAAGATATGAGTGCAGCTATTAGCTAAATTAGATAAGTGTTTATTTGGTATATGTAGGGAGAGAAATCCAACTCACAAATCCACTCATTTATTCCCAATGCACAGTTCTCCGGCCTTCTCCTTTATAGCTCAACAGAACCAACATATGCACACTTAATTCTTTTCTTTACAGGGGCAAGTGCAGAGCCACTTGGTAAAGATTCAGCCCCAATTCAAAGCCGACTTGCTGGAGAGAGTTGTGGTGTTTCGCGACGATTCCACCAACTTCATGTCAGACTATGACGAGGTATACTCTCATGAACGATCGTGATATTTATTGAAAGTTTGCCTTTAAGAGATTTTACCCGCTTGCTAATGTGTACTTCAAATCTGTTACAGGTTGGTCCGATGGTCAGTGGCATCACTCCTCAAGAAGCCAGTGACAGACTCAACACATTCCAGGTGATTACTTACAGAGACTTCGAGAAGCCCAGAATCACAATGCCAAAAATAATAAATTGATTTTGTAGAACAGCATTCGATTAATAACAGAAGCTCATTAGGAAGTGAGGATGACTAACGATGGCAACGTTTTTCCACGCAAATCAACTAAATTTCAAGGGCTCTCCAGGCTTGAAAAGAAAACAAGAAACATGAATTCCACCTTGCCCTTTAGTTGTCTTGCCTGAACAGGTACTTACCCGGCAAGAAAATCTACATGTCCCGGGCGACTGGACGGCACCTATTTTTGTCCCCTGGGTAATCAGCGGACCCAATCTACCAGGAAGTCTCGTTCTTTTTCTTTCTAAGTTGTATCAAGCACATTGCACTATCTTTTATCAGTGGTTAAAAAGGCTTGTTTTAGCAAATGCGTTTTGAATGTATTTAACAAGTAAAGAGTGGAATTGCACTACTGCTTCTGACATCATTCTTTTCTGTTTTAGAGTCGTTTTGATGCCCTGTGGCGTAAATACACTACCTACTCCGGAGGGGAACAGCTGTTTGGTCTCCCTGTGACAGAGTATCCTGAACTGGCTCGTACCAAGAAAGAGCTAGGGCTGCTGCAGAAACTGTATGGACTGTACAACGCTGTTATTGATGGTGTCAATGGGTACTATGATATCCTGTGGATTGAAGTCGACATAGAGAAGATCAACAACGAGCTGCTTGACTTTCAAAACAGGTGTTGTATAAAAACATCATTGTGATTTGGTTTCCGTACTTTGATTTAAGATTTTAGATTCTCAAGTAAACACCACCCTCATCCATCTGACTCTTGATGCTTTAGGACCATTTCACACTTGATACTTTACTCTTCTAGTTTTTCTACATACTGCTACGTTGCAAGCGTAACAATTGCAATTTTCTGAATAAAACTCATAGTGTAGAGTTTTAATATCTCAGGTGTCGCAAGCTACCTAAAGCCCTGAAAGAATGGCAAGCGTTCAACGAACTGAAGAAGAAGATTGATGACTTTAACGAGTGCTGTCCTCTTCTGGAGCTGATGGCCAACAAAGCCATGAAGGAACGTCACTGGGACCGAATAGCTAATGTCACGGGACACAAGTTCGATGTTGAATCGGAGAACTTTCTGCTCAGGAATATCATGGAGGCTCCACTGTTGGAAAACAAGGAAGACATCGAGGTTAGAGAATAATAATATTACTGCAAACCACATCCTATGTATTCATTACCATTTCCTTACAACAGTGTATGCGAGATTAAGCTTTATTCAACCAAGCTTGCTCATAAACAAGATTACGCTATTAAGCGCAAGCTAGCGCGCTCTGTGAATTGAAGGGTTGATGTTTTCTCGCGATTTTCCAAATATGGTACTTAGTGGAAGCGAATGTGCAAACGCTTTCTACAATACTATTCATAGGGAGTTACACGTTTGTCTGCAGTCAACTAGATTTTGCCATACAGGAGCGTTTTTGCGGGTGAAATACACCTAAGTATTTATTACGTTATAACACTGAGTGAATACTAGCGGTTTTCAATGAGTTTTGTAAAATCAAAACCAAGAACGTACTCAAATAGTGCTGCGAGCCTTTCAGAACCCGGAATGAAACCTTGTAACGCCGGTGCAAAGCAGGGGAAAATTCCAGAAGCCAATTCACGTTTGTGTTACGTTGCAACTGATTGGCTAAAAGAACGTACGTGTTTTGTTTCGATTGGTTAAACCATGGTTGCACGTGATCCAATAACAGACGTGCTGAGTCTTTCACTGGCTTCAGCCGTCTTGAGAAGTGATGCGGTCATGCTAATAACCATGGGACTAACCTGTAAAGGATTTTAAACAGACATTAGCAACCGCAAGCCCTAATTAAACAAAAAAACCTTTCCACAGTGAATGAAAGACTGCTTTACTAATTGTGTCTTAGATAAACTGTCATACGTTTTAGGACATCTGCATCTCAGCCGTAAAGGAGAAAGACATTGAAGCTAAGCTGAGCACGGTTGTAGCAGAATGGAAGTCGCAAGCGTTTAGCTTTGCAGGATTTAAGAATCGCGGAGAGTTGCTACTGAAGGGAGGCGAAACAACTGAAATTATCTCGCTATTGGAAGACAGTCTCATGGTGCTGGGATCATTGCTTAGCAATAGGTAATTTACGTAGTCACAACAGATCACTTAACCGATAGCTTACATTTACATAGCTTTAGTTGGCTAATGCAGATTGTCTTACTCCATTAGAGAGCTTAAGCACAGGCGTTTTAGAGCCACGGACGGCAGCCAGAAATGGAACCTTCTCGTCTCTAGCGCTTATTGTTCATAAATTCAAGTTGTAAGTGGTAAAAGGAAAGCTTTCTAACTTATTTTTGGAGATAAAAGTTCGCCAAAATCTTAAACATTCGCCTTCTGGTTGCCGTCGGTGGCTCAAAAACGACTGTACTTAAGCTCTCTATTGTTGAAGGCAGAAAAAGCGGGAGGGTTTTACGACAACTAAAACAGTCATTTCACTGACATAAATACGAGTAACAGCCAAAAAATCACAGTTCACGGTAAACTAACAGTTCGATTATCATTTCACGGATAGTTGTCATGAAAAATCACGGCTCACGGCTATTAAGCAGATCATGTTTGACGCCAAAATAACATTTTAAGCCAAAAGAATTAGTCAGATCCACCGCTTATTAAAATAACGTTCAGAACTCGTTGTTATCAATTTCGAATAAATCTTGTAGTAAGTTTAAACTCAGCTGGTGAATCGCCGGCGAATTTAGCCTTGAAACTTGAATTTTTAACCCGCTTTTAAATTCCCAGTTTTTTCCAGTGTTGTGCCTTTCACCTCTTTCTGTGGAGATTGACAAACAGAGCAAAAAAAAAAAAATAGAACGCTCTTCATCTTAACTATTTTCTCCGACTTTTAAAAACTTTTTTCTTTGGTGTTCAGGTACAATGCGCCATTCAAGAAAGACATCCAGGGCTGGGTTCAGAAGCTGTCCAACACTTCTGATATCATCGAGAACTGGATGATAGTGCAAAACCTGTGGGTCTACTTAGAAGCTGTGTTTGTAGGCGGTGACATCGCTAAACAGCTACCGCAGGTTAGTGCGCCCGCTAGTGCGTCACTGTACCATTGTAAGGATCTACGGAAAGGGCCCAATGTTCAAGGGGCCCAGTTGTCCCTTTTAGTTGAGAGAAATGTTCAGTACCCTCATTTGTATAGCGGTGAGGAACCAACAAATTTTCATGTGCCACTAGTATTTTTTGCCTTACAGTGGCTGTGTTGACTTGATCGATGTATTTTAAAATTAGTTTATTTTGAGTTGGTCACTATATTTTTTTTGGTTTGTGAAATGTCTTTGACACAGTCCTCTAAATCATGATGATTTGCGACTGCATGTTTGTTTCCTAATAAGACAATGAACCAGTGGCTGTGCCAATTGGCCATGTTCTAAACGAGCAGGGGACTGGGTACGAACATATTTTTTCTTGGTACGAACATTCAATATCGATTGAATTGAAAATGGGGCACGTGATCTGAAAGAGCATCCAAAAATTAGTAAATTCACCAAATATGATGGTTATTGGTTTAAACGCAAAGGTATGGTACACTTTTAAAAACGAGAGCTTTATAGTATGGATTGGAGGATGCCTGTCCCTCCAATCCATACCAAGTGTACCATGCCTTTGGGTTTAAACCAATAACCGTCAAATTTGGTGAATTTACTAATTTTTGGATGCTCTTTCAGATGACGTGCCCCATTTTTCAATTTAATCGATATTGAATGTTTGTACCGAAGAGAAAATATGTTCGTACCCAGTCCCCTGCTCGTTTAGAAAATGGCTAATAAGAATTTAGGGGCAGAGAAAAGTAAGTCTATTTAGTTAAATAGTTTGGTATTTTGTTAATGGACACGCATATTTTAAGGGCAACGGGGTTTTTTAGAACTTACAGTGACGTTAGAGTTGATATAATATATGAAGCGCTTTTGTGGAGCAGGTTTTATGAGCTTCTTTAATTAATAGTGCTTTCATAATTTTGTTTGCAGGAAGCCAAGCGATTTTCCAACATTGACAAGTCCTGGGTGAAGATCATGACTCGTGCACATGAGACACCTACAGTGGTCACGTGCTGTGTCGGCGACGATACTCTTGGTCAGCTGTTACCTCACCTGCTGGAACAACTGGAGCTTTGTCAAAAATCGCTCACTGGGTATGTTCAGTTTACACGGTTTACATGTTTACGTTTATACGGGTTTGTTCCGGTGAAGCTCCGAAAGAAGCAACAAAGAGCGCCCTAAATACCCGGTTGTAAGATTTCCAAAATTATTACCCTGGCCTACCAAACACATCTGTTCACTGATGATTGTAGCACCACAGCACAGTTGAGGGCTAGCGTAGAAAAACGATCTTTAGATAAAGAAAGTTAATTTCTTCTGTTGAAACTAAATAGCAATGAAAGTGCACGTTTTGTGCTCCAAAAAAGGTTGACGTCTAAACATTGCAGAGCCCAAACCTAAAGCAGCGCGGATAACCACCTTGGGAACAATACAGTAAAAATCTATTAGCTTTAAATTATTTGATCTGACTCTTTTTTTAATGTTGCCATGTAGGTATCTGGAGAAAAAACGCCTTGTGTTCCCTCGGTTTTTCTTTGTTTCTGATCCTGCCCTTCTGGAAATCTTGGGACAAGCTAGTGACTCGCACACCATACAGGTTTGGTTTAGACATCCCTTAAATCAATCTAGCTTATTTTGCTTTGTGTCATAACTCTAACGTTAAACGGTTTTGAAATTGTGTATTTTCGTATTTCTTGTCCAGGCGCATTTGCTGAACGTGTTTGATAACGTGAAGAATGTGGCGTTTCACGAGAAGGATTATGACAGAATCTTGGCCATCATCTCATCAGAAGGCGAAACTGTACAGGTCAGGTTCTGAGTGTAATAGAGCTAGTATTCTTCTCATCCTCATATGTTATTCTAACTAATGTTTTACTTACAAAGGCGCCATAAGTAATTTACTTGGGACATTGCTTTTTGGTCAGACATAAGCCAAAAATTTTTAATAGTAATATAAAGTGACTAGCTGACGACTGAATTAGCTTTTCAAAGAGACCTTCATTTGTCAGAGTAGGCAAAGTAGGTATTGAGAAGAAAAAATCTCTCTTCTTGCTTCTTCTCCGCTCTCTCTTCTCTTGCCACTACTGATAATCAGGTGGAAGAACACATTTTCAATAAATATTTCTTTTTTCCAAATCATTACTTACATTTGCAAATCATTGTTTGTCAACAGCTGGAGACAGCAGTTATGGCGAAAGGTAACGTGGAACTGTGGCTAGGAGACCTTCTCAATCAAGCCATGAACTCTCTTCATGCTGTCATCAGAGATGCCTATCACGCTATAAACGATGGTGGCTTTAATCTCATGAACTTCCTTGGGCAGTTTGCATCGCAGGTACTCCATCTTTGTTAATAGATCGTTTTCACGTGACGTCATCAGGTCATCCATGTACCAAAATCCCAAACTAAAGGGACACCATAGTTTTTATCCACATCAGGCATAAGAGGCACTAAAATTATATCTATTTGCGACTTTTCAGCTCAGTAGCGTCCTTCGTTTGAAAACCAGCTCAATTTGAATTTCAGAGTAATGGCGGTGCGTGACAGGCAGTTACGATCGTGTTTGTCAAAAATATACATTTATCTTGTGATTTTTAGCCATTTGAGAAGTAAAAGTAGCAGGAAATATGTTTAGGCAAATGTTTGTTTGTCAAATACCGATAATCAGTGGCCTAGATGATCAAAGTAAGTTCCAGATGTTTACAGTATTTTCCGGCCGCCATATTGGTGTACCACGGATGTACACCAATATGGCGAATCCATACTGGGCTCTGTAAATTTGTGCAAAAATTTCGACGAATATCTAAAGTTTGGGACAGCGCACAGACCTAAAATTTGGAGAAATTACTTCTCCAAATTTTACTTATCCTATTTTCTTGAAATCATTCACTCAATAGTTTTTCGATCTATATTTTTGTTGCGTGACAGTGAAAACGATCTATTAAAGCACTAAGTAGTGATTTCATTTCACCGCTAATTCAGTTTCAGCCTACAGCAAAGTAACTTGTTGTTAGTGCATTCATTTGCAGAGTTTTGCGTTGCGTCTTGCTCACCTTATAGCTGGTAGTAACATTCAACGCAAAACCCTTCAAATCGTTCTAATTCACCATTTTTTAGCCACAGAGACGACAAATTAAACAAATGAGGTAAATGCCCTTTTATTGTGAGCTTAAATGAAGATATTGCTCGCAATATTTTTACGATGATGAGACCCTTCATACATTTCTTTATATTTTGAACATAAAAACAGCCACAGTGCTTCTATTGGTCCCCAGTGTTGTTTTAATTATTTACTGCGTGACATGTTATTATTCATTTGTTGCGCGACGTGCCAATTTTTTTCTTGACGCGTTATTAAGGGTTCGTTGCCTGATGTGCTACTCTGTGATTTTCCATTTGCTCGTTCCGTGACGTTATATGTATTGTTCTGTACGTTACTTGCTATTATCCATTGGCAGGTTGGATTGCTAGGAATTCAGATGATCTGGACTCGAGACGCCGAAGAAGCGCTCAAAAACGCGCGATCTGACAGAAAGGTCATGGCATCCACAAACCAGAAGTTTTTGAATCTGTTGAACTCGCTGATTGAAGTCACTACACAGGAGCTAACTAAAATGGAGAGGACTAAGTTCGAGACTTTTGTCACCATTCACGTTCATCAGAGAGATATTTTCGATGATTTGGTAAGATAGCGCCACTCATGTTATCGCAATTTCATAAGATAACAAAGTGTTGAAGTGATTAGCAAACATTTTGTATTCAGGGCATAAAAATCATCCTTGGTGTGTACTTGCACTGTTTAATTTCTACGGGTCGGGAAGTAGCTTTTGTAAGGTCTCACATGAATGACTTGTTGCCCTTCGAGAGAACAATAGAACAAGCAGCAGGAACACTGCTCCTAGCCCCCCAGACTGTAGCATAAGTCACACTAGAGGGCCAGTAAGCTTGCGATGGACTAACATCCTATCCAGGGGGAGTTGAAATACTCCTAGTCGCTCCATGCTATGGAAACCGGATATAAACGGGACGGGACGGGTAGGCCAATAGGGCTTCAATGCAAACTTAACTTACAAACGTGATTGAGCACCAATGTTCTAATGTCGTATCTGTTTTTCCTCTCCTGCAGGTTAAGATGCACATACGGTCAGTGACGGACTTTGAGTGGCTCAAGCAGTCTCGTTTTTACTTCAAAGAGGATATTGATGACTGTATTATCTCCATCACGGATGTGGACTTCAGCTATCAGAACGAGTTCCTGGGCTGTACAGACAGACTTGTTATCACTCCTCTCACGGACAGATGTTATATAACACTTGCTCAGGCACTGGGCATGTCAATGGGAGGCGCACCCGCTGGACCTGCTGGTACAGGGAAGACTGGTGAGCCACACTACATTCTTTTACGTACATATTAGGACGTTTCTAGCATGAAACTTCAGTAACGGTGTATTTTAACATGGTAAATGGCTTGAATTCACGATTGCTACCCAGGTGTTTATCTTGTGTTGTGTTCTTCAATGGTCAAGACACTATCATACACTCTAAAAGAACGCGTAAAATTTGGCTGAGCCTATGGATGTTCTTATTTTAGCCCATACATTTTCTTAAATTTTGGGTCAAATATCAGCCTCAACGTTCTTATAAAAATGGGTCTTATAAAAAAAAGTGAATGTAATGGTTTTCTCCACCCAGGCGTATAAATGAGTACCAGCAAATTGTTGGTGTAACCCGACAAAATACCGACTAGTTACTTCCTGCTATAGCAAATTGCTTACATATTAGTATGCAATTTGCTTTTGAAAAAAGATTTATCTTTACCTTATGCAGTTATAAGATATTTTTTGCTCATTATAGAAACAACCAAAGACATGGGCAAGGCTCTTGGAAAATACGTAGTTGTATTCAATTGCTCTGATCAGATGGACTTCAGAGGACTCGGCCGGATTTACAAAGGTGGAAACAATTGTTTTTCTGTTTTGCAAATCAAACAGAAATTAAACTACAGACAGTATATATCTTATTGCGTTTGCCGTTCTCAGCTCAAAACCTTTGTGTTGGCTTTTCTTACAGGCTTAGCGCAGTCTGGAAGTTGGGGATGTTTCGATGAATTCAATCGTATTGAACTGCCTGTGTTATCAGTTGCCGCCCAACAAATCTACATCGTGCTAACGGCTAAGAAGGACCGAAAGAAACAGTTTGTGTTTAGCGATGGAGATGTAGTGGATCTGAACCCGGAATTTGGTATCTTTTTGACGATGGCAAGTAATCGCCTGAGTACAGTCACTTCATATAATGGTGTCACTATGTATCCCTTGCTAACTTCAATATGATATTGTGTTGTAGAACCCGGGATATGCAGGTCGCCAGGAATTGCCAGAAAATCTCAAAGTCCAGTTCCGCACGGTAGCCATGATGGTTCCCGACAGACAGGTTATTATCATGTTTTTTTTATGTCCTAAGTAATGTATTAGTCAATTTATTTTCTCAGAAAATGGAAGAGTCTTTTCCCTATATCTTGCGAAATACTACTGTTTTACTGTTGATCCCTTTTTTTTTACAGATCATCATGCGAGTGAAACTTGCCAGTTGCGGTTTTATAGAAAATGTCATTCTGGCTCAAAAGTTCTTTACACTGTACAAACTGTGCGAGGAACAGCTCAGTAAACAGGTCAGTCTTAAAACGCTCTTCAAATCTTTGTTGTGAACATTTTAGCTTTCCAATTTGTTATAATGTTGTATCAAATAGAATATATTACATTTTCTTTTTGGTCTCGGTAACTTAGCTATTGTTTCTCCTCTCTTTGAAAATATTGCTTCCCGCTCCCTGCGTTTCTGCCTTACAACTTTCGGTAGCTTTTTGCTCTCTCTGTCTCTGTCCCTTGCTTTGAAAAAAAGAGAGACATAAAATGTCTAGACTAGCCATTCGTCTTTAATAATGGCACCTCGTTGACTTGTCTGATTGACAATTTCTAGGTTCATTATGACTTTGGTTTGAGGAATATCTTATCAGTATTGCGTACACTGGGTGCCGCTAAACGAGCCAACCCACAAGACAGCGAGAGTACAACTGTAATGAGAGTGCTACGTGATATGAACCTCTCCAAACTGGTAAGGAAACGCTCAAAATAAATATAGACCATTTTCCATTGGACTCCAGAGTAAAACCATGCCTTTAACTTCTCTTGCTTTTTGTAGGTTGACGAGGACGAACCTCTGTTCCTGAGCTTGATCAATGATTTGTTTCCTGGAATAGTCCTGGACAAGGCAGGTTACCCCGAGCTGGAGTCCATGATCCAGAAACACGTTGAAGAGGCTGGACTTATCTACCATCCACCCTGGATACTCAAGTTGATTCAGGTATCTGGCGCATGTTCTTGACTTCTCCAAAACGTCAAGTAGTACATGATAAATTGAGAGTATTCTAAGGCAATGTTAGAGATGAACGCGCGCCAAAATTAGCAACACTAACTTCCGATCGCTGTCCTTGGTATCAAAACCTCCGTTTCTGTTTGAATTGTATTGGGAGGTCATGACGTAGTCCAGCTTGGGCTCGTGCATGCATAAATTCCAAAAAGTTAAAACATATAAAACAGAGTATAACTTCAGCGAGTTTCAGAGATATACCTCTGTACAAGTGTGGCTACGTGTCCCATGTTCTGACCCTTTCATAAAGCTGTGTTGGCGCTCAGTCGCTTGGTAGCTGTTAACTGTTTTATGTGTCATGTAAAGCAAAAGGAAAAGCTAATGGGTAGACGTACTAACTACTTTTGGAAACATGCTACATAGTCTACGTGATCTTTTGACTTTCCTGTTTGTCCTCGTTGAGATATAGCGCTATTAAATTCTACATTGTGTGTATCCAACCTTTTTGTAAATCTTGATAGCCATGTACGCATAACACGCCTGTCGTATTTATTCAATCCAGTTGTACGAAACTCAGCGAGTTCGTCACGGGATGATGACCCTGGGTCCAAGTGGAGCAGGCAAGACAGTGTGTATTAACATTCTCATGAAGGCCATGGGTGACTGCGGTGCTCCTCATCGAGAAATGCGCATGAATCCAAAGGCCATCACTGCGCCGCAGATGTTTGGCAGGCTTGATGTGGCTACCAATGACTGGACCGACGGAATATTCTCCACTCTCTGGCGTAAGACTCTCAAGGCAAAGAAAGGTTTGTGATTACCTGGTCTCCTTTCTTTCATAAAATCTTACAGCACTAGTACTGTTGAGCACTTAATACTATAAGTTTTTCTATACCTGAAGTTCATATCATACCTGCTGCTTATATCATAATGTTAGTAGATAAGACATGAACCCGATCGTATCCTCCCATAATAGGCCATAAGGACATTCTTACCTGGTTCCACCGACGTGTGGATCTGTAACGCACACACGGGACTTACCAAACTTAGTCGTCCTTTGATAAACAACAGCATGCAATGTTGTTGTGAACTGACCAAATTCTCAGCGCTGCATGGTTGGAGAACACGGCGGCGAATTTTTCACATTTCTAGTTTGAATTTAATAATGCGCTTACATATGCAGCTGGCCCCAGTTGTTCAAAGGGTGGATAACGCTATCCACCGGGTAAATCACTATCCAGTGGATAGTCTAGTTTGTTTTCCTAACACTTATCCGCCGGATAGTGATTTATCCGGTGGATAGCGTTATCCACCCTTTGAACAACTGGAGCCTGGACATCAGTTGTGTCATTTGGGTTTTACCAGAAACTCGTAAGTGCTTTACGCATGCCTTTTGTTGTAGGAGAACACATATGGATCGTTCTTGATGGGCCTGTTGACGCCATTTGGATCGAGAACCTTAACAGTGTACTAGATGATAACAAGACACTCACGTTAGCCAATGGAGATCGCATCCCCATGTCACCACAGTGTAAGGTGGTGTTTGAACCACACAATATCGATAACGCTTCACCAGCCACTGTATCACGTAACGGAATGGTGTACATGAGTTCATCTGTCATGGACTGGAGACCTATAGTCAAGGTACTAAAAGTTGTTAGTAACTCTAAAGTGCAACTATGACAAAATACATTCCCGGCCAAATGTCCCTGCGACACTTGACAATATACCCTGTAATGACAATTTCTTTTGAACTGTGAAGTCATTTTTGAATACTCCGAAACCCCTTCCCCCATGTTAGAACATTACCCCGAATGGATCAGCATTAAAATTGTGTTCGGGGTGGGTAGTGAAGACAGACCATTGTAGGCAAAAAGGTCAAGTTGCCCAAAACTATTGATCGAGATTGTGTTTCATATACAACAACCTGAACAATCTTTGTTGATTCGACAGTGTTTCAAAGAATTGACTGTATTACATAATGAACCGTTATAACGAGAACTGAGATTAACGAAAACATTGGTACTATTCGAGTAACAAAGATACAGAAAATTCGCTACTACGATTTTCAGTTGAGTAAGGCGCGGGGGAAGTTTGGTGACAAAGTTGTGACGTTAAAACGATGTCTTTGCCACGAGTAACCGGCTTAGTATCCATTGGTAACATATGCGTCACATGCCAAAAAAGCCCGCCAAATCATGGAACGGCTGAGTTCGACAAGTTACCATTGGAAACCGAGCCAGTTTCCCATGGTAACAATGTAGTTTTAACGTCAAAACGTTGTCCCCAAAACTTCCCTCGTGCCTTACTCAACTGATAATCGTAGTTTATCCGGGGTTACGTTGAACGTGGACATCCGGCATAACTAAGGTTGTTGAAATGACTATTTACAGGGCTTAAAACGATTAAAAATACTTAAGTAGTTTTAAAGTGTTTTAAGCTTTGTAAATAGTCCTTTTAATATAAAGCGAACATTATGATAGTTGTGTATTGGCTATCAGTATCATGAATGTAACATATAAAGTTTTTTAAAGGTAATTACTTTATGTATTTATTTCGGCTTTATACATGAAAATTCTCAACCAATTAGCTTCAGCGCGCATTTCCCGCACTTGACGCGGGTTGTAGGTTTTGATACGTTCCGATTTTTCTTTCTTTGTTAGCAACAGTCACAAGAATACTAATAGCATTCTCATAAGTGATTTGCCTTTATATCTCGCCTTATTTATGGGCTGTGTTTATTGTTTCGTGACTCCACAGGCTTGGTTGAACAAGAGGGAGGTTCAGGAGCATGATGTGTTGGAGCCGTTGTTTGAGTGCGTATTTGATGAAGTTTACACTTACGTCAAGCAGAACCTTTCACCCAAGATGGACGTGTTGGAGTGTAACGTCATCACGCAGGTATCTGTGCGGCGCCGGGCACAATCTACTCTAACTGGCAGTCTAAGCCTCTCATGAATCAATCGATAATCTTGAGTTGCAGCTTTAATACGATCACGATGCTTAGATCTCCTCCCCTGGTATGTAATGAACCAGCGCTGGGCACAATCTACTCTGACTGGCAGTCTAAGGCTGTCATGAATCAATCGATAATCTTGAGTAGCAGCTTTAATACGATCACGATGCTTAGATCTCCTCCCCTGGTATGTAATAAACCCCTTGAATAAATGCCTTTTACTTGTTGTGTACGTGATTAGCTTGACTAAAAACGTCTGATTTTTCCACCATTATAGTCAACTCTCTCATATCGGACCGTTTGTAAGTCATTTCACTGTAACTAAACTCCCTATGAGACGGACATCTCTCTTAAACGGAAAGCTGGAGCCGGTACCGACGGTGTCCGTTTTAGAGAGAGTTGACTGTATTCCTTAATAAACTGAAATTGCCTGAAGGACCAAACTTTGTGGATACTGAAGAACCTGGGTTTGCATTGGCCTTGATTGAATTGCGTTGCTCGGCCTAGGAGCAAAGGGAACAAGTTACCAGCATCTCTACATTATTTTACCTTTTCATGTTTGCAGTGTCTTGACTTACTGGAAGGTCTCATTCCAAGCAAAGAAGAACACGGTGTTCTCAGTGCCACACATTTAAGTCGCCTGTTCGTGTTCGCTCTCATGTGGGGCGTGGGTGCTCTGCTTGAGCTGGACGATCGCGCCAAGATGGAGGAATTCCTTATCAAACATGGAAAGCTCTCGCTACCAGATATCGATGAAGGAAGCCAAGACACCATATTTGAGTTTGTTGTGGACAACTGTGGTGAGTAAAGTTTATTTCATTAGAGGCTTAACAGTTTTATTTTTACCACATGAACAACTTATATCTTAGCTCTCCAAACGCGCGTATCAAAGTGGTCCATCAAGCAACTGAGATTAACAAGACGTTTCTGACTGCTGCAATTTTCGTTTTCCTTGCGAGGACAGAACAAAATGTGATAGGACGATGTGTGTGATGTGATGGGATTACGTCTCTTAGTGAAACTGTACATTCTGAATACTCTTGGTTGTGACAAGAATGACCTCCTCGCGGCTCGGAGAAAGGTCAAAATGACGACCAAAAGAAACAAAAATAATTTAAAATAATATTTAGCTCATAAACGTTCGATTTTTTACGAGATAAAGTGTTAGTTAGTGAGGCTATTTAACTTTGGTGCTCTTTATTATGATATTAGGTAATTGGGAACACTGGCTGAACCGAGTGCAGGAGTACATCTATCCATCCGATTACAAGCCCGAGTACTCCTCTATCCTGGTACCAAATGTCGACAATGTCAGGACCAGCTTCCTCATGGAAACCATCGCCAAGCAGAACAAGGTTCGTGGTTGTTTAAGTAGCTAGCTAGAGATCTTATTGTAACAATGTCAGTACATAAAGATCCTGGTATTGATTTGCCGCTGGTTCATTGTCTGTTACTGATTTTGTTACAGGCGGTGCTGCTCATTGGGGAACAGGGTACGGCTAAGACAGTGATGATCAAAGGCTACCTTGCAAAATACAACCCTGAAGTTCACATGAGTAAGAGTGTAAACTTCTCCTCAGCTACTACACCTTTGCTCTTCCAGGTGAGTAGTTCACCCAACGGTTTCAATTCATTACAAGGTACAATTTGGCTAAACTTCCTTTGAAACTCTATGTTTCCTTGACAGCGCACGATAGAGAGTTATGTAGACAAACGTGTGGGTACCACGTATGGACCTCCTGCTGGCCGTAAGATGACCTGCTTCATTGACGACGTTAACATGCCCATCATCAACGAATGGGGAGATCAGGTCAGTGTTTCTCTTTCTTTTAAGCGTGGAAGCTTATTTTCAGATTAACGTGCTGGTGAAAATGGTGGAAAACAAGAACAAATTCAGAGACGAATGGTGCAAAGAATGTGGTATTTAGTTAACTAGACACATTACATTTGGTATTATTCGTTATTGATAGCGTCAAGATTATCTCCTTTATCACTGATGTACACACGTTACTGATGATTTATTCTAGGTAACAAACGAGATCGTTCGTCAAGTAATGGAGCAACAAGGGTTCTACAATCTGGAGAAGCCTGGCGAGTTCACACACATTGTAGACATTCAGTTCATCGCAGCCATGATTCATCCTGGAGGAGGAAGGAATGATATTCCTGAGCGACTCAAGCGACAATTTTCCATCTTCAACTGTACACTACCCTCGAATGCGTCTATAGACAAGATATTTGGTAAGTTTCTTTAAATTTTGTCTTATTTTATTTCATACCGCAGCAGTCATTAGCCACTTCAAAGAACAGCTAGTTTAAGATTCTTGCGAATTGAAAACTTGACTACGTTTGAATTCGTCGAAAGTAGCATTTATAGCAATTATAGCTTTGCTCTAGCTAAATGAGTAGTTAGCGCTCTTCCAGTATCATGGAAAATTAAAGTTGAAAATAGTTTTCCAAGCTTTAATGTGTTTAATTTGATTGACAGGTGTCATTGGTACTGGGTACTTCTGTTCAACACGCTTCACAGACGAAGTTTGCAGTGTTGTCGCTGAGCTTGTAGCTTCCACGAGAGTTCTTTGGCAACAGACCAAAGTATGAAATTGTCTTTTTATTTTTACAGTATTTGTCAACTGTATTCTCGATTGTACGTGAGTTAAAATAAATGATCTACCGCTTGACTTCAGGCTAAGATGCTACCCACACCCGCCAAGTTCCACTACATTTTCAACCTGCGTGATCTGTCCCGCATATGGGAAGGCATGCTTAACGTAGCTGGAGACGAAGTGAACACGAAGAGGCTTTCGTTAGCTCTGTGGAAACACGAGTGTACCCGAGTAATAGCCGACCGCTTCACGAACGAGGCCGATCGCAAGTGGTTTGAAAAGACGGTGACACGAGTGATCCAGGATCAAATGGGCGATGAAGGCGTGGAAGAATTAATGGATGAGCCTTACTTTGTCGACTTCCTCAGGTTAATAATTCACATATCTATGACAACGTCACAATTTTGGTTCGCTTCGGCGGCATATCAGTTTGGTCGAGCCATGAATCGTATTCTGGCGAAACGCAGACGTGCCAAACAACCATGGCGAGACCAAACGAGCCGTACGGTACCCAAAAAGTCAGGTGATGTGATATGATATCGCAAGAAATCAGAATAGTAGGTATGGCTTTTGATTGGCTAATTGGGGATTCGTGTGAGGCAAAACACGACATAACACCCGTATTTGATGCAATTCGAGTAAAATACTGAATGCAAAGTACACAATACCGCAGAACAGGCATATGTACGTGTACTGAACTTATTCATTGATTGTTTTATTTTTTTACGCATTACGCTTTCATTACATTTCCGACATGTATCTTTACTGATCTACATCTTACTATACGTACCGGTATTAGCCATAATAATTTTCTTCGATTGGGGCATTGCACCGATGTTTAAACATGCATTGGCATTCATAATATACTAGAAGAATAAAATAGCGTTCATCTAGTAAACAGTAGTATCTTTTCGTCGTTTAGGGATGCTCCAGAACCAACAGGAGAAGAACCCGAAGATGCGGATTTGGAAGCTCCCAAGATTTACGAAATGGTGAATTATCTCATCACTGTGCTTCAAACTAATAAATAACACAGAACAACGGTTTATCAGTAGTTTGATGTAACTGCTGTGTTTGTGTTCTCGTGACTGTTATACAGGTGCCGACGCTGGATTTCTTGAACGAAAAGCTGGGTCAGTACATGGCCATGTACAACGACACAGTCCGAGGAGGACACTTGGATCTGGTGTTTTTCAAGGACGCCATGACTCATCTAGTGAAGGTAAGCACTTTTTTATTATTTTTCGAGATGGGAGATGGGTTTACAATAGTTCTTTTTGTAAACGTACAAATCAGGCAACACTTAAAGAGCCGGGCGCAAAGTAGTTCAGATATGTGGGATGTGCAGCCGGCACTAGCCATTTTATTTATTACAACACACTCGCGGTTACAGGGTAGTAGTAGGGCAAAATATAAAGGGCATGGCTAACAAATATCTCTGAGTTGGAGAGGTTTTTAAGAAAGTTCAGAGTTGTCTGAAGCCTTACCTACTTCGCCAGTTTAATAATTAACTTTAAATGCCCGTTTTGTGTTAACAAGCTTTTAACTTTTCAACGCTTTCCTTCGTTATTGGTACTGAGTGTTCACTGAAGCTGTTTCTTATCAGATCTCTCGTATTATCCGTACGCCTTGTGGGAATGCTCTTCTTGTTGGAGTGGGTGGCTCAGGCAAACAGTCTCTGACGCGACTGGCTTCCTTTATCGCTGGATACAGGATTTTCCAGATCACACTCACCAGGTGAGGGGCAGTTGTATTGCAATTTTCAGCAACAGCAAAGAATTCAGGGTTTAACAGAAACAAAGACACAAATAAACTCATATTCAGATTGAACTGCTCCGAATGTGTGGCTCTGGCAGTTGGTGGACCATCGCACCGGTCCGATAGCGCGGAGGTCATGCATTCAAATTTCGTCGAAGTCCTGAACGATGATTATTTCATGTGAAACCCATCTTCTTTAAAAGTAGATTTTAACAAAAAACGCGATCAGCTTCCATGCAAAACTTAATGCAGTCGTATGCTATTCTAACAACGCGTTTCATCTTGATCTTTTTTTGCAACATCTTCAGTCAAAGGAGGTCTTTCGTAGTTACCATATTTAAAGTCATTTTTCTGGTGTGCACAATATAATAGTTTGCAAAGGTAGAAAAACACCAGGGAAGTAGTAACAAACGAACTTAAACAAATTAAGAAAGATTGCGAAAGTAAGCCATCCGTGCTGTTTGAATTACTAGGTCGTACAATGTGAGTAATTTGATGGATGACCTCAAGTTCCTGTACCGCGTGGCAGGCTCTGAAGGGAAGGGTATCACGTTCATCTTTACTGACAATGAGATCAAGGATGAAAGCTTCCTGGAATACCTTAATAACGTGCTTTCATCAGGAGAGGTATGATGAATTTAGTACCATTACTTACGGCTACTTTTTTTGTGGGGAGGGGGGGGGGGGATTCGAACAAAAGCTCAGTCATATGGGAGCGAATACCACTTTTGGAGTCCACTACGATATTTCATTTATAAATTTAATGTGTTAATATGACCACTCGAAACACTTGATGATATGAATGACAAAAATAAAAGCAAAATGAAAATGAGTCATTTTGCTTTTGAAGGCTTGACTATGAATGTTGAATTCTGCAAAGATCATTCCGGCTGACCAAAGGAAATGCGCTATTTCCGAAAAAATTAGGGGGGCGGCCCCCCGAACCCCTCCCGTGGATCGCATTGAAGGGTTCTACTATAATGCAACCGCGTCCCCAGAGGCAGCTTAATTCTCTTGGTTCGCGCGAAGAACACGGACTCTGTTAGGTTCTGATTTCTGTTTTCAGCTTGCGTGGAGTATCCATTTTCTATTGTCAGCCAATCAGATTTGAGTAGATTTCTGTTAATGGTTGTAGGATGGTTGCATGTATTGGTTGTAGGATGCAACAAACAATAATAAGTGAAAGCTAAAACCTTTCTGGACATTAAATTAAAGAGTTAAAAGCTGGGCTCATTTACCCCCTCAAAACTGTAGTAAGCCACCTTAACAATTATCCTGCGATATCGCCACGGCCTCGTCGGCTAAAATCAGACGATATTCCGCAAAATTGAGCAGGATAATTGCTTTATTATTCAACAAATTGTAAACGAAACGTTTTTTTGCAGTGAGAAAAACTGGTTGTGCAGCGCTTAGCAAGATTTCGCCGGAATCCTAGGTATATCGCAACCTACGTATATCGCAGGATATCTGTTATGTACGGATGACGGATAACAATGATTTTCTTACCATATATGGCCATCGCGCGAATTTGTTGAATAATGAAGGTGCGTAGCAGTAACCTGCAAGGAAGACTCATATTTTCTTTATCACTATACAGGTATCGAACTTGTTTGCCCGTGATGAACTAGACGAAATAACTCAAGGCCTTATTGGGGTCATGAAGAAGGAGTTGCCTCGAGTGCCCCCAACCAACGACAATCTGTATAACTACTTTATCTCGCGCTCCAGGAAGAATCTACACGTGGTTCTATGCTTCTCTCCTGTAAGTGTTCTTGTTACACTGATTTAGCTTGATTGTTGCCCATGTTTCGAAAACCTTTAGGTTGTCCGGCATTACATAATTGTTCATTGAGATAGAAACTGAATCACGAAAGAGAAGATAAGTAAACAAAAAGAATAAAAAAGCCATCCATTTTGTTTACAGAAGTGCACGAACGAGCCCCGTGGTAAAGATTTAGGAAAACTGAGACGCAAATATATTACTGTTAAATCTTATTCCTGACAAATGAACTGGAATACTGATCGACAAATTTCATCTTTGTAGTACTGACGCATATTCGCTTGCTAGATTTTGTCGTATTAGCACTTACTATGTTACAAAAGCTGCATCATGAACGATGCTTCTTGAGAAAGCTGGGCTAATTTTTGAGGTTTGTCTTTAATCATTCTAAGTTGTAGCCATCCTTGCTTATGTTTGGTGTATCATTACTTCTTTGGTGGTTTCCTACCTTAGAAACTCACCATTTCAAGGTTCATTCCATTTTGAAGTAATTTGTACATCACTGAAAAAAAGACTCAAAATATCACGACAGTTGACACAACTCCTGGCTTTTTTCTTTGTCCAAGCTTTTGGTAGCGCGATGCGGCAGTAAACGCAAACCTTATACCTCTCCGCCCGACAGAATAGTATTGATAAAGGAGCTTATCTCCGCAACAGTATTTTTAAAGACGTAGCATATGATTCGTAGCGTAAATTAGTTCTTTGGTTTCGTTCGCTTGGCAGGTCGGAGAGAAATTCCGTAACCGTTCGTTGAAGTTCCCTGGGTTGATCAGCGGTTGCACCATGGATTGGTTCACCCGCTGGCCCAAAGATGCGTTGATCGCAGTTGCAGACTATTTCTTGTCCAAGTTCGACATCACGTGCTCAGCGGCCATCAAGAACAGTGTGGTGCAAACAATGGGTACCTTCCATGATGGCGTGGCTGAAGCTTGCGTTGAGTATTTTGAAAGGCAAGGAATTGAATTGTAGTATTTTAGCTGAGCTTACCATACCACTGAAATATAACCATCTTAATGGGTCGCCATGCAGCTCTCGTAAGGTCTCACATGAGTGGCTGAGAGAACAATAGAACAAACAACAAGAACAATGCCCCTAGCCCCCAAAACAATAGCAGCTGCTACACTAGAGGACCAGTAGAATTACAAGCTTACGACAGCTGCGTAACTATTCATCTTAATGGAACTGTTTCTAGGTTATAAGCCTTTTACAATCTTAACTCTATTTAAGTTGTAGTTTTACCAACTCTTGCCTGTTTTACTTTAGAATGAACACTAATAACTGCTTATTAGAAGTCGACAAGAGTAACGTTAGTGTAGTGCTCTGTTAAACCTGGTTAGAAGCCTTTCGCAACCCTTATTCACGGAGTAAAATTCATAAAATATGGCAAGATTTGTTGTAATTGTCGTTGATGCTTCCTCCGAACGTGTAACAAGGAACTAAGCAGTATTGAAATGCTAATGTGGCATTGTGGCCAGCTGAATGCTGTTATCTAAAGACTAGTACCAATATCAATCACTTTTCAGGTTCCGTCGACAAACCCACGTGACCCCCAAATCGTACTTGTCATTTGTTGACGGCTACAAGACAATATACGCGGAGAAAAGATCACAAATCGGTGAGCTGGCGAACCGCATGAATACCGGACTGGATAAACTGGTGGAAGCCAGCGCTTCCGTGGCAGAGCTGGCCAAAGAACTGGTGGTCAAAGAGAAAGAGCTTGCTGTTGCCTCAGTCAAGGCTGACAAGGTACAGTGTGAACTGCTTCTTAAAGGAACTGGTCACATTTAGACATAAGAAAATGGCCACCAAAATAAGTGAAATATAAAAATAACCACCTTTGAGTGGTTAAAAAACAGTGAAAGAACATTTCAATAACACAGCAAATGCAAAAGAAGGTCCTGATGGACAAACATAACTAAAACTAAAACAGACTGGAAGTGAAGAGTTTTCAAAGGTGCTCTCTTTAAATGGACTAGACTCAGCCGTGATGCAGTCCCCCTTAAAGCCCTGTTTATACATGCGCTTGAAAATGTTTTCAGTCCACTTGTTCCGCGAAATACCTTCACGAAATTTTTACGGCAGCAGTGCACATCCCAATAAACTTCCTTGTCAACAAATGCCCTCCAGTTTTAGAGGGAAACAAAGTGGCAGCGGTTATTTTCAAAAAATTAAGCGCTTGCATGAGGTCAGGTCATTTACATGGAAATCTTTGTGACAGCTGTTACGTCCGTGTGTGCAACTAGTAACGATTTTTTTTTTACCGAAACTAGTTGTAATATAACGATACAGGGCTTCTATAGTCCTGAGATCCTCAGGGTGTGTTATTTTAGTATTGCCCTCACCTGCGCGACAGCTAAAGGAGAGAGGAAGCGAGGCGCGAGCGCGAACCCTGAAAAAAGAGCGCGAGAATTGAGCGTGAAGTGCGATCGTGCGTGTCGCCCTCGTGTCCGGACTTCTCTTCTCCCTCCCGTTTCTAGGCCTGGCAAGCAGGCCATGACAGTATTTGGCTCGCCGCATCATTATTAATTTTTAATTCATCATTAATTCCTTTGCTCAGGTGCTGGCGGAGGTAACAGTTAGTGCCCAGGCGGCTGAGAAGGTCAAAGCTTCTGTGCAGAAGGTGAAAGACAAAGCCCAAGCAATCGTGGACGAAATTGAGGTGAGGTAGTGTTCCACTTGACATAATGAGGATCATGCTCTCTCGTCGTCTTTTTTGCGTTTTCATCGAGATTGCACCTGCTCAAATTTTCATGACAGTCGAGAAAAGTTTATACTCACTTGACCGGCAAATGATGGCTGACTGTTAAAAAAACCCTCCGATTCAGCTCTCGTCTCTCAATGAACTCTCTTCCGTTCTCGTTTTATCGAGGAAAAGTAGCGTGACTTCATAACTGTTCTATGTAACCTCGTGCAATACGTATAATTGCGCGAAATTAACCATGCGTGATGTAATGCTTAAACGTTTTCTCTTCAGGCCGACAAAGCAGTTGCGGAGAAGAAGCTGTCCGCGGCTAAGCCAGCTTTGGAGGAAGCAGAAGCAGCACTGCAGGTTGGTTTGGCTTCGTTATATTATGTTAATGGGAGGAAGAAAAGTCCAGACCGCAGTGTGTCAGAAGTTGTCGCAGCGCCTGTTAAGTTATTCGATGTCTGAAATTAAAAAAAAAAAATGCTTGAAAATTCTTCAGTCCTTTGTAATTCCACTGAAACAAAGAGGTCATTTGACGAAGCTAAGTGTCTATTTTAATTTTTGCACTGTTTCTGGAAATGCAGTGACGCAGTGGAGCGGAAAAACAGCAACTCTAGCCCAGGAAATTCCACGCAAAAATATTCTACCATTTATTAGATGTTGAGGTCGCTACAGTTTGTACATCGTGAAAATTAATATTTAATATTAGTATATACCACACAAGTGAATAGTGCTTTCCGCGCGCGCTGATTAGTTAACTCGGAGGTGATTAGCAAAGTACTATTTACCTCCGAGCAGCCAGAGGGAAAAAAAATGGCTTCGCGCGTCGCTTTCGGTACCGATAGTAATGTTTTTGTCCGCTAGTTATTAAACTTGTGTGGTATATACTAAAACAAGTATTCACCTCAGTGTCGGTGAAAGTGGTGGATATTTACCTCCACTTCGGTGAATAATTGTAAACTAGAAGTAATCATGGATTATGGGAGTGCGTTCGAGAGTCTGGAATGTGTCCATCTTCGGTGAGGTATTTTGTGGGTTAAATTTTGAAACCACGTAAAGGGTGAGTTTGTTTGGCACAATGCACATCGCAACTGAGGTATAACAGCGAGGCGATCTTCGGGGAAGCGGGTTGACAACACAAACTGCAATACAGCACAGAGCTGCGGCTTAATGCTCAGTATATCAGGAGTCGGACACACTTTCCTGAGACTTCGATCAATGCAACCTGGAAGAACTTTGAATAACATTGTGTATACTACGACAAATGAATATTCAATGTACGTAACTTACGATCAGAGCGAAGAAGACAACAGCAAAACGAACAACCATAAAGTCAACAACTCCCCCAAAACGTCGAAACAACGTCGAGTTGGTACCAGTTTCCGGCCGAGACGAGATACGCGAAAACGAGGCCACGAGTACCAGTTTCCCGGCCGAGTACCCCTTAAAAAACCGAGCGGGGTGGACTTTTTACAAACTTCACACGAAATCTCAAAATTTCCTGGCTGTACATGTACACAGAGGTCGATGACACGTGAGATTAGGTGGCGTTCTCGTTCCTCGAACGCAACTAATTTTCTTTATTTAACTTTTATGTATTTTGCTATAAAATGTTTGTTTTAGCTATTAACGTTTTCCATTAATCGCTTTTTTTTTCTTTGCTTTATTGCCAACAACCTTCTTAGTACAAATTTATTGCGGTTTTCAATAACATGCGAACTCTGAAATTTAAACCTCAACCAATGGTTTACGTTTTTCTCTGCCGTCAATCATCTAAGTGCACCTCTCGGGAAACAGAAATTCACTTCAACCGGGTCAAAAGATCATGTCTGTCGGTTGTGATTGGTAGATTTCGATCCATTTTGTTTGTTTCTGTTTTTCAAGGTTGGTTGGCTGTCGCCATAATTTTGACTGACGGCAACGAAAAACCCAATCGTCAATTGGGCATTGAACTTCAGAGTTCGCATGTTATTGAAAAGCGCAATAATTTAACTTCGCTCAGGTCGATGACCTTTTTACTTTTTCTGAGTGTTGTTACCGATATTCTGTTTTAATTATAAATTTTTGAAGCATTGTATCTAAGTAATTTGGTAATAAAGTTATTGTTGTTGCTGTTGTTTTGTTTACCAACAGACCATCAAAGCCGCTGATATATCCACTGTCCGTAAGCTGGCCAAACCCCCTCATCTGATCATGCGCATCATGGACTGTGTGACACTGCTGTTCAGACGCAATATCTCGCCAGTTGTCTTTGATCCTGAGAGATGTTGTGTAACTCCCAGCTGGGGTGAATCTCTTAAGGTAATTAAAGAAACGTTTTTGTTGTCAATAACAATTACACATAGAGAGGGGGAGAACTTATTTTTGAACGCCTTTTTAACAATAATGTGCCCAGTGTGCCTTAACGTTTCAGGGACGTAGTCTCTTCGAAATATGAGCCCTGTCATTTTCGTAGCGCAAAAAAATTCTTCTGACAATACCGTATTTGTTCGATTAAACGCCGCGGCGTTTATTAAATTTTTCGTGATTCGAGGGCGGCGTTTGAACGAGGGCGGTTTTTTTTTTAAATCCAATTTATCTCTTGCAAACAATAGCATTTTAACAGAACATTTGAATTTTTAAAAACAGAAACATGTTTTAGTGCTTGTCCGAAGTATGGTCACTTCAAGCTGAAAAAATTGTTACCAATGAAAGCAAATTTTCAAAGCTTGATTAAACTGAACTACTGAATATTGTTCTCGTGGTGTGATTATATTCCTTTGAGCTTCGAATGTACTGATCTAAAAACATTGTTACAATCAAGGAAAATAGTTTTTAGGCTTGCTCAAACTCGATTATTACTGTTCATTCGAAGACGGAGTTTATTAATATTTCCACTCTACAATGCGGCGTTTACTCGAGGGCGGCGCTCAAGGTCATTGCCCTGTATTGCATTGCGCATCCTTACTGCGCAGACTTTTATGCGTAATTAGCGCGCGCACATAAACAAAATGGCAGGTTTTTTCCATTCAACTTAGCCCGGGAGAGAAATAAATCGTCGCTTTCTCGTAAACGAGTATGGTGACCTATCAATTTTTTCATTTAGTTTGGGTGTAACGATCAAATTCTTTCTATAAAATGAATGCAGATCAATTCCTATGTTTGAAAAAAAGATTATCACCGGAAACGTGTAGCCAGTATTCGCAAAGGAATTATTAAGGAATTATGTGGTATATACTGCTCCTAAACAAATGTGGTGAGCCCCCTTTTTTATTTCAAAATTTTCTAGTCGATAGATTTTTCTAAAATTTTTACTGAGGACGGAGAATGAGTTACTTGTGTCAGAAATACAAAAAAAAGTGGGGGTCACCGACTTAGTTTCAGAGATAAAGTCTGTAGAAAACTACCCTGATTTTGAAAAATTGGCGCACGTAATTCCGCACGGCTTTCAAGGTTTGTAGTTTAAATTATCGATGATGAGAAAACGGAGGCAAACGACCTTGGTGATATTTTGAAGAAGTGCGTCTGTTGAGTAAATAATTTTAAGTGTTGCCATCTTTTATGCAAAACTTAGCCCTGGAAGAGGCATTTGAACCCGTCGTACGGCAAAACGAAAAGATCAAAAAGCGGAATTCGAACGTGCGTGGGGCAAAAAAAATCAACCTTTTAATCGATAGATTTTTTTCATTTTCTCACAAAACGTAGATAATCGTTAACAAAAGTGATCTGTTAAGAAAAAAGTAGGGTTCACCGACCATTTAAGCTAGCAAACTGCAAGCGAAATTATCGCAACGGCTACTCACCCTATATGTGGTTGGAAAGTTTCCTCAGCGCGCGCGCTCGATGCATGACGTGGCGTAGCGTTGCGACAGGAATTACGTGCGCAGTAAGGATGCGCATAAACAATTAGCGCGAACGTCCTTAAGGTAACCAACCAGTGGGCAAAGTTTGGTTGAAAATCTATGTTCAGTTCTATTTCGGGGGAATGACCTTAATCGAGTAAATACGGTAAGCCCTTCTGAAAATAAGTGCATCTTTTTTGGTTGGCTTCGTTTGAGGATCGACGCATGTTGAAGGCCTATTGAACCTTTCCAGTGCGCCTAAAGTATTTCTGGAACGTAGTCTCTTTGAAAGAAGAGCCCTGCCATTTTTGAAACGCAAACATCCTTCTCATAATAAGCCCCCCTGAAAATAAGACCACCTTTTTTGGTTGTCTTCATTTTAGGGTGGACTTATTCTGAAAGCCTTTTACAAGCCCAGTGCGCCTAAAATGAATCAGGAACTAAGCATCTTCGAAATAAGAGCCCCACCATTTTTTAAAAAAACACAAAACTTCTCATAATAAGCCCCCCTGAAAATAAGACCACCTTTTTTGGTTGTCTTCATTTTAGGATGGACTTATTCTGAAGACCTTTTACAAGCCCAGTGCACCTAAAATGATTCAGGAACTAATACCTGATTCACACCAACAAAACATGTTTAGTTAAACTAGATGTAAGAAAATGAAAATCAGCAACAGACAACTGACAGACTAAATTTTACATTAGGTTCAAGTATGCTCCAACTTGTGCTTTCATTTTGCCAAATTTGAAGCCGATAAACATCAGTCAGCAACTTCCATGAAGAAAACAATTTAAACATGTTTAAGCTTTGGTGAGAAATGGGGTATAAGTGTTTTCGAAACATGAATCCACTATTTTTAATTTGAAACGCAAAACTCCTTTTGATAATAAGCCCGTCCAAAAATAAGCCCGCCGTTTCTGGTGGACTTTTCTTTGGAAGGCTTTATTTTGAAGGCCTTTTAAACAAAACTTTAAGCCCAGAACCTATAAGTGAAATTTTTACGATGAAACCCCGTTACAGCGATGTGCCAAGAGACTAGGTAAATGTTTTTGTTGGTCAGGTGGTTCGTTACCCGGGTTCATTACACCGGGGTTATGTCCTAATATATTTTACTCAATAAATGAAGTTATTTTACAGAGCAGAAAAAAAAATGGACAATTTCACTATCCTCGCCATTGTACCACTAATTTAAGCATTTGGGGAAAAGAAGCCTGAAAAGCATAATACTTTTCAGTTTCTTTTCCTCGGCTGCTTATTGGTGACCAAACACTTTACTGTCAGTAACTTTGACCGGGTTGAAGAATATCATTCGTAACAGCTAAGACTTCTTTAGGGGTGAATTACACAGTACGATTTTACCTGCATGTGACACGCTTACGCCATGACTACAACACGAATCGCGTCGTTTTAATCAACCTGCCAAGTTCTTACGACAGGCGCGCACACGTTAATCATTTCGTAGGCCTTCCGTGAGCTTGTCGCATGCAAGAAACTCCTACTGTGTGAATCGGGCCTTTAAAAGGGGTTCATTTTTACGGGTTCGACCACTGTACCAAAAAATATCGCTGGTCAGGAAACATTTTATCTTTTCATTTACTAACAGACACATCTCCTTTTGCATAGGTCATGAGTCAAGGAGGATTTCTGCAAAATCTGGTCAATTTTCCCAAAGACACAATTAACGAGGAAGCCGTCGAATTGCTGCAACCCTACTTAGAGATGGAAGACTACAACTTAGAAACTGCTAAAAAGGTTTGTCATATTGCTGGTCACTGTATATGTCGATGAAGACTTCAATAAATGATGATGTATCTTTTGATTATTTCACAGGTTTGTGGCAATGTGGCCGGACTTTGTTCATGGACATGTGCTATGGCGTTTTTCTACGGAGTGAACAAAGAAGTTTTGCCGCTAAAGGTATATGATACAAGTCTGCTAAAACTATATGGAACAGATTTTGTAAGCATTAATTTACACTCAGTATGCAAAATCTCACGTTTTCGCTCAAGCTTAAGGTGTTAAGCTATTATACTTGTTTAAAACGCAGTTTAATTCATGGTATTTAACAATTAATTTATTGATGGTTTTGTTCAACAATTTTTTGCCTTAAAGCATGAAAAACCGTGCGTATTCCGAGACTGGTAGGGCATTTTAACAAATATGCCACTTGTAAGGGAGAAGTTTAAAATACCCACCTCCTCCGAAATATTGCGTACAAAAATTTATGTCGCATGGTAATTTAGATGAGTTTGCTTGCAGGCCAATCTTGTGGTACAGGAGGCTCGGCTGACGGTGGCTGCCGCTGAACTGAATAGTGCACAGGCTCAACTGGACGACAAACAGCGTGAACTGGACAAAGTACAAGCCATGTATGATGGCGCCGTCAGGGAGAAACAGGTAACCACAAATAAACTATGAACAGCTAGCACTAATCCTCAGCATTTTGTTGAAATGCTGGGCAATCAGCCGTGCAAGAGGTAACCAGGACTATATCGCAGTTTTCTTCGCTTCTTTATTGTCTTCAGCTGCGATTGACTAACTACTAGTCTTTAAGGTGATTCCACTGAATTGCATTGCGCATCCTTGCTGCGCATGAGTTTTTGCGTCATTTAGCGCGTGCACGAGCGCCCGCGCACACACAACATTACGGCTTTTCTTTTAGGTTAAGCTCAGAAGAGAAATAAATGGTCATTTTCTTCTAAACGAGCACGGTGACCCCCATTTTTTAATGCATAAATTTAAAAGACATCCGGTTGACTACAATATGTCGCAATTTAAAGAAAAGTTGAATACTCTACTTTGAGATATTTGTATTTCAATGCTTTAAAAAGTACGTTTTGAGGTAGTGCTGCTTACGCACGCACGCAGCAAAATCTTTAATTTCTTTCATAATCTTAATTCCAGTTTAATTAAAATAGTTTATTAAGTAAGATTAAAGTCTATTTCGTTGAACTGCTTCGATATTTTAACGCAAGAAATGATTTTTTCTAGAAATGATAGTTCCCTTTTCGGATTATGAGGGTTCCTAGTATGAACCTCGTGGGTCATATGTTTACTATAATAGCCATCCAGGTTGCACAAAAACGAGCACAGTGACCCCCATTTTTTATTGCATTTTTGTAACGATCATGACATAGTTATGAACTGGACCAAGTCTTAGAAAATTCTAAATACTCCTTCTTTTTCAGTGGAATCACCTTAACCTTGAAGGTTCATCAACCTATATAGCAAACTTGTAGACATGTTTGGGAATGAATCTCTGTGACCTTGAGACAATTCTGAAAATACAAACTGACCTGCATGAAAAACCTGATGAATTCGGAAGAACTAACACTTATAGAACACGAGACTAAAACAGGAACTTTTACTGAGGCCCAAATCAAGGTCAGTATAGACAAACCCAAACTTGACAACCTGATCTCTTAATAAACTAAGACACACAACTTAAAGTCTATGTGCGGGCTGTCGGGCACTTGAGTCACAAGATTCTCATGGTGGATACAAAATTATAAGCAATTGGTAATAAAGTAAAAATGCTCTGTTCTAAAAAAACATCTTCATAACAATTTGCTCAAGTTCGAGTTACTGTAATAAGTATAAAGAATGTTCTCTTGAGTTATCGAATAAAACTATGTGATCCATAATAAATAACCGAAGAAAATTCTTTTCATTTTTGGCTTGAACAAGGTATCTTTGCAATACATTACCTCTCAGGAACCACTGCTTTCATTAGCCCGCTGTTGTTATTCAGGGCTAGGGGCATTGTTACGACCTGTTATCTATCGTTTTAAGAACCAAGGAAGTAACCCGTTCCGAGAGGTAGTGGGCGACGCCAAATTTCAAAGGAGCCCACAGTGCACTTGAAAATGCGAGCTTAGTATTTTCTTTATGTTGCAATTCATTTTCTTCCTCGCACTCGCTAACCATGTTCATGTCCTAATGAGCTCATGCTATTTGGACGTACAGTTCTTCAAAATCCAACCATTATTGTTGGGTTTCTTATCATCGTACAGTGTTAGTGCTCGGTATGTTGCTGAAGGTAGTTCTTTGTTATATTGTTGTTGTAGGAATTGCTTGACGATGCTGAATCATGCAAGAACAAAATGCAGGCTGCTTCTGCCCTCATCACTGGTTTGGGAGGCGAGAAGGTTCGGTGGACTCAGCAGAGTAAGGAGTTCCAGGATCAGATTGGCAGGTGAATCAACTAAATAAGAAAATGGGTGTACAACTAAGGAGTCTTTCTTCTGTTTTATTATCTCAGTATTGAGGGGACACTGTCAGGATAACTTTGAAAAGCCAATAGACATTCTAATCACAGGAGACCCAAAAATACTGGTTCAGTTTCGCTTAAAACTACCCAACCAGTTCTCTGAGACTATAATTTAGTGTGTTGGCTACGGATCACCAGGATAGATTTCCTTCTCTTGACTTTTTGGGAGAATTCTGTGTATGTTAAAAAGCATTTCATTTCATCTTTAGCACATTTTCTCCCCAAAACGTAAAAATCCCCGTGACAGTGCCCCTTTAAAAACACTGTTTTTCAAGGACTTTTACCATGACAGAAACAACAACAACACACGCTGTTTTGCCATATAGAATTATACTTAGGTCACATAACACAATATTCTCATACAAAAATTAGGTAAAGTTACTCAGGATAACTAGATAAATCGAGCTGAGTATCTTCCTCAGCCATCTTCGGGAAATCTTTTAAAACTCGTTATCTTCTTATTTATTTCCAACTTACAGGCTTGTTGGTGACGTGTTGCTGGCCACGGGTTTCCTTTCTTACCTGGGACCGTTCAACCAGAATTTCCGCAATTTGCTGCTGGGTAGATGGGAGAAGGAAATGACGGCAAACAAGATCCCCTTCTCTGAAAATCTGAACCTTATCAATATGCTGACGGATGCCGCAACGGTTGGTAGTGAACTGTCATATTTATTTGTGGTTTGGTTGCGTTCATGTCACGATAAACTTTTTTGTGAAAAAATTTTTTCTTAGTGAAAGCTTTTCTCTGCAGATTGGTGAATGGAATCTCCACGGCCTACCAAGTGACGAGCTCTCTATTCAGAACGGTATCATCGTTACCAAGGCAACAAGGTATCCTCTTCTTATTGACCCTCAAACACAAGGCAAAGCGTGGATCATGAGCCGAGAGAAGGAGAATGAGTTGCAGGTGCGATTAAGCAGTTTTGAACGCTCGTTTTTTTTCTGTACGTACCGAGGTTTCTTTGGATTTGTTTTCCTTGAACTTTTTACAGGGGATCAAGAGACTCGTAAAAATGCACCAAATGAGATTTTCGTTTCATATTTCCTTGCTGCGAGGGTCCAATCACTGTTTCCTTCACTTGTGCGCAATATCTCATTGCCACGACTCACCGAATGCCAGCTCGAATATGCGTCTGCAGAGTGACCTACCGGCTACTGCTAACAGTTTTTGCATTAAAGCCTATATCGTAGATTTCCTGTTCGGTACCTACGAGACGCAAAATCAATCCAATCACGATTCGGCCATCGCATCTTTGCCAGCACTTACTAGAACACATTTCAACCCTTAAGCATTTTGTTGGACTCAGCAAATATTCTCTGTGAAAACTGTCACTCTGTCAGTTTGTGATGCCAGTTATTTAAAAGCCTCTATTAATTTCACTCTATTAATTTCAATAATCAGGTGACGTCACTCAACCACAAGTATTTCCGAAATCATCTCGAAGACTCGCTATCACTCGGCAGGCCTCTCCTTATCGAAGACGTCGGAGAGGAACTGGACCCTGCTCTGGACAATGTGCTAGAGAAGAACTTTATCAAGTCTGGCTCCACTTATAAGGTGTGTGAAGTTATCCTTGAGATGCGATAATGAAAAAAGATGGTTTTCTATCTTTACTGTGTGCGTACAGCAACTCGATCGAAACACGAGACAGAATTGTGGCTAACCGAAAGATTGTTTATCCATGCGACATCAAACAGTGCAATGAAATGCAGGTAGATTATAATGCAGAAATTATTATCGATTCCTAAGCAAAATTAAACATGCAGAAATAGTTCATTCTTTTACCCGCACACACACAACATCAAGTGCGACTGATCAACCAAGTGGTGACTGTCGGTGTGAAAAAAAGTACAAGCTAAAACCTGCAGAGCATACGAAAGACAACTAATAGCTTTCAGTAATATGACGACACAATCGATTATTACTTCAAGCGCGCGCAAATTGTAAAATTCAATTTTTGAGCGCGCGCAGCGATGTCGCCCGCGCGCTAAAACGCTAAAACTGCAGTAACCATTTCTCTGCCGCGCCTGACTGTTATGTGCATTTTCGTACGATCTTAATGGCTATTTAAACTCGGGAAGTTGATAAACATTGGTAAGTTATCGAGTGCTTCTACGATGCAGATGTTGCTGCGGCAAAATGCTTTCTACTCAGCTGCGAATCAACTAAAAAGTGCACCTTCACTTAGTAGTCCTCAGGTTCATTGAGCGATCAGTGCTCGTTGATCAAGAACACACCTTTTTAATGATAGGCAATCATATTTTAACAAAGATTTTAGCTCACTGTATGCGCTATTATGGTCTTTGTTTGGCTATTTAGGTTAAAGTTGGAGACAAGGAATGCGACGTGATGAGCGGTTTTAAAATGTACATCACCACGAAACTGGGAAACCCGTCATACACACCTGAGGTGAGTGAAACAAACAATGAACAGCGATTTGCTCTGTGTGCACTCGTTTAGTCAGTGGAAATAAAAACTGAAACATTTTCCTTCTCATTTTAGGTCAGCGCACGAACAGCAATAATCGACTTTACTGTGACGATGAAAGGATTAGAAGAACAGCTTCTGGGAAGAGTAATTAATACAGAAAAAGAGGTAAAACAAAGTGTATGCCTATGGGAGGGGGCTAGGGGGTAGGGATGGGGTACTCCCTACAATGGGCTACATGGTGGGGTCCGCCCTTAAGGGTTACCTTTTCTAGGCTGTAGCTTCATATAAGGATAGTGATTTTACGAGTACAAGGAAAGAAAAGATTTGGGAAAACTCTGTCATTTAGGTATTCAAAAGGGCCTTTCAGACGCATCTTATGTCCGATTTATCAGAGATTATAAGGGATTACTCATGGGAAAAGTTTGTGGAAGAGATGCAGTACCTGCTGATGGTTTGGACCTCGGGACGGGGTCACCCCGTACTAAACGTGGTTGAGTACCCCCCGCTGGCGACTTTATGAACTTTGCTCTACCCTTGTCCTCTTCGCGTCTTTTTCAGTTACGTTATAGTTTTACTCGTTCAACAATTTCTTCAATTCTTTCTTGATGTGTGTAGGAACTAGAGGCGGAACGAGTAAAGCTCATGGAGGACGTGACGACTAACAAGAGGAAAATGAAGGAGCTTGAAGATAATTTGTTGTACAGGCTTACAAGTACTCAGGTAAGTTTCTTTTATGTAGATAAAATCACGCTCTATAATAGCTTGATTCGGAATCACAGCCTTCAGATCTCCGGTTGTTAGTATGGGACTGTTTTAGGACCTTTTAGGGATACTTAAATAAAGATCATACCGATTCATACTTCCTGCCTTTTCTCCCAGGGTAAATGCAATGTATAAACGCCACAAGAGCTCATTAGCAACGCGCTTACCATTACAATTTTTGACAGAAAAGTGAAACTCTTTTGCAATCTAGCAGTGTAATGCTGCTTTATTGAGGTCCTTTATCCTACGCCCAGTGGTTGCTCCGCTAAAGACCTTCCATTCTTTTAATGCCCCATTCTGAGACCCACATCTGTTATATTTTACCTTCCCCATCTTAAAGCAAACGGCTTACTTTGGTAAGCCAAAGTAAGGAGACGTGCCCGTGTGGCTGTTAAGGTTTCAATTTAATATAACCCAGCCATGTATGAAGTACTTATTAAACAATACTTGCCATCAATTCTGGTCGAGTGCAAACTTTAAAACAAAAACAACAACAACAACTAAAAAGTGCAAATTTAGGCACTTCATCCCAGGCTGTCAGATTGGCAGGAAAAATATTCCTCTCGCTCGTCAATGCAATACTTGCTACCCAGGCCTCATTGCGCAAGTGACGCTAAGGCCTCCAAACGATCTCTCCACCGCGCCCTATCCCGAGAGACCCCTGTTAGACTCAATTCAGCCTCGATAGATCTTCATCTTGTTGGCCTCCAATCAACACTCCAGTTCCTACTTTGGGTTTTAGTACGTCCACCGACTGCATAGCTTACACGGAAGCGCGATAAAGTCTTTAAACGTTGGTTGTTACACTGTTTTCGTACAGGGCTCTCTGGTAGAGGACGAATCTCTTGTAGCCGTACTGAAGACCACCAAAGAAACAGCTGAGGAAGTGAGTGAGAAGCTTGCTGTGGCTGCTGAGACTGAAGTGAAGATTAACTTGGCTCGTGAGGAGTTCCGTCCTGTGGCTACACGGGGCTCCATTCTTTACTTCTTGATCGTCGAGATGAGCATGGTGAACGTTATGTATCAGACGTCGCTGAGACAGTTCTTGGGAATCTTTGATTTGTCCATGGCAAAGTAAGAAATGACACAGATAGACATAGCCTAACTGATACAAAATTGAACTTGCTCTAAAACATCAGTGAATCAAGTAATGTGTCAATAGTTGCTGTTTTGGCAATTCGTTCTGATACAGACATGCAGACCTTATCACGGAATGAAAGCTGGAAGGGATACAAACAAAGAAAATACAAAAATTCCGAACGAAGAGGGGATCGTCGAGATTATAAGGCGTATTGTAATTTTTAGTCAATTCCATGTAAATTCATGGTGGTATAACTAAGGTCATGAAAGGAGCAATATGGACCTCTCTGTGTGAAGAAGTTAGAGTTACATTTTTACGCGACGCAAATAACCACGTATAGATATGGGGGGAGGGGTGGGTGTCTTTTTCATGATTTCTCGTAGTTTACGTGAAGACAGTTGGATTCAAATGAGTTGTTTTACCAACCACAGGTCTGAGAAATCACCGATCCCAGCGAAGAGAATCCAGAATATCATCGAGTTCCTGACTTACGAGGTGTTCAAGTATTCATGCCGTGGTCTGTACGAGAACCATAAGTTCTTATTTACCTTGCTTTTGGCGCTCAAGATTGATATCCAAGGTGGCAAAGTTAAGGTCCAAGAATTTCAGACCCTGATAAAAGGTGAAAAAAAAACTGATTTCGTATTTTTATCTGGTGTAGAAAGTAATCCACTGGACTGATGAATCACTATCCAGTGGACAACTTATCTGACTTTGTTAACACTTCTCCAATCGTTAGTAATTCATCTTGGATAGCATTATCTGCCCTTTAAACAACCGGATGCTGGTGATTTTGTGAACTTAGTTTGGAGCAAAAAGCCGTAGTTTAGAGATCTTTAATAAGAAGAAACGCCGACAGACAGCGAAAGTTATAGTCAAGAAGTGTAGGAATAATAAAAAGCCTGCAATCTCGGAGCCAATCAATACAGTCAAATACAAAGAACCAATCAGAACTCAAGTTAAAGGCTTGTAATGTGCGCCAAACGCGGGACAACATGTAATGGACACAAAGCGCGGGAAAACGTGCGACGAGTGCCAATCGCGAAAAAACACGGGAAAACTCAGGATAACTTTTCATTTTGCATCTGATTGGTTGATGGGAAAGCAGCTTCACTCTCATTGGTTAGAGCAGGTTTGCACCAGTTTTTTGAACATCAAAGATCTATATAAAAACGCAAAACCTAAGTAACCTGCACTACTTTTAGCCTAGTACATGGTAATTAGCGCTGTAGTGAGTGACGACTGATGATTGGTACTGCTTAAGGTGGCGCGGCTCTTGATCTGAAGGCTGTCCAACCCAAACCTGGCAAGTGGATCATGGATATGACCTGGTTGAACTTAGTAGAGCTCAGCAAGTTACCTCAGTTTTCAGGCATATTAGATCAGGTGTGTTAGCAACTAGGCAGCTAGAGTAGTAATAAAGGAGCCCTGTATATATAGATAGATGTACGTGCTTTTAAGAACCTTTCGTTGCATTTGCTGTTTATTTTTACTGGGACTTATTTGAATTAATCTTGCTCGCACCTCCTTGGACTCTCTCATTCGTAATTTCCTTGGCCTAGCTGACTTCAAAACCACCCGATATTATCCAGAACTCTCACCACAGATATTGCTATATGCAAAGTGATTGATTTGTTTTGAATTTCAAGGTCCATAATGGCCTTTTGGCTTCCCTGAATAATATGCTTGAAAGACCAAAGTTCACTGAGATATCTGTGCTATTAATAAAATATGAAGGGCCAAGCGTCGACTGCGACGATAGGTAATGGTCCTGTAAACATACAAGACGGTCCTTTTGGTTTCTTGCTCACTCAAATCATCTCATTGCCTCTCAGGTCTCCTGTTTGCATGTTAGGTTCTAACGAGCACAAGTTATCTTGTAGGTTCGTCGGAACGAGTCCGGCTGGAAACAGTGGTTTGATAACGATGCTCCTGAAGAGAGCCTCATCCCTGATGGCTACGAGATCTCGCTGGATACCTTCAGGAAACTCCTACTAGTTAGGTTAGGCAGACTGTGCAATAACTTCTAGTCTGTTGACGAAACAGTACTTATGCATGACTGAACAGTACTAATGCATGGAACTTGTCATATACTGCAGGTCATGGTGTCCTGACCGGACGCTGCACCAGGCTCGCAAGTACATCGCGGACACCATGGGTGAAAAGTACGCCGAGGGCGTGATCCTGAACCTGGAGGCCACTTGGGAGGAAAGTAATCCTCAAACACCGCTCATTTGCTTCCTCTCCATGGGCTCTGATCCTACAGGGGCTATTGAGAACCTCGCGAAACGAAAGGGAATTGGTACGTCAGTTGACTATCCCAAGTCAGTCAGTCAGTCAGTCAGTCAGTCAGTCAGTCAGTCAGTCAGTCAGTCAGTCAGTCAGTCAGTCAGTCAGTCAGTCAGTCAGTCAGTCAGTCAGTCAGTCAGTCAGTCAGTTTGTCCTAAGTGATAAAACTTATATTTAATTGATCTTTTGTATAACACAACTTGCCTCTTTTTGTACCAGAGACCTTCCTTTACTTTACAAAATTAAATTCTAACGTAATTGTTTGATGTCTGTTCAGAGTGTCGAGCAGTATCCATGGGTCAGGGACAGGAGGTGCACGCCAGAAGACTCCTTCAACAGTCCATGGCTGGTGTAAGTTACTATTTTATCTTTTTGTGCCTCTACCTATTCGAAGACAAGTCTATAGATACATTAAGAACTAAATGTACAACTTGGGTCTTTTTAGCTCTTGTATACGGTAATTATGGCCTCATTGGTAGAAGACTGTTATCTCTTGTGTTCCTCCCAACCAAACCAAAATAAGAAAATAAAAAAGTAAGAATGTTGGTAAACACAGACAGCTATTTCGCTTACATCTGGTTAACAGGCACAGCTAATATAACAATTGGGAATGGATTTCCATATGAATAGTTTACCGCAGGTTGAACGTTGTGTCGCTGTTTAATCCTCCGTAAGAAAAAAGATGGCGGCGGTACATTTGACCACAATACCTTGCGAACCTAACACAGCGCATATGGCACACAGAATGCTATGCTTTTGTGAAATTCATCCCCATACTAACAACATTGTTCATGCTGGGTTTCAAGGTTTTAGAGCTTTTCTGTGCGCTTTTATGAGCGTTTTTGCAGTTTTCGCGCGCTAGGTAAATGTACCAGTCGCCATCTTTTTGCGTACGGTGGATTGTGATCATATAATTTTTTCAACCACACGATATATGCTAAAATACAGATGTCTCCTTTTCGATCTCAGGGCGGCTGGGTACTGCTGCAGAATTGTCACCTAGGATTAAACTTTATGGACGAGCTTCTAGAGACAGTGACCACTGCAGAGTCGTCCCATGAGGGCTTCAGAGTCTGGATCACAACTGAGGCACACAATCAGTTCCCCATCAGTCTTCTGCAGGTACGGACAGCTTTATATGCAGGATTATACCATCCCGTGCCACACAGTGTAACAAACATGCCCAGTGCATTTGTTTGTTGTATACAAAACAATTTTTTCAACATCGTAAATACTGTAGAATCCCGATTTGTGGAGCCTTTAAGGGAACTTCGAGAAATTGAGGGTTTAGTGTTAAAGGGGCACTGTCACGAGCATAACTTCAAAAATTCAACAGCCCAAAAACACGTTTACACCATTGGAAACCTATTAACAGTGCTCAAGTTTTCGTAAAATTACTATACCAGTGTACTGAAGCTAAATATAGAGTGATATCACTGTGATACCATCGGGAGCTTTTGATCTCAACTTGAAAAAGTCAGCCTGACTTTTTCAAGTTCTGTCCTTGTGGTTTGGAAAAATTGATGAAAACTAATTACGGTTACCCTCTTCTTTAAACAATTTGCTATAGATATCCTTCCCTTTACGTTCTAGGGGCATTTCCTGCATGTTTGAAAGTACTTAGTCGTAATTTTGGTGCCGTTTTACTAAAAAAGCCCAAAAAAGTCCGTGACAGTGTCCCTTTAAATCGGGATTTCACCGTGAAATGTTTTGTTTCAAGCGAGTTAGATTTACAGTAAACGATATATTCGGTTGGGACGTAAGTGTGTCAGCAAACGCCGCCGCCTAACTTTTTAAAATCGTTGATGCTGTTTTCTATTTCGAGTTCTAATGGGCTCGTTTCTACGTTTTTTGGGTTTGCTGTGGTTTGTTAGGTTTTTGTTTGACGATCGACAATAAAAAAGACCGATTCGAGCAAGAATTCCTAACTGTGATATACGTATTTTAAAAGTTCTTTTAACCTTATTTATAATTGGTCTCGTTGAGGCGTGTATCAGGGTGCATTGTATTGTGGCATTCTTAGAGGAGAAGAATCACAAGAAACCCGTTTTAGTTTTTACATCTTCTTACTTGTTCATTTGCAGTCTTCGATCAAATTTACAAACGAGCCGCCCCAGGGCGTGAAGCCAGGACTGAAGAGAACTTACGCTAGTATCACTCAGGATCAGCTGGATGTAACTAACATGCCGCAGTGGAAGCCGACCCTCTATGCTGTTGCTTTCTTGCATACCGTCGTTCAGGTAAGAGAAATGTTTCCGATCCTCATCCGTGAAGACGCTATTGTGATAGAGCTCTTACTTTAACTTGATAGTCCCTTGTCGCGCAGTGCCTTCAATAGAAAACACCTTACTTGTTTGTTGTGTGAGAGTCTAATTGCTGTTTTCGTCGCAAATTCGTAATAATCTGATTGTGACGTTGCAATCAAGACCAGTTGAGCGCGCGCATTCAGAATTTAACATTGCTTGTTAGCCTCCTTCGCAGACCTTTTTTTGGCTGGGAGGAAAGATTGCGTGATGAGCCAAAAAGAACGTCTGCGTTGGAGGCTCTAATCGTTCCTTGTGTGACATATTCTATTTCTGTTCTACATAGGAACGTCGTAAGTTTGGTCCGCTGGGCTGGAACATTCCTTACGAGTTCAATCAGGCAGACTTTGCTGCTAGCGTGCAGTTTGTTCAAAACCACTTGGATGATATCGATCCCAAGAAGGTACTGAGTCTTTAGGATGCATACCGCAGATCATTGCCAATAGGCCTTTTGTAACAAACCGTCATATGGTACAAAATCTATCATGCTGAGTGGCAAAAGAACGTGATAGCCTCCAAAGCGAAGCGACTTCAACCAGACAAGCTTGACTCTTCTTTGTTTTGGATGTGCAAGTGCATAGCTTGCTATCCAGCATGGAGTCTGTGCCTTGTGATCGTTTGTTGCTAAGGGTCCATCCATTCCTTCAGGCCAGCTCTAACTATGTGATGTGACTGACTTGTTTAGGGCATATCATGGAACACAGTCAGGTACATGCTGGGAGAGGTACAGTATGGAGGCAGAGTTACTGATGATTACGACAAGAGGCTCTTGAACACCTTTGCAAAGGTAAAATTATTATCAATTCCTTTTTTCCTTCATTAGCGTTCTCGTAGCTAGCCGTCACCGTCGAAGCGTTGACTTGAGGCGTTGTGCTCTCGCGTTTCTTTTTTTGGCTTCTTGCTTGATGCGGAAGCAGTAGTACACACCCAGGTGTCACACCCAGGGTACTTACATGGTCTCGATCCTGCAGAAGTTCGGTCCTGAAAATGGAGTATGTAACTACCTAGCACTAGAAAGGATTAATGGCATATTGATTCTTCGGATTCGCGCTTTTTCGCCGCCTGAATTACAAGGTACTTAAAAGATTATCTCTCAAAGGGGGTCACGGGCACCCAAGGACCCCCCCCCCCCCCCTTGGTACGCCCCTTGTACAGCTTGCAAGCTAGGATAGGATAGGATAGGATAACTTTATTTATACACGGTTTTTCCATCAGTCAATTAAGTTACTGGACTATCTACCTATCTAACTAACTACAAAAATTTAATAACAACAAATTCAAATAAAAAAAGAAAAGTCTGCTTTTCATGGAGGCCGTGTCTAAAATTTACTTAAAATTAAGATATTACTTCAAACTGTGCCGACTTAATTTAGATTTGAAATCGACCAGTGAAGATGCTTGTCTTAGGTCTATAGGTAAGTTGTTCCACAACTGAGCTCCGCTGTACGAAAAACTTTTTCTAGTTTAATCAACAAATTATCATTAGTAAGTTAGCTACCAAACGGTGGGTGGATGTGGTACAAACACACTTGACGGCAAATAGCTCCTGTTTTTTTTTTTACAGGTGTGGTTCGGAGAACACATGTTCACTGACGACTTCTGTTTCTACACTGGCTACAAGATCCCCAAGTGCCGTAGCTTGGAGCAGTTCTTTGAAGCCATTCAAGCTCTTCCGTCAGTTGACACGCCTCAGGTGTTTGGCTTGCACCCTAATGCAGATATCACGTGAGTCAGTATCACTTCTCTCCACAAACAAAATAACTTCGTTGTTTCTTGGCTCTACCGGAGAACCTCGCCACTCCGTTGCCGTTTGATAGAGGCTTTGATAACTGATTCTTGGTCTTAATGCGACATTAGGTCTCAAAAGACGTAGGTTGATTAATTATTTGACAACTCCTTCACCTCTTGGTTTTGCATGAATTTCCATAACTTGGGCAATCGAAAGCAAGTAAGTGAGGGGGTGAAGAAATTAAATTTGCCACCGCGCGATAACTCCGTATTTTGAGATTGTCAGCTCTTTGATTGCCTTGTTTCAGTTATTGCAACAGAGTACTGCCACCAAGTGTTTGGTGAACAACAAATTTTGCCTCGGTTTACGAACAGGACCTTTTTACGCACCCTTCACTCTTTCAAACTCTTTCAAATTTGTCCGTATTTGCAATCCATTTTCATCCTTGCTATCACAAGCAATCTTCGCTTCGTAATGCGTTCGTGTCATCTGTCGACTATTGTTCTACGACATCAATGTGTTATTGTTGGGTTTCCCAGAATCTGAATAAGGTTTTAGCGGCTGCTAGTAACCATGCTTCAAGATCTGTTGCAAACAATTTCTTTACTATACTTTCAGATATCAGAGCAACACAGCTAAAGACGTGCTGGACACTATCATGAGCATCCAACCGAAGGACTCAGGGGGAGGGTCTGGGGAGACACGTGAAAGTGTTGTGACCAGACAGGCAGATGATATGCTGGAGAAACTTCCAAATGACTACGTACCACATGAAGTAAGAACAATGAATCCACTCGACTAAGGGCTATTAACAGTGATAGGAACATTTTTAACCTTTGCTGCATGTTTGTGTACAGGTGAGAGCGCGACTTCAGAAGATGGGAGCTCTGGCATCTATGAACATCTTTCTAAGACAAGAGATTGACCGCATGCAGCGAGTCATAACCTTGGTACGGCAAACCCTGACAGACCTCAAGCTGGCCATAGAAGGAACCATCATTATGAGTGAGGTATATAGAAATGTTTCTCTTTTCTACTTATTAGTAACTCAGAGAGCGCTTATCGAATGCCCGTTGTCATATTTGATTGAAACTGAGTTAATCACACAGTCAATCACTATTGCGGCAAGTAGCGTAATCAGCCAATCAGAATCGGCTTGACAAGCGCTGGTAACGACAAGTGAAAAGATTGGGAGAAGAGGAAGTTGGTAAAAAAGGCGGAAAAACATGTAACCGAAAAAAGGCGGGAGAACTTTTTACTGGTGCTAAGCGTGTAAGCCAACTCGCGATATGGTCCTGGTTTTGCATCTGATTGGTTGAGGAGATTATAGTAATAAATCTCAACTACTCTCTAAAACAAAGTTCTTTCAACAGTAAGCGACTCTTATTTTGTGTTTCTCTTGCATAGAATCTACGTGATGCTTTGGACAACATGTATGACGCTAGGATTCCTGCTCTCTGGAGAAAAGTAAGGCAACCTTTACAATAAAACATTGGTAACAACCCCAGAAACAGCTGTAATTGTGGTTTTCGCCATTAATGGCTGTACTAGACACAAATGGAGACGATGCGAAAGTGTGAACATACCGGTAGTTAAATTTTAAGATTTTACTCGTGAAGAGACGCAAAAGCTACTAATGGATATACCAGACTGGAAAGAGAGAGAGAGGATCCACTGAGATACATCTAAGAGTGTTCAATTGTTTCTGAGAAGCCGTTCTGGGGAATTGACTGTGAGAAATTTCGGTTTGTTGTAACTTACTTTTTACATTTCTTTCTTTTCGCAGATTTCGTGGGAGTCGTCAACTCTAGGTTTCTGGTTCACGGAGTTCCTGGAAAGAAATGCCCAGTTCTCCACCTGGATTTTCAGCGGTCGCCCTAATGTGTTCTGGATGACAGGTTTCTTTAATCCTCAAGGCTTCCTCACCGCTATGAGACAGGAAGTCACGCGCGCGCACAAGGGCTGGGCTCTAGACTCTGTCGTGCTGCACAATGACGTCATCAGGGCTATGAAAGAAGACATCAACTCTCCCCCGTCGGTGAGATTCAACTTTCTTGAGTTTTGCACAAGTAAACCAAGAAACTTGGCAATTCAGTACATGAAATAGCTGTTATTGCAGTTCTCAGCGCTTTGACATGCAAACGAGACGAAAGGGTCACGGGGATTTCGCGGATTTTTACAGCTATAAATATCGATTTCTTGAAGACGCGCGGAAATAACTTGAATAGCTTAGCCTCAATTTTCCAAGTTGTAATCCATTTCCATCCAAGCCATTCGCAGTCAAAGACGCTTGTTAGCAGTTTCAGTGCTCTAATATAGCAATTGTTAACAAAAATGCTCCATTATTTGTAGGTTTCCCTCAACACAAATATATTTTTTAACTGTTCAAAAATCCGTCACACAGCCCCTTTAGCCGATGTGTTGACCCTTTCGTCTCGTTCGCATACCTTCTTAACAAAAACAGTATATTATTGTAGACTCAACTGCAATATTGGTGCGTCTAGTGAAAACGGCTGTATTACACGCGTAACCATAAAAACAGACAAGAAAAACAAACACCTGGTTTTTTTCTAAAGTTCACAAGAAAAAGACCGCGAATGAGCATAAGCGCAAGCGCAAGCACAAGGAAAAGGAAAATTTGATGGTTGTGCTTGCGATTGCACTTGTGCTTGCTAAGTTAGGGACGGAGCAGTGCAGTGCAGCGCGCAAAACGGTTAGTACAAAATAGACGAGCGCTCGCCTTTTATCCACTGGCCAATTTTCGCGCTTCTCTCAACTCGCCGAATGCCTGGAAAAGCTACAATGCGGGACATAAATCTTGGGACATGTGCCACAATTGTGGGCACAACGACTGCTTGCACCCCCCTCCCCCCAAGCAATGTTGAGATTTGCCTATGCCACACAGCAAGTTCAGGGCATTTATGTTTTTCAACATTGCTTGGGGGAAGAGGGGCGCTTGGGAGTGGGGAACGGGGGACCTGGGAGCGTATAGGCTCTTTTTTAAAATCCTCTAAGGATCTGTTGCACTATTCAATGCTTTTTTTAGAAATGTCCCAAGTATTTTTGACCTCCATTGTCTGAGTGCATTAACCCTTTTCAGCTGTTGCCATGACTTTATGATGAGAATGAATTTTGCAGTATTTTATCCTTTCAATGCGACCTTTTCAAAAAGCAGTATTTCATTTATCTAAGTTAGCACGTTTAAAAATGGCACAGTAAAAACGGTGAGTTTTTGCACTTCCGGTTTGGACATAATTTGGACTAAAATTGTTCGGAAAAGGGTGCGCGTTCAACAATATGCGCAAGATTCTCGATAGTGCAATGAACAAAGCGTTATGTCCTTTGATCTCCTTGTGGTGATGCTAACCAGTAAATCTACACTGTAAATTGGCGTGACAAAGTTATATTTTCATGAGCAGTTCATGTAGAAGACGAACACAGGCTCCACACATAAGCGTTTATCACGCTGCTCAGAGATCTGAGCTCAGCAGAGGAAGTTAGAATCGCACACAGAAAAACGGAAAACACAGTTTTATCCCACTGCCCTTAATGCAATGGTTTATACTTTACAACCAAACTCCTTGCGTGCTTGAAACCTGAGATCCGACGATCTACACGGTCTACACGGTCTACATCAGTTAGAAATAGAATATTATGATAATCTTTTACACAACACGCTGTAGACCGTCGTATACATGTAGACCGTAACAAATTCTTTCTATTTGCCATAGATATCTTATTAGCTATGTATTTTAATGTTAAATAGCAAGCTGAAGACTACTGGATAGCTTCAGCTAGTTAATATTTTATTTTAGATTAAAAAAAAGAGCATATACTAGTCTTGCGTAATGATTTCCGAGCCTGTTACGTCACAGCACGCGTGTCAAAAAATACGACATGCAAAGATCTGTTCCTAATTTTCAAATACTCTAAGGTTAAGCTTCTTTTCAACATTAAACACTTCCTATAAAATTTATTTTGCTTGTTCAAGTGCGTATTTTCAATAAGCAAGGTCCTTGTCTGAATTTGACTTTTATAGAGAAAACAAGAATTACATTACATTTCAGCACGAATTATTGACAACTATTTGACAGTGCAACGAAAAAAATGTTTTTCAGAGGAAACTTTATTTGCAGAGGTACAAAGTAACTTTTTTTACTGAACAACGGGCAACGCATAAGTACGCATACATTAGTTGACGTCCTGCATCTTTGTAATTAGCCGCGTGAACATTTTAATTGAGGGATTTTTCCAACGCCTGTCAAAAAGGCGGGATCTGTGGACAGTGTAAACACAGCCATGATGAACTGCAGATGGGTTTTTTTAACTTCTGGAAGCAAATTCCACAAGATGACCAGCTATATTTACAGCCATGTGGCCTTTGTTTCTCCAAATTTATTTTGGACTGAAAACGCCGATAAAGATCAAACCAATTAACATGGCCATGACTAGTCATTCTGGCGCGCGATGTGAAACGTAACGTTGTTTATATCACCACAGCTCTCATGCACAGTTCTCACCAAGGAAAAGTAAGTTTTCCTTGCTTTGTTTGAAGTAATTCGCTAAAGAAAAGCTTTAGGGTATTCTGTATCATTTCCTTCGTGCAAAGCATATCTAATTTTTGGAAGGTTTGTGCAAAAAGTGCTCTTTTCAACAGTACTCGGCTATTGTTAAATACAATAATGAACTAACAATCCTATATTCCTTTTGAGCTGTTTAGGCCGAGTACTGTTGAAAATCATACTGTAATTGTGTTTCATACACGTATAGCACTTACACAGATTGCAGAAAAAGGTTTATTTAAGTTTTCACACATTGTAACTATAAAAAAGGGTTTCAAGGTTAAGCTATAACAACTTAAATGGCCGAGAACTGAACGCGAGTAGTGTAAACATACACAGTAACTCAGTGTAACGCAGTACTATCTGTTTCTATACTAACACAGCGTAACGAAAAAATGAACTTCTTTATACAAGAGAATTTAGCAATCCATCTGTTTTTCTAATACGTAGGGTAGTTTCTTTAAGACATATGAAACTTTCACGCTATGAAATCAAAGAGCAAAATAATGAAAACATAAAATTAATACCATACGTAGTGCAAGTCCATATCCATTTTTCATTGCGTGACGCGTGATTAATATTTCGTTCTAGCACCTTTAGAAGAAAGGATAGCTTGTATCCTGTTGCTCATACTTGCAATTGTTTTATCTATAGTCTCAATGGAAACACTTTCCAGAGCTCTGAAAACGCGATTTTGAAATTGCTCAAACGACTCCCATGTGATATTTCTAGATATCGCTTCGTTTTCTAAGAAAAGCTTCACCAGGTGAAAAATGTTCTCTATTGGGTTTAGGTCTGGTGAACGCGGCGGGATTTCATGAAACTCTGCTTCAATCTCTTCAAAGGCTAATTTAGCTGCTACGCTGGTCTGGGATGGGTCATTGTCCATAACAAATAATCGTCGTCCATTTGTTTTCGGACCAGCTTCGGCGAAAGTCCTATTGAAATGCTCCCTGATAAATTGTGAAAAAAAGCGACCTGTCATTTTTTCGTAGGGAACTTTCAAAATCACTCCCTTGCCATACGCAATGGCCACTACAACGTGTAACCTTCTTCCACCAGCCAAATCTTTGGTACCTTTAGCAGTGACTTCAAGTCCTTCTTCCCGTTTTCTCCACACTCTTGCTTTGTTGGCCGCTAGACCACTGCGAGGGTTATACTTGTGTACGAACGATACGCCATCCAAATAAAAAGCAATTTCATTCTTCCAGAAATCTTGATTCCTGGAAACTTCTCGTTTCATCGTACGAGCAAATCGTAAGCGTAACTTTTTGTCCTTTTCTGTAAGTACCCCCTTCCTCCTAGCTGAGAAGTAAGCGTACCCCAACCGATTTAGATAACGGGAATATGTTCTTCTACTTGCTTTTGAAAAGCTTAGTCCACTTTCTTCGACTAAACTCTTAACTGTTACGTGCACATTATTCTTTCTGAAAGTTTTCAATGTGCGGATAAGTTTTCTCATATCGCGTGTGCTCAATTTATTCGGTCGACCAGGTTTCTGCTTACCGCCTCTGTTGTTTGAAGAACTCTCGACTTCAGTGGCGCATATCCTTTCAACAGATGATTTGGAGATTCCACATTCTCTTGCTGTTGTTCTCAGGGAAAATTTCCCGTATTTATGTAAATACAAGGCTAATGCTCTTGTCCTTGGTGGTATCTGTTTCTTGAATACCATTGCTACTGATATTTCTTCTTCCGAAGACGCAGAAAGTAAAGTTTCACGAGTCTTCAGATAAATTGTTGAATACTTTCGCGTGACTAATAAACTACGTAACAGTAACAAAAATAGCTGTATCGAACACGCGCGTGCGAAAGAAGTGTAACGGCATTTTTTGTCACGCCAAAAATGTCACATAATGCTGGAGAGTTTTATCTTAACGCAATATCTGAAATGTATTTGCTGTTTACGACGCTAGGAGCATTTTAGTGGAAATAGTAGTTTTCAGACAATGCGGGACATAAATCTTGGGACATGTGCCACAATTGTGGGCACAACGACTGCTTGCACCCCCCTCCCCCCAAGCAATGTTGAGATTTGCCTATGCCACACAGCAAGTTCAGGGCATTTATGTTTTTCAACATTGCTTGGGGGAAGGGGGGCGCTTGGGAGTGGGGAACGGGGGACCTGGGAGCGTATAGGCTCTTTTTTAAAATCCTCTAAGGATCTGTTGCACTATTCAATGCTTTTTTTAGAAATGTCCCAAGTATTTTTGACCTCCATTGTCTGAGTGCATTAACCCTTTTCAGCTGTTGCCATGACTTTATGATGAGAATGAATTTTGCAGTATTTTATCCTTTCAATGCGACCTTTTCAAAAAGCAGTATTTCATTTATCTAAGTTAGCACGTTTAAAAATGGCACAGTAAAAACGGTGAGTTTTTGCACTTCCGGTTTGGACATAATTTGGACTAAAATTGTTCGGAAAAGGGTGCGCGTTCAACAATATGCGCAAGATTCTCGATAGTGCAATGAACAAAGCGTTATGTCCTTTGATCTCCTTGTGGTGATGCTAACCAGTAAATCTACACTGTAAATTGGCGTGACAAAGTTATATTTTCATGAGCAGTTCATGTAGAAGACGAACACAGGCTCCACACATAAGCGTTTATCACGCTGCTCAGAGATCTGAGCTCAGCAGAGGAAGTTAGAATCGCACACAGAAAAACGGAAAACACAGTTTTATCCCACTGCCCTTAATGCAATGGTTTATACTTTACAACCAAACTCCTTGCGTGCTTGAAACCTGAGATCCGACGATCTACACGGTCTACACGGTCTACATCAGTTAGAAATAGAATATTATGATAATCTTTTACACAACACGCTGTAGACCGTCGTATACATGTAGACCGTGACAAATTCTTTCTATTTGCCATAGATATCTTATTAGCTATGTATTTTAATGTTAAATAGCAAGCTGAAGACTACTGGATAGCTTCAGCTAGTTAATATTTTATTTTAGATTAAAAAAAAGAGCATATACTAGTCTTGCGTAATGATTTCCGAGCCTGTTACGTCACAGCACGCGTGTCAAAAAATACGACATGCAAAGATCTGTTCCTAATTTTCAAATACTCTAAGGTTAAGCTTCTTTTCAACATTAAACACTTCCTATAAAATTTATTTTGCTTGTTCAAGTGCGTATTTTCAATAAGCAAGGTCCTTGTCTGAATTTGACTTTTATAGAGAAAACAAGAATTACATTACATTTCAGCACGAATTATTGACAACTATTTGACAGTGCAACGAAAAAAATGTTTTTCAGAGGAAACTTTATTTGCAGAGGTACAAAGTAACTTTTTTTACTGAACAACGGGCAACGCATAAGTACGCATACATTAGTTGACGTCCTGCATCTTTGTAATTAGCCGCGTGAACATTTTAATTGAGGGATTTTTCCAACGCCTGTCAAAAAGGCGGGATCTGTGGACAGTGTAAACACAGCCATGATGAACTGCAGATGGGTTTTTTTAACTTCTGGAAGCAAATTCCACAAGATGACCAGCTATATTTACAGCCATGTGGCCTTTGTTTCTCCAAATTTATTTTGGACTGAAAACGCCGATAAAGATCAAACCAATTAACATGGCCATGACTAGTCATTCTGGCGCGCGATGTGAAACGTAACGTTGTTTATATCACCACAGCTCTCATGCACAGTTCTCACCAAGGAAAAGTAAGTTTTCCTTGCTTTGTTTGAAGTAATTCGCTAAAGAAAAGCTTTAGGGTATTCTGTATCATTTCCTTCGTGCAAAGCATATCTAATTTTTGGAAGGTTTGTGCAAAAAGTGCTCTTTTCAACAGTACTCGGCTATTGTTAAATACAATAATGAACTAACAATCCTATATTCCTTTTGAGCTGTTTAGGCCGAGTACTGTTGAAAATCATACTGTAATTGTGTTTCATACACGTATAGCACTTACACAGATTGCAGAAAAAGGTTTATTTAAGTTTTCACACATTGTAACTATAAAAAAGGGTTTCAAGGTTAAGCTATAACAACTTAAATGGCCGAGAACTGAACGCGAGTAGTGTAAACATACACAGTAACTCAGTGTAACGCAGTACTATCTGTTTCTATACTAACACAGCGTAACGAAAAAATGAACTTCTTTATACAAGAGAATTTAGCAATCCATCTGTTTTTCTAATACGTAGGGTAGTTTCTTTAAGACATATGAAACTTTCACGCTAGGAAATCAAAGAGCAAAATAATGAAAACATAAAATTAATACCATACGTAGTGCAAGTCCATATCCATTTTTCATTGCGTGACGCGTGATTAATATTTCGTTCTAGCACCTTTAGAAGAAAGGATAGCTTGTATCCTGTTGCTCATACTTGCAATTGTTTTATCTATAGTCTCAATGGAAACACTTTCCAGAGCTCTGAAAACGCGATTTTGAAATTGCTCAAACGACTCCCATGTGATATTTCTAGATATCGCTTCGTTTTCTAAGAAAAGCTTCACCAGGTGAAAAATGTTCTCTATTGGGTTTAGGTCTGGTGAACGCGGCGGGATTTCATGAAACTCTGCTTCAATCTCTTCAAAGGCTAATTTAGCTGCTACGCTGGTCTGGGATGGGTCATTGTCCATAACAAATAATCGTCGTCCATTTGTTTTCGGACCAGCTTCGGCGAAAGTCCTATTGAAATGCTCCCTGATAAATTGTGAAAAAAAGCGACCTGTCATTTTTTCGTAGGGAACTTTCAAAATCACTCCCTTGCCATACGCAATGGCCACTACAACGTGTAACCTTCTTCCACCAGCCAAATCTTTGGTACCTTTAGCAGTGACTTCAAGTCCTTCTTCCCGTTTTCTCCACACTCTTGCTTTGTTGGCCGCTAGACCACTGCGAGGGTTATACTTGTGTACGAACGATACGCCATCCAAATAAAAAGCAATTTCATTCTTCCAGAAATCTTGATTCCTGGAAACTTCTCGTTTCATCGTACGAGCAAATCGTAAGCGTAACTTTTTGTCCTTTTCTGTAAGTACCCCCTTCCTCCTAGCTGAGAAGTAAGCGTACCCCAACCGATTTAGATAACGGGAATATGTTCTTCTACTTGCTTTTGAAAAGCTTAGTCCACTTTCTTCGACTAAACTCTTAACTGTTACGTGCACATTATTCTTTCTGAAAGTTTTCAATGTGCGGATAAGTTTTCTCATATCGCGTGTGCTCAATTTATTCGGTCGACCAGGTTTCTGCTTACCGCCTCTGTTGTTTGAAGAACTCTCGACTTCAGTGGCGCATATCCTTTCAACAGATGATTTGGAGATTCCACATTCTCTTGCTGTTGTTCTCAGGGAAAATTTCCCGTATTTATGTAAATACAAGGCTAATGCTCTTGTCCTTGGTGGTATCTGTTTCTTGAATACCATTGCTACTGATATTTCTTCTTCCGAAGACGCAGAAAGTAAAGTTTCACGAGTCTTCAGATAAATTGTTGAATACTTTCGCGTGACTAATAAACTACGTAACAGTAACAAAAATAGCTGTATCGAACACGCGCGTGCGAAAGAAGTGTAACGGCATTTTTTGTCACGCCAAAAATGTCACATAATGCTGGAGAGTTTTATCTTAACGCAATATCTGAAATGTATTTGCTGTTTACGACGCTAGGAGCATTTTAGTGGAAATAGTAGTTTTCAGACAATGCGGGACATAAATCTTGGGACATGTGCCACAATTGTGGGCACAACGACTGCTTGCACCCCCCTCCCCCCAAGCAATGTTGAGATTTGCCTATGCCACACAGCAAGTTCAGGGCATTTATGTTTTTCAACATTGCTTGGGGGAAGGGGGGCGCTTGGGAGTGGGGAACGGGGGACCTGGGAGCGTATAGGCTCTTTTTTAAAATCCTCTAAGGATCTGTTGCACTATTCAATGCTTTTTTTAGAAATGTCCCAAGTATTTTTGACCTCCATTGTCTGAGTGCATTAACCCTTTTCAGCTGTTGCCATGACTTTATGATGAGAATGAATTTTGCAGTATTTTATCCTTTCAATGCGACCTTTTCAAAAAGCAGTATTTCATTTATCTAAGTTAGCACGTTTAAAAATGGCACAGTAAAAACGGTGAGTTTTTGCACTTCCGGTTTGGACATAATTTGGACTAAAATTGTTCGGAAAAGGGTGCGCGTTCAACAATATGCGCAAGATTCTCGATAGTGCAATGAACAAAGCGTTATGTCCTTTGATCTCCTTGTGGTGATGCTAACCAGTAAATCTACACTGTAAATTGGCGTGACAAAGTTATATTTTCATGAGCAGTTCATGTAGAAGACGAACACAGGCTCCACACATAAGCGTTTATCACGCTGCTCAGAGATCTGAGCTCAGCAGAGGAAGTTAGAATCGCACACAGAAAAACGGAAAACACAGTTTTATCCCACTGCCCTTAATGCAATGGTTTATACTTTACAACCAAACTCCTTGCGTGCTTGAAACCTGAGATCCGACGATCTACACGGTCTACACGGTCTACATCAGTTAGAAATAGAATATTATGATAATCTTTTACACAACACGCTGTAGACCGTCGTATACATGTAGACCGTGACAAATTCTTTCTATTTGCCATAGATATCTTATTAGCTATGTATTTTAATGTTAAATAGCAAGCTGAAGACTACTGGATAGCTTCAGCCAGTTAATATTTTATTTTAGATTAAAAAAAAGAGCATATACTAGTCTTGCGTAATGATTTCCGAGCCTGTTACGTCACAGCACGCGTGTCAAAAAATACGACATGCAAAGATCTGTTCCTAATTTTCAAATACTCTAAGGTTAAGCTTCTTTTCAACATTAAACACTTCCTATAAAATTTATTTTGCTTGTTCAAGTGCGTATTTTCAATAAGCAAGGTCCTTGTCTGAATTTGACTTTTATAGAGAAAACAAGAATTACATTACATTTCAGCACGAATTATTGACAACTATTTGACAGTGCAACGAAAAAAATGTTTTTCAGAGGAAACTTTATTTGCAGAGGTACAAAGTAACTTTTTTTACTGAACAACGGGCAACGCATAAGTACGCATACATTAGTTGACGTCCTGCATCTTTGTAATTAGCCGCGTGAACATTTTAATTGAGGGATTTTTCCAACGCCTGTCAAAAAGGCGGGATCTGTGGACAGTGTAAACACAGCCATGATGAACTGCAGATGGGTTTTTTTAACTTCTGGAAGCAAATTCCACAAGATGACCAGCTATATTTACAGCCATGTGGCCTTTGTTTCTCCAAATTTATTTTGGACTGAAAACGCCGATAAAGATCAAACCAATTAACATGGCCATGACTAGTCATTCTGGCGCGCGATGTGAAACGTAACGTTGTTTATATCACCACAGCTCTCATGCACAGTTCTCACCAAGGAAAAGTAAGTTTTCCTTGCTTTGTTTGAAGTAATTCGCTAAAGAAAAGCTTTAGGGTATTCTGTATCATTTCCTTCGTGCAAAGCATATCTAATTTTTGGAAGGTTTGTGCAAAAAGTGCTCTTTTCAACAGTACTCGGCTATTGTTAAATACAATAATGAACTAACAATCCTATATTCCTTTTGAGCTGTTTAGGCCGAGTACTGTTGAAAATCATACTGTAATTGTGTTTCATACACGTATAGCACTTACACAGATTGCAGAAAAAGGTTTATTTAAGTTTTCACACATTGTAACTATAAAAAAGGGTTTCAAGGTTAAGCTATAACAACTTAAATGGCCGAGAACTGAACGCGAGTAGTGTAAACATACACAGTAACTCAGTGTAACGCAGTACTATCTGTTTCTATACTAACACAGCGTAACGAAAAAATGAACTTCTTTATACAAGAGAATTTAGCAATCCATCTGTTTTTCTAATACGTAGGGTAGTTTCTTTAAGACATATGAAACTTTCACGCTAGGAAATCAAAGAGCAAAATAATGAAAACATAAAATTAATACCATACGTAGTGCAAGTCCATATCCATTTTTCATTGCGTGACGCGTGATTAATATTTCGTTCTAGCACCTTTAGAAGAAAGGATAGCTTGTATCCTGTTGCTCATACTTGCAATTGTTTTATCTATAGTCTCAATGGAAACACTTTCCAGAGCTCTGAAAACGCGATTTTGAAATTGCTCAAACGACTCCCATGTGATATTTCTAGATATCGCTTCGTTTTCTAAGAAAAGCTTCACCAGGTGAAAAATGTTCTCTATTGGGTTTAGGTCTGGTGAACGCGGCGGGATTTCATGAAACTCTGCTTCAATCTCTTCAAAGGCTAATTTAGCTGCTACGCTGGTCTGGGATGGGTCATTGTCCATAACAAATAATCGTCGTCCATTTGTTTTCGGACCAGCTTCGGCGAAAGTCCTATTGAAATGCTCCCTGATAAATTGTGAAAAAAAGCGACCTGTCATTTTTTCGTAGGGAACTTTCAAAATCACTCCCTTGCCATACGCAATGGCCACTACAACGTGTAACCTTCTTCCACCAGCCAAATCTTTGGTACCTTTAGCAGTGACTTCAAGTCCTTCTTCCCGTTTTCTCCACACTCTTGCTTTGTTGGCCGCTAGACCACTGCGAGGGTTATACTTGTGTACGAACGATACGCCATCCAAATAAAAAGCAATTTCATTCTTCCAGAAATCTTGATTCCTGGAAACTTCTCGTTTCATCGTACGAGCAAATCGTAAGCGTAACTTTTTGTCCTTTTCTGTAAGTACCCCCTTCCTCCTAGCTGAGAAGTAAGCGTACCCCAACCGATTTAGATAACGGGAATATGTTCTTCTACTTGCTTTTGAAAAGCTTAGTCCACTTTCTTCGACTAAACTCTTAACTGTTACGTGCACATTATTCTTTCTGAAAGTTTTCAATGTGCGGATAAGTTTTCTCATATCGCGTGTGCTCAATTTATTCGGTCGACCAGGTTTCTGCTTACCGCCTCTGTTGTTTGAAGAACTCTCGACTTCAGTGGCGCATATCCTTTCAACAGATGATTTGGAGATTCCACATTCTCTTGCTGTTGTTCTCAGGGAAAATTTCCCGTATTTATGTAAATACAAGGCTAATGCTCTTGTCCTTGGTGGTATCTGTTTCTTGAATACCATTGCTACTGATATTTCTTCTTCCGAAGACGCAGAAAGTAAAGTTTCACGAGTCTTCAGATAAATTGTTGAATACTTTCGCGTGACTAATAAACTACGTAACAGTAACAAAAATAGCTGTATCGAACACGCGCGTGCGAAAGAAGTGTAACGGCATTTTTTGTCACGCCAAAAATGTCACATAATGCTGGAGAGTTTTATCTTAACGCAATATCTGAAATGTATTTGCTGTTTACGACGCTAGGAGCATTTTAGTGGAAATAGTAGTTTTCAGACAATGCGGGACATAAATCTTGGGACATGTGCCACAATTGTGGGCACAACGACTGCTTGCACCCCCCTCCCCCCAAGCAATGTTGAGATTTGCCTATGCCACACAGCAAGTTCAGGGCATTTATGTTTTTCAACATTGCTTGGGGGAAGGGGGGCGCTTGGGAGTGGGGAACGGGGGACCTGGGAGCGTATAGGCTCTTTTTTAAAATCCTCTAAGGATCTGTTGCACTATTCAATGCTTTTTTTAGAAATGTCCCAAGTATTTTTGACCTCCATTGTAGAGCTTGCGTCGCGTCGCTAATTCATAAAACCAAAGCTTAACATATCGCTACACTGATTCTCGTTACAGGAGGGTGTGTACATATATGGTCTATACCTGGATGGCGCTGGTTGGGATCGCCGTGGCTGTAAGCTGATCGAGCCCCAACCCAAGGTCCTGTTCACCCTGCTGCCTGTGGTACACGTGTATGCTGTCAACTCCACGGCACCTAAAGACCCGCGCTTGTATCAGTGCCCAGTGTACAAGAAGCCGCAGCGCACAGACCTGACTTACATCACCCCCCTTTGGCTCAAGACCGTACAGAGTCCCGACCATTGGATCCTCAGGGGCGTCGCACTTCTATGCGATATCAAGTGAATTACGATCTTTGTTCGTTCACTTGGAACATTTTTCTTTTTTTAAGCCTTTATCGCCTACTAGCGATTACATTGTGAACTGTAACCTTACTGTCCTTCTTTTCCATTACCACGAACACAGATGTTTGTAGTCTTGTGACGTAAATTTCATATTTTATTTATTTATGTTATATTTTCCTGCGTTTGTTTTCAGTCAACATTGATTGCAAAATTAAGTTAACCTGTCAGTTGTTCAACAGGTTTTTTTTTCAATTGTGAAAATAATTAAGTTGTTAAGTTGAAAAATATATATAAAAATGTATATTAAAAAGTAACAAAGAAAGCATTTATTAAAAAAAAAACCTTATAACCTGAGTTGACTTACGTTGGATAGTGTAGCCAACATGCAGTAGGCTAGAGAAATGAGTTGACACGGTATGTGGGCCGGCCGTTAGATGGTCTGAGGCTCTCATCATCTGCAAAGTGCAAACAACTATTTTACATTTTACAATAATTGTTTGCGCTTTTCAGATGACGAGAATTGGCAGTTTTCATATGTTGTGAAACGCCATTTTAGTGAAAGAGTTTCCTTACCCCTCTATACCCTCCTACTTCAGTACTTGTAAGAAAAAAGATCGATGCGTATTTGAATTCGTACGTCATGGCAAGTACTAAAACCCGAAACAACGAAACGAGACTTGCTTTCGGTTAGCTTTTACTCCGGTTTGCTTGCGGTTAACTTTTATTTGTTGGTTAGGGCGCGCGCAGTATTCGGTGGTTTCGCCGTTTCGTTTCGGGTTTTAGTACATGCCGTGCGTCATACCATCCGTAGATTCTAGTCTCTCGACCTACCCACTCAACAACCCCACGTGTGATGCAAGCGCGATTTTGGCTTTGCTTCCCGGAGGGAGGAGGGGGGGGGGGGGGGTACTCTGTATATTTTTGGGTGGGGGTGTGCCGCTGGGACTCTGAAACCCTTACCCTATACCAGACCAACTTCAGCTGATTTTGGAAACCTATCCTAGACTAGACACCGAAAATCCCTACCCTATCCCAGACTTGCTCTTTTTAGAAGTGCATCTCTGTTAGTGGTTTTAATGTAATACCATTTGTCAACAAAGTTGCTGCGATGATTTTATTTACGTTTTTTTAAGTAAGTTTTATTATTATTCAAATACAATTACACGTTTAGGAAAGCCTCTTTCTCTTCCGAGTTTTTATTCCTATTCTGGACTTAATTCTCCATACCACTGATCAGTTTCCCAGCAAAATTATACCCTATTGTAGACCCTAACTCTCTGATTTCTATACCCTATGCCAGACTAAACTGCTTGAAAACCATACCCTGCACAGCGACACACACCTATATATGGGAGTGCCCCCCCACCAGGCTTTGCTTAAGGTCAATGCTGTGTGTACCACTGCCGTAGAAGTTATCGTTCTTTCGAGCCTTTCATTTCTATCGGAGCAGCGAGAGAAGAAAAGGCGAATTAAAAAGGATTTCTTTTCTTGCGTCGACTCGCCGGGACGGCTTGTTCACTTTGTTAGGACTATTAGAAGAAGATAAAGAAGAAAGAAAATCTCCCTGGAACCAGGCTCGTTTAGCCTGGCCAATTCTCAGACGGTATAGGTAGGGCATGGATATGCTGAGAAATCATCTATGTTCTCGTTTATACTTGTTTCTGCCTCTCTCCCTACTGAAAGAATAGCTTTCTTTTGCCGTTCTACTGATTGTTTTACCTTTCTTAACGACCTCCCCCCCCCCCCCCACCCCCCCGCTATTTTCTCTCCCTAAACTGGTCGTCACCAGGTTTTCACGACATCAATCACAAGAAAACGGAAGAATAAGCACTAGTTAGGTTAACAATGCATGATGGGTGCCATTCAAAATGGCGGAAAGTTTGAGAAATTTTTCTCTCATGATTGTTTTATGTATAGTCCAGCTTTATCAATGTGTGGGCGCCGAATACTGTTTTAAACAACGATATAAATAAGCTGTAATGGCAGGGGCAAAGCCTAACCTCTTTAAATGGAACCGGCAAACAAATCCAAGGACGGTAAGCTCAAGAAAGTTGTTTGTTGTTAAATGTTTTCTTTTCACCTAATTTTGCCTGTCATATACTTTCAACAGCACTCGTCAAGAAGTGATGTACAAGACTGGATCAAGGTAATTTGTCAAAGAATCGTGAATCTTTTATTTATTTCTTTTACATTACCCCTTAATTACGGATGTATAGCACTAAAATGCGATGTGTGTATTTGCCTGATGGTAAATTTTCCTTCATCAGAGAGTAGAAAGAGCTTCAAGTGAGGCAGCTAGAGAAGTGTTTGGAAACAATTATCAAAGTGTCCTGGAACAAGTCCATGTTGACGATGATGCATTGGTGGAAGGTAAATGTCTATATATCCTCCGGGTATATACTTCATTTTCTTGGCAGTCAAACTTTAAGGTGGCTCCATGTTTATTGCGGGCGCACTTGTCCATGACAAACTTTGCGTTATAACTTTTTAGGCTTTGACGCGATGGCGGTGAAACTTTGGGAAAATGTTCACCTATCATTCGGTAATAGTAATATGAAATTCGATTTAACTGTAAAATTTTGCTGATAGATCTGGGGTCCAATTAAATGCCAGTAATATCAAAAATATTTTTATCCAGTTAAATCGATTTTCATATTACTATCGCTGAATGATAGATGAACAGTTTCCCAAAGTTTCACCGCCATCGCGTCAAAGCCTCAAAAGTTATAACCCAAAGTTTGTCATTGACAAGTGCGCCCGGAATAAATATGGAGCCACCTTAATTTGACCTGGCGCCCACAGTGCAGTGGTTGCATGATATTTTTTTCTTTTTTTAATTAAATTTGCATACACTTCTTACTCGATTCTTACGTTATTAATACAACTACACTAATTACAATATATCACAGTTTTTTGCTCTGCTTACAATACAAATGCAGTTACCCACACAACTTACAATGCAACACAGCTATCCTACACTAACTGCTATACTTTTATATACAACTAATTACATTACAGTGCTAATAGCCCTCCCTGGCTGGGGTCATCTTGTTGTGTTCTTTAGCCAGTCACTTTACTCTTACCCTGTCTCTTACACTACTCAAAATGCAATACAGCTACTAACATTACTTACAGAAAGTAAAGATTCTTTTCCAAGAACACAAAACAATGACCCTGACTAGGGCTTTATCTATATGAAGTCCAATGCTACATCTATCTCAAGTCCAATGCCAAGGCTACCACAACTAGGGCTCCCCACAAAGATGACCTCATTGGTGACGACTATTAAGAAACTTATAACTGTGTGACCCATGGCTAAGGAATAGTTTTGAGCTATGAATTGAAAATATAAATAATGTCTGGGAAGGAAATATTAGCCAGCAATTATGTTGCTGTTTGTTTCTCTATTTGCATTCTGACATGTTACTTTCTCTCATTACAGCACAAGATTTATTGGATTCCTGGCTTCATGAAAAGAAACGTGATGATTTTAATTTGGAAATGCAATTTAAAGATGAGAAGTGGGCTCAGAGAAGCAAACCCTTAGAACATGTCACTAGAAATTCTGTAACTGAAGACTATGGTGATTATGTGGATTCACCAGATCCACTAGTACAGTCACATGACTGGGCATCACTGAACAGTTATCATAGCAGTCAGCCTCCAAATGCTATGGGTGAGACTATATTTTAATATATGGGTTATTGCCCAAACTTGTTCAATCAAGTCCTTTTTTTTTGCATGTTTATGGACATTTCCTTGCAGCCAGGATACAGCAGGCAATCCCAGTCAGGCAAGATAGCCCCACCTTGGCTGCTGTGGTAGCCAATCACATTACAGGATTGTGTTCATTTTTCCTGCTTGTGGAGTTAGCCATTCAATAGTATTTATTGTAAAATAATTAATCTTGAAATGGATTAATGTGATCTGCAGTGTATTTTTTTTAAGTAAAAACTGCTCAATGTTAATATTATCAGGATTTTCTGAACTGCACTGTCAACTACCTTGTATTTAAATCCTGTGATATTTTCTCCATATGGTAGCCTTGATCATACAGATCTTACATCTCATCTCTTTTGGGATAGTAGAAAGACTGGAGGAGTGCTTCAACCATTTTGACTTTAAAGGGGCAGTATCACGAGAGCTCTTCTAAATTTTTGTGTAAACTATCCTAGAATTATAAAGGTGCCCTCACTGATCAACAAAATAACCTTTAAACAACAAAACTGGCATAAATTCACTCTCTAAGAAGTGAACAAACCTTAATCAACGGTTTTTTTAGTTATTTTCCTCCAAATAGCACTGTCAAACTTGAAAACGTCGGCCTGACGTTTTCAAGTTTTAGACCACTTCGTTCCCGCCTGTCCATAGCCACATCAGGTTTAAACAACTTTTTTGATAAGTACAGTGTGTTTTAGAAAGGTTAGGCAACTATTTAGTGGATTTCCGATTAATACCAACACCTTCATTGGATTTTCAAGTGGCACTAAATCTTGGTGAGACTGCCCCTTTAAACTTTCATGTACTTGGGCCATTTTTCTTTCAATGCAGCCCTTATTCATTATTCATTATAAATTTCCAGTTTAATTTATTATTTATTCTAATACTTCCCAATACTTAATATGTGCTTTTATTGCTTGTTTTCTTCTCCAGGTGCAGAATACGATGAGGACCTAAATGATGAGATATCTGTACAGCAAATACTGCGAGACATGTTGGACAAGGAAGTAGTGGAGAAAGATATATTGAACGATCTGGGGTTTGATGGCAGTAAAAAGAAAAAAGACCCAAGGCCCAAGATGGAGCTCAGACATCAACAGGTGGGATAGCTATGTATTAAAATGGCTGCGAAATAAAAATTCATCTGACAGAATTAATAAAGTTTTTAAACAGGAAGGCTCTGCTCCAAAGTCTAAATGCTTACCCTTTCATATACTGTTTTTTGACAGAAAAGGTAACCCTTTTGTATCTGTCGTGGACCGTTCAATTTTATCCTTGGCTCAAGCATCTCTTTTCTTAATTTTTCACTTGTATAACCTCTTAAAACATTTATTGTTAAAATCATACCCTTTTTCTATACCTACAGCCTAAAATCGTACTTCTTTTGGGTAGAGTCTCCCCATACAGTATAGTGCACTATAGGGTGTAACCATCCCACCCCCCCCCCCCCCCCTCCCTCCCCAGGTTGTACTCTATCACAGGCTATGTTCCTTTTGTTACGATAAAAGCCCATAAAAGCCTTTAGGCAGGCTCTATTAACACAGTTCCATGGTCTGTGTTAGGTGAAAGAGAAAAGCCAAGCAAGACAGAAGGATATAGAGAAGAAAAGAAGAGAACAAACAGCTCGCAAGCAAGCTGAAGCAGAGGCTCGTCAGCAGCTGATGAGGGAAGAGAAAGAACAGCAAACACGAATCAAGAGAGAAGAAGAACATATACAAAAAGAAATGGCTAAAATTCGTCGTGCAATGGAGGAGGAGAGAAAAGTTGCTAAAGAAAAACTTGATAGGTGTGTTGTGACTTAGGTTTTTGAATGTCGTCTGGTGTTTGTTTTTGTCAACAAGTTTGTTTTTGTTAACAAGAAAATAAGTGTTAAAGTGGGCCAAAACTAGCATAACTCACTGTCAAGTTTCATCTCAAGTGTGTGGTTGAGCCTAGTGGCCCATCAAGGGTGGAGCTCATCCCGGTTTCCTTAGTATTAAGCATCACTGGGAGTATTTCTACTTGCCTCAGGATGGGATGCTAGTCCATCTCAGGATTACCCCCAGCATTAAATTCCCTGGTACCCATTTATACACCTGGGTGGAGAGAGGGACTGTGAGAGTAAAGTATCTTGCCCAAGAACACAACACAGTGACTCCAGCCAGGGTTTAACCTGGACCATTCAATCTGGAGTGCAGCACATTAACCATTACGCCACAACACCTCTCTAAGCTGAGTTGATATTTAAGTGGTGACTAATGTTTTACCCTGGAAAATAACACAATGACCCCAACAAGCAACTAGTGCACTACATGCAACTCTTAGGCTATCACATGTCCCAAGCTTAAAGGGACAGTATCATGCGCATCACTTCTAAAACTCAAAAATCAAACCTAAAAATAATGGTCTAACTTTGTTAAAAATGACTATATTAGTCCACTAAAGTAACAGAAGAGGTATTATCAATACATGTATATCATGAGTTATACAGGAATGAGATTTCAATCAAAAATTGAAAACGTCTCGCAGACGTTTTCAAACTCTGCCCATGTGTCTTGGATAAATCACTAAAAGCTAATTACACTTTGCACTCCTTTGAATATTTCACTTAATATCTTTACCTTGGTGTTCTAGGCGCATCTTGTGAATGAGCGAAGCTAATTAGCCATAATTTTAGCTCTGTTATGATCACAAATGCATCAAAATCCTCATGATACTGCCCCCTTAAATGGTACCAAAAATCTTTTTACAATAGTTTGTTGTTGTGTGTTGTTGTTTACTAAAGCGAGCGGCGTAAGGATCAGGATGCAGAGTTACTGGCTCGGCAATACCTCGAAGAAGAGCAGAGATGGAAGGAGGAGAAACAGAGGAGGGAGGTGGAAGAAAAAGAAGAGATGAGAAGAATGCTGTTGGAACAGATGGAGAGGAAGGCAGCAGAGGAGGCTAGCAACAATCTCAGGGTACAGCTTTGTTTCTGTTGAGGCTTTGATCTCTTGAGTCTGGAAGGAAAAAGCGCAAGTTGAAGTGATAAAGCAAAGTGAATCGCGTCTGTTGTACAACAACTGAAGGAATTGAACATCCCAGAAGTCTTTTGAAGTGTGTTTTGACAAATAACGAAAAACAGAATGCAATTTTACGTAAATATGTTGTATGAGAACTTCATGGTGTCCGCCTTATCCGGCGAGAGTCAAAACAATATAATTGTTACTTTGGTACCACGAAAATGTCTGTAATTCCCTAATGGCGAGAGTGATTTTAATCTGAATTTTGTCCATAAAAGCGAATGTACGTAATAGCGGGGTGTCCGCAAGGCGAGTGTTGACTGTAATTAGCCATGTTCTTGTTATATTCTAGATTCTTCAGAGATACTTCTCAGCTTGGTATTCAGTTGTCGCATCAAAGAGGATCAAGCTTGGGAAGGCTAAAGCTATGTCAGACTGGCGCTGTAAGCTGAGGGCATGGAATGCGTGGCAAGCTTATGTCTATCACATCAGATCTGACAAGGAAGCACAAGCTGTTACTATGGAAATGAAAGAAAAACACAGGTACATTTTATATGTTTTAAAGGGGCAGTGTCGCAAGAGGTCTTCTAAGTGTATGTGTAAACTGTGCGGCATTTATAAAGCTGCACTCACTGATTAACAAAATCGCCTTTAAACGACAACAGGCATAAATTCATTCTCTAAGATGACTGTGCACAAACCATAATCAATGTATTTTAGCGATTTTCCTCCAAGTAACACTGTCAAACTTGAAAATGTCGGCCCAAAGTTTTCAAGTTTTTGACCACCTCTTTCCTACTCGTCCGCAGCCACACTAGTTTTAAACAACTCTCGTGACCAGTACAGTGCGTTTTAGCAACGCCAGGCAACTATTAGTGGATTTCCAATTAATACCAACACATTCAATGGTTTTTCAAGTAGCGCTAATCTTGGCGAGACTGCTTCTCTAAATCTTGGCGGTTTGACACTGTCCATAAGGGAAAAGTGAGTCGTTAACTAGTTGGTCAACACCGCATCAGAGGGATTTCCGATTGAGCGTCGTAAAACCATAGCCAGAGTATAGGTCGTACGTACTGTCTCACTAATGAGATGCACTTCACCATCTGTACGATCCGTAAATCATTGTTTCATGACCTGTACGGGTTGTACGGATCGTACAATGCTGAACTACACTTTTACATCTACTTGTTCGTATGAGTCCCACGCAACACAAGAACGTTTCAGTTTACATTGTTTTGTAACCTGCGGTAAGAGGACAACTCACAAAATGTCATGCACAATTTGTTGAATTCTGAGAGTACCTAAACCAGACTCGTTTCTGTTTTCAACTTCACAGAAAGGAACAAATGTCATTAAGATTTCATCGACGTCATTTGTTGTTACGGTGTGTGCGGGCTTGGCAGCAGTGGGTGAAAAGAGAACAAGAAAAACGACAGCTACAGGAAGAACATGACAAGAAGACTCAAAAGATGGCAGCTTTACTCGAGGCAGCTGCAACGGGCAGACTGTGGAGTGAACGAGGAGGCAATACTAGCATGGGTTTAGAGTTACAGGATATCGAAGATGATAAAACTGAACAGAGTTCAAGTACAGCAAGGAAAGTGGTAAGGGTCCTACATTTTGCACTTTAGTACACGTACAGTTGTAAGCTTAAGTTAGTCTCACTCGGGGCAAGCTGGCCAACACTTCTGGGGCTTACTGTATCTTGGTTTTCGAAGTATCAAAAGACTTTGCATATTTCTAGCCCCCCTCCCCCCCTTCCCCCCTGGATGGGATGCTAGTCCGTTTTTGGTTATCCTCCAGCATTTTGTGTTAGATCGCCGGTACCCATTTGAACTCTTCAAGTGAATGCTGTTTGAGTGTCTTGCCGAAAACAACACAACACAATGACTCGAGCCAACGCTTATTTCAGGGTTGCCACAGCTCAGGAAAAGGTCAGGGAAAAATAAAATTCTAGAAGGTCAGGGAAATGTCGGGGAACTTTATTTTGAGTCAGAGAAAATGAACATTTTAAGAAAACGTCGGGAAAAATTGAAATTATAATACCTCTGATTTAATACCATTAGAGGTAGAAAGAAACATTTCAGGTCAATGTGATCTCAACATTTTTTTTGGAAGCGAGGGTAGAGATCGCTATATGTGACATATGAACCGAGTAAATGGCCGAGCTCATCAAGAGGCTCTCGTATCTCAGTGGTTAGAGCGACCAACCAACCGGTATCTGGGAGGCCATGGGCTCGATTCCCATCGGAGACTCAGAGTTTTTCTTTGTCCCACGCTCGTGACAAAATAAACACTTCATCTTTAGCAGTTATTTGGGGAAATTTTGAAAACCAACGTCTGTAGCTGCCACCTAACTCTGTACCGTTCGATTCGGGGTCCAACACGCTAACCATTGCGCCATGATTGTAATTGGCGTGCTTTTGTACAACTGATGTGAATTGCAGGTAGAGTGATGTGCCAATGGCCGCCATGTGGTCACTGAGTAGTTTACGATGTTTCTCTTTCGTAGGACGAAATGTTCTCACAGCCTGCTAGGATTGTGCCGCCTAAACATTCTGGAACAGCAGAAAAATACTCTGGGGACTTCTCATCAAGAAAGATGGCAGATAGCAATAAGCCACCGACAATTAAACCAGCTTGGATAAACCAACAAAAAAGGGAACAGCCGAAAAAAGATGCCAGGCTTGAAAAGGAGACAAAAAATAAATCACATCGACAACGAAGTTACAGTGAAATTGAGAATATTGAAATACTTTATTCCGTTGCTCAAACCAGAGACAAAATGAAACATGAAGATAAGAACTCTAACTCAGGTTTATCAAAGAGTAAATCAGAGGACAGACTTGATTCACAGGACACCCAATCTACAGAACATATTTTGACAGGGCGATCAGCTTACAGTACAATATCGGACAGTAACACATCTGCCGCGCCCAGTAAATTCACTTCGAGAGAAGCTGTTGTTAAATCACAAAAGCCCGCTACTAAACCGCTACATCTGGGTAAGTTTTATGCCTTATACCTTGGCTAACATGGCTGATTATTATTTGTTTTCTCCTTGAAACATCCCGACATTGTCTAACGAACAGGTATTGAGAATTTCCAAGATCATCACGTAGAGGATACAGTCTTAATGCAGCACCAAATTTTTAGAGCTAAGATTGAAAGAAATGCACAAACGTGAGTGTTGCAAGTTCAGGTGGAACGGAACAGTTCAACGATGTGGTCGGGGGGGGGGGGGGGTGGTGTTCGGAGGAACTAAAAAGAGAGGCGGGGAATGGGGTAATTTTTACGTTTCTCAGAGTATGTATGCTCCCTGGTCAACGGTGACTGGGCAAATCTGTGTAACTGATTGGATTAGGACTGGAGAAGATAGTTAGATTTAACGTTGAGGCCCAGAATATATTGACTAGGTAGCATCTCCTCTTAGAACTTTCAAGCGAACCGTGACAGATTTTGCGTTGTGTTATTTAGCCATGGAGGCACGCGCTCAGGAACGAATGGAGCGAAAGAAAGCGTTAGATGAGAAGAAGAGAAAAGCTGAGGAGGAAAAACTGGTTTGTTATTCCTGTTGTGGCGTATTATATGTCTTATAATTTGGTTTTGTCAGATTTGACAACATCCTGCTCAATCGCGCGAAATGGGATTATCGCCAAATACTTAACTGACGAGGCCGCATTCCTAATTGGCTAAAACGCAGACGATATTCCACTTTTCGCGCTACAGTGTTTGTTTAGCTCTAGCCTCTTTAATATTCGCTTTGTTATACTTAATTTACTTTTGATAACTGCGTCATGACGACTGACACCAAAACGTCGAGCAGTGAATCTTTCCCCGATGGGCACCATCAACCCGTGTCCGATGCGAGCCTCTGCTGTTGTTGTTTTCATGATGTTACACGAAGATATCAGTCAAATCACGTCAAAAATAAGGCATTTAAGTCGGTTAAATAAACTCTTTTCAAATTCTGAACATATTTGGCGTTTAAACACGGCATGCAGTCTGATGAAAATTATCCCTTACGTAAAGATCTGCAATTTCTGTAATGCAGAAATTACACAAGGTATTACAGCTCCTATGTCTTTGCTTAAGATAATCTCTTTTGATTGAAATTAATGGCAGGCGTTTCTCAAGAAAGAACAAGAGCGTAAAGAAGCAGAACTTTTGGCGGAAAAACAAGAAGTGTTACGGAAGAAAAAAGAAGAAAAACGAGTGGCTAGAGAGGTAAAACAAAAACAGCTACCAGGATCAACAACTGTTTTCTCCTTACAATATCAACACATTGTTGTGCAGACAGGTGATGAGAATTGAGAAAGTCATCAAGGGGACATTGTCTTGATATACCACTAAGTTCTCAGTACTAACATTAAAAGAAATATATGGTAATTAGTAAGGAGAATTTATGTTACAATCAGATTTGTCTAATGCCACTGTTGTTTTCACAGCGCGAGCTCGAGAAGCAGCGTCTGTTAGAACATAATCGTCAGCAGATTGCCATGTCAACGCAACACTACGCGTACACCCTCCTTAAAAAGTTTGGTTTGTTGCCATGGAGACGTCTAGTGGAGATCGCGCGGGTGAACATGTCACGTGCTGTATTACATCATAACAGGGTGTTACAGAGCTGCTGTTTTCATCCGTGGCTGGAGTTCACCAGGAGAGTGACTGAAGAGAGACTCGAGGCAGCAGATACACTGAATAAAAGAATTTTGTTACGTAGAACGTGGAGACAGTGGAGAAAGGTCAGAGCAGCTTCCCTCTGTTTAGTCTTTATTTGGGTCGTCACGCAACGCTTCTCCGCACTGTGGGGGAGGAAGCTTTCTGTGACGCGCCCAAACAACGACTGCAAAGACTAACCGCTGTTTAAACCTGTGTACAGTTTCCTATTTTCCGCGTTTTTTTCGAGATTGTGCGCAGAAGTTTAAACGCTCGCTACTTACACGGCGAGCGCAATCTGAAAAGAGTATCAAATATTTTCCGCTCGTTTAAAAAACCACGTCAGCACCTCCGTAGATTTGGACCGAGTAACGTTCCTGCAGCTCTTTTGCAATTATAAGGTCGTGCAATAAATCTCAAGACTATACTTGAAGACTATTGGCCCTACATCTTTTCTGTGCAGACCTCGCTACATTTGATTTCTACCACAATTAGATGATAGATGACTTTATTTAGACACGGTTTTTTTCTCCCAGTTTACATGTTTAATGTGTTGTTGTTGCTGTTGTTTGCCAAGGCAGCTGTTACATTGTGTTGTTTCCTTTCTTTTTTAGTATGGTCAGCACGCAGTCAGACTTCAGATGGTGGCAGAAGATTACTGTTCTTCGTACCTGGTGAAAAAGTACTTCAGATACTGGCAAGATTACGTCACGGAACAACAGATCATGTTATGGGAGAAAGAAAGAATAGCCGAAGAACACAATGAATGGTAATTATGGAGTCCTGTTGCGGTTTTCAATTGATTGTCGACGTAGTTATGTGTTGCTATAGTTTTGGGTTTGCCGAATTCTTATTGGCTCAGAAAACTCGTGCAACTAATACTTGCTCTAGCTAATCAGAACAAACATGTCGTTTTTCCGCCATTCAGGTGTATGCTAAAAGCGATCATGGGAATCGTGACTTGGCTGACGCGCTTTTTCCCGCGCTTTACACCGGTTGGCCTGCATAACTTCCCGCGCCTGGCAATCGGTGAATGTTTTCCCGCACTTGCACTGATCAATTCTGATTGTTTTGATGCCTTATTTGCTTTGATTGTGATTAGTCAGATGTGCTTAAAGCCGTTTTAAAAGAGTATTTTTACAAGACACGCCGATTATCATAATATTTCAAAATGAATTCTTTTCTTCAGCTGCGTTATCCACTAGATAGTGGTAGTGTTATCCGTCCTTTTGAGGCCTACACTTTACATTTCGCCCTTTTAGCCGGTGTTCGAGTTTAAGTTCAGTTTGCTATGTCGTTTTACAGTTCTTATGTGCTGATTGTCTTCGTTCCAATTGCAGGAGATTGAAAAAGTTAGCAATGATCTACTGGAGAAAATATATACCAATGATGAGATCACAACGAGACAAGGAAGTCAGAAGAGCAGAAATGAGGAAGAGAGTTCACTCGTGGCTTCCTGATTTTCAGACCTTAACTGATTCATCGCCTTGAACACTTGTGTTACTGTAGTTCCAAGAGAACTCTCCCCAAGCTCTATCGTTCACTGTCACTGTAACGCCACAGCAGAAATTCGGTCACGTTAGCACTTCTGGAGTTGTTTGGTTCGCGCGGAAAAGTTGAAATTGGCGGGAAAAATGTGTAGTTACCTGTGTGACATTTCGAGTGAGACTTTTTATCGAACTTTTAGCTTGGTAATACTGTACGTCAAGTTTTATTCCCCGGATCCATTCACTTTGTAATGAAGAAATAGTCTCCTACTTCACGAAAAAGGATTAGAGACGGACCAATTTTATGCTGGAACTTTAAAAGGGGGTGGGGTGAGAAATAACCAAGAAAAGTCCTGCAGGTGAGCAGTGGGGAAAAATGAAAAAATCACACGCAATCATCGAAACGAGTAAGAAAATTTCGAGTAAAAAAACTAATTGGATCTTGGAATGTTGAAAAAAATTCGGGTCACAACGGTGAACCTAAAGCTGAAAAAAATCTTTCCAAAAGAAAAAGTGAAAAAAATCCTGCTCAGAAAAACATTTCTAAACCTCAACTCCCTTTTCTCTTAAAAATACCTCCCACCCGCTACTCATCTGCGAGTACCTGGTTTGTAAGAAAATGTGTCAACAAATGAAATGTCATATTCCTGACTACATACGATGTAAAATAAATACCTTGTATATAACATTGATATGCCTGGAGGGTGCTATTGCCTATACCAATTGTTAGGGCTTTTTTTTAAATAATAAGTTCATTACAAACTTTATTGATTGGGTAAATTTGCCGCCCTGGCAAGTGCGGAAACTTCAGTTGTGAACGTTAATAACCCTTAAACGGAAACGTCAGTTTTTCTAGTTCGCCTTCAAGCACGCAGGCATTAATTGAAACAGTAACTACAGAGAAGTGGGGAATACTGTTTATTTTACTCAACTTCTGATGAATCTATGCGTCCTTTTTTAATATTTAACTGCTTTCTTTTCTTCCAGTGGTGCTGGTGATTTTTCGGTTTCTTTTTCGTCCTTCTTTGCTTTAACATGTTCTAGTTTGTCGTCTTTCTCGTTAAAAATTTTGTTCATGGGGTTTGATATTTCTGCGCTTATCTTTTTCATTTGCTGCAGCATGAGCGGTACACACGGCTTGAGTGGCGAATCTTGTTGTTTCGTTGTTCCAGTTGAGTCGGGTTTCTGTACATTCCTCTTTCTCGGAGTGCCATTTTGATTCCTAGGGGTTCTCCTGGTACCCTTGTTTCCTCTGCCCTTGTTGTTATCTGAGACTTGAGTTCTGTTAAAGCAGCTAGCTATCACAAATGGTGTAGGATTACATTTGAACTCCTCGTTTTTAGAGAGCTCATTACACGGGAATTCGTCCACTAACAGCTGATCGCAATACAGGTCATTCAGGTTTGGCAGTGTCGTTCCCTCGCAGCCGTTGTACGACACACTTTTGAGATACACCTTTAGTTTCCTCAAGCGGCGTTCGTCTGAAAAATATAAATAATTGATGCGTTTAAAACAAAAAGATTTCGTAAAAATTGGCTGAAGCACAATTGGCTCAAGTAGGTTTTTTCACCCCTCTCCCCCCTTCCAACACACACACCCCTCCCTCCCATAATACCCCATCCCACTACCTAACCAATCAGCTGGCGATTAACTCAGGTTTCTGTGGCATGACAAACTGGAGTCCACATGACTAGGACTCATGTTCCCCAACCCTCCCCTCCCCCACCCCATCCAATTTTGCCTACATGTTGACCTCTCATCAGTACTCATGTGTAGGGCGAGGCATTTTGAGAGTGACGTGTTTCACGTATGCCCAAGAAAATGATTCGAGAAAAATGCATTCACCCTGGAATTCTGGACATCTGTGCTCACAGGTATGGAGGTATGGAATACTGGATTACTGCCAGTACCCAACTGACATAAACTTCCCGGTGACTGCAATTTTCAATACAAATATTGGAGGAAAGACATAAGACCTGTGGACACTAGCCCGCTGAAGGAGTAGTCCAGTACCTCGTGTGAACCTCTAATTAATTTCAGAGGTATTCTAAAAAAATATTGCTCATTGTCTTCAGGGATAGGGGCATTGTTTGTGCCCTTTGTCCTATTGTTCTTATGGCCAATCATGTGAGATGTTCAATGAGGTGCTGGTCGACTCCGCTGAAGACTCGACAAATTTGTTTGCATTCCGCTAAGACGTCAGCCCCGCAGATCCTTTGCCTTGGCAATATTTGCTTTCAAACGAAGAGATTACGTGACCAGCCGGAAAAGGTCCGCGTACCTGAGTGACTAGCATATATTTTCTCCTTACATAATAAAAACATAACTAATTTACAGGTAGTGAGAATCCATGAAGTGATCACTAAACGAAAATTGTTTTGATAGTTAAATAAATTCTCCCTATATAGTAGTATTAGAAATGTACTGAGACCAGTAACGAGAATTTATATGTCGAACATTGCGTTATAAACTAACCTGCTGCTGTCTGAACAGCACTCGGGGAACTGTTGTTAGGAGGACCCGTGGTTTTGGGTTTTCTAGATTTGGTTTCCGCTGTGTTTTGTGCACCTGAAGATGAATTAGTCTTGGCAGAGCCTTTTTCTTTAGTTTCCTTGGCATTTCCTGGCTTCTTTGACTTTTGAGGACTTCCCTTCACTGATTATAGAAAAATGATAGTGATCTGAGTGGTGTTAATGGATATATCCTCGCAAAAAAAACTGACAAACACTAGAAAAATTGTTTTATAGGCGACAAAGAGCTTTTTAAATACACTTTGTCTGTGGCGATCGGTAGACTTAATTTCACTAGAATGATTCACCCGATCTAGGTTTTTTAACACTAAATTTTCGGTGAGCTTTTTCTTTAGTGGAAAGTTTTTTCTGCATTACTTACATTACTTGTAACATATTATATTACTGACTTACAATACGTTACATTTATCCTACTAACGATACCTCACATTGATTACTTTATAACCATCAACTGCAGTACATACCGGAAGCTTTGTTGCTGGTAGCTTTAGCACCTTTCATTTTTGCAGGCATTACAATACTCTCGATCGATCAAACGTTCTTTTGCATCTGACCGTTACACGTGCACGCGCTCAGCTGACGATATGGTGCGACATTCGATCAATGTCCACGAACCAACTTACGAAAAGCGACGCCATTAATTATGCGTAGAAGCTAAGAAAAGCAATTTCTCGTTAGATCAATTGATATTTGCATACCTTAAAATTTAAATTTTATCGTATTCAAAGCGGTTCGTTCGTACCCCCTGAAATGGGAAAAAAATATTTCGTGTTTAAAATCATTACCTTCGAGGGACCATAGAACACCTATTGCTTTTTAAATTATAAATATAAGTTTCTTCTAAGGTTCTTCCGAAGTATGGTATCAAAGCCCCGGCTCGACGAATTCGATCATGTTTTCTTCGGCAAAAATGAAAAGTCCTTGCCCGTTGTTCCTCCAGTCCAGTCCTCCTTTCCAAATTTTCTCGATGTTCTGGAAGCGAGGCAAAAATCTACCAATCACAGCGTTTGGTGTCTTGGCGCGGAAATTTGCTTTGTTTTAGGTCTTGCGCGGTAAAATAATTTCATTCATAAGACGCTTCTCTTGGAGAACGGATTTCGCTCCTGGTTTTCTCTTCAATATTCGTCATCTTTGCTCGTAAAAATGTCTGCAATGAAAGACATCACCAATCTTGGCTCGAACACATCGCAGAATAACCACGACAGCTCGCCGGAGAGGGATATTTTCGTTTCTTTCGTCGCCCCGAGCTCGAGAAAGCGAGACGCGAGGCAAGCGAGCATGGAAAGATTTCTACACAAGTCCGAAGCGCCTGGAAATACGAGCAATGAAGAGGACGTTAGTGAAAGTGAAGGAGATGGAGAGGGGAATTCAGTGTTCATGACTCCAGAAACGCCGAGTGAGTCCCGGCCGAAAGTAAATCGTCCAAAGCGTAAGAAGCTTCGTCTTGCAGCAAGCCCGCGAAACGAAGCTCCATCACCCGCGCTTTCTGTGACCCTAAACGGCCTGACCAAAGCGCAGCTGGTGGATTTGGTGAATACTTTAGTGGCAGAAAGGCATCCAGATCTTGAACAGGTAGCGTATTATTTGAAATGTTTGCAGAATCATCTGTAGATTGCAAGCCAAAATTTAAATGCAAGCGACGCCGTTTTAAAACAAAAGCTCTTCGTCGTTTTGTTATGTAGATTTGATTGAATGCTTTTTAAAAAAGCTTTGTGCTCCCGCTAATGATTTCTCTTTTCTCTTAAAGGAATTGCGAGGTCTCATTCCTGAGCCAGATCTTACAGAATTGGAGGAAAAGCTGAACTACTTGAAAAGAAATATTTACAAATCCTTCCCGCACTCACGTTATGGTTCCTCGCGTGACGCTTTCTGTTATCGCCGAGTCAACACACACCTCGCTGCATTCAAGGTGAGCGATTTCGGTTGCATATTGAATTATCACGTTTGCTTTTATCAAAGTTTGCATGTCTCTATGGCAGCAAAGTTTGTCGATTGTGCAAAGTTGGGTTGTTTCACAGTTCCTCCCTTTCCAGCCCCTGGGAATTATGTGACTTTCACTCAGTTGTTGGGATAGTGCTGAGTTTGAAGTAAATTTGGTTAAGAATCTTCCATTTATTATTGATGTTTTAATGCATTTAAGTTTGCCAATTCTGATGACTCCCATGGTGGAGTGATTTGATTGAATTGCGGACAGTGTCAAATAATATTTATCCCACATCTCATAGTGAAGTGCAAACAAAAAGTCTTCGTCCAGATTTCAATTTTGTATAATTTTCTGTGCAACTTTTCAACATTCTCTTCACCTAGTGCACCAGTCAATGTAAACCCCCACCCCGACCCCATAATATGATCCAGCAAAGAGGGGGGAATGAAACGTCCTTGCATAGGGGGGTTATAGGTCCCATTAGAAACAGCAAATGCCTAATCCCCAGGGTTGTGGGGGGGGGGGGGTTACATTGACTGGTACATAGTGGTTCCTGCAAACAACATAGTTTAACGTAAATCATATTTATTGCAGAAAGAGTGCATAAACCAAGGACAAATCCTACTGGCTTCGGAACTGTGGGAATCAGCAGTCAACTATGTTCTGATGGCTTGGTCATTTGTGGATGGTATGCCTGACTGGGATAATCCATCGCATAACAAGAGCAAGGAGCAGTGCTTCAAAGGTCTGGCCGTTCAATGTAAAAAAGCCCTTATGAAGCTGAAGAGCAGCCTTTCGGAAGATAAATGTGCAGATTTGTTAAAAAGGTAAGTCAAGAATAATGTTTTCAATACTGTAATGCCATTAGGGTTATTTTCACAAGGGGAGAATTTTATTTAAGATTTTCAAAATGTAATTGTATTAAGAGATAGGAAGAATTGTCTGACTCTGACTGCTTGAATATATGGGTCTGAAAATACAACCTCTCCCTGAACCACATGATGAACATTCACACGGATCATACCTGTACATGCATGGTAGAGAAAGGTAGTACATAAATGTTTGAAGTTGACTTGCAGTAACTGTGTCATAGTTGTAAGTTTGAGAATGCCAAAAAAATGGTTAGACAAAAATGTATGTTTACCTCGACTGGTGGTCTCTTTTCATTTTATACGAAACAAAAAGAAGGATTTGTTTCTGCAACTTGCAGAACAGCAGGGCAGTAGGCAGGGGGTGCGATGGGTGGTGCATCTGCACCCCTCACTCTCATCAGAATGCATGAAAAGTGGACTTCAACAACTTGATTTTTCAAAATTTCCTGGGGAAATATACCCCCGGACCTCCTCCAAGACACTCATGCTTCTGGTGCTAACTCACACCCCAGGCAAAATCCTGCCTACGGCCCTGAACATGATGTAGGAACAAACATGCTCCGATAGTTGATTAAATCCAGTTGAATGGGAATTGTGCTGCTCATAAACTGTCATTTGCTGTTACTTGAATAATTAATAGTTTCGTTACATCAAACAATTAACTTGAAATAACTTGTTGCTTCTTTTCTTTACAGGATGAAATCTGCGTGTGAGCAAAACAACCAGTTACAGCCATGTGTGGACCAGCTGACCACACTACAGTCAAAATTTTAACTGACGTTAGTCAGCAGACCTCATCCAGCAGCAAAAGTTCTCTCTATATATATTTTTTTAATGTTATAAGAGAGCAGCTGTTGACTTTGTACAGACGATATGCATATGTACCCAAGATTTATTAGAAAAAATAGTTTGGGTATCAAATTGGATTTTCATTCCAATTTATATTTGATTGTAATATTGCAGGTTTAAGAATAGATTTTTATTTTAAAGTGGTGGAGCACACTTGCTGTATTAAAATAGTTATATGAATGTGCTCGTCAAAATATTGTGAAAAATTTCAAATAAATATATTTGATATGTATGTTGATGTAGTTTGCATTGTTCAGACTATTTTTGTCCAAAGGCTTTTTAGAGGCTTTATTCTGGGGAGGAGGAACTTATTACCTGAATATATGTAAATTTTCAAAAGTGTTTGGCTTTATTCTTGGAAAGACATTGGACCCATCAAATTTTAGGTGTGTGCAAAACTTGTGAAGTATAACTATGAAAGCTTACAAATTCTAGAAATGTTAATGTCCCAAGGCTGAGAACACTAAGGACATGAAATATCAAACAAGCTCAATAATAGTGGGCCTTATGTAGAGTCCAGATCTCCCACTTTTAAGTGTCAGACAGTGAGATCTGGGAATGAGATCAAGGGGACTTTCTGCATCAAATATTTTCCAGAATATGCTTGGCAACCTTTTCGCCTCGTATGTCAAGCTGCTGAGAACTGCAATAACCATTATTTTGGGCATTTCTTTAACTTTCTAAGTGGATACTACAAACCAAAAAGGCATATTGAACACTTGATGTTTTGCTTTTTGGTCACCACCATTTTTTTATGCTGGAGACGTTAAAGCCGTATGGGACGTAAAAGCTGTCTCAAGACGACTTTAACGTCTAGTATAAAAACGGTAAATAAGACAGATGCCTTTCACATCTATGGCTTTAACGTCTTTTCGTAAGAGCGTTGCTCAGACGCACCTAACTATCAGCTTTAACGTCGCAGACATTAAAGGTGTCTTGTATAAAAACGGGATGCCATTAACTTGCCCTGGCTTGTCCAGAGGCAACTGGAACTAGTCATCATTTCTTCCTGTTGGTCTTTTTCTTATTTTTTCTGTTAGCCCGCCTAAATGCATCCCCATTTTATACCAGATGCCTTTAACGTCTTAGATGTCAAAGGCGTCTAGACGACTTTATCGTCTCTAGCATAAAAACGGCCAATATTGTTAACAGAACTCGGTGCACATTGTGAGGCATTGGTTTATCTGTGGTTATTAAAAAAGCGACTTAAGTGGTCAGTAGTTGGAGGATCCCAATAAATCCAAAATGGCCAAGTGAGTTAATGACCTGTGTAACTCCTTTTTTCTTTGAACAACACAATTGAGCTAATACTGATGTAAAATATTGAGTCTATTTGCTGAGATTCTTTGCAAAATTATGTAACAATATGTATATATCCCACTTGGCAAGCCACGTATAACATTTTTTTTTTTTGCCTTTTAAGGAGGGTCCTTCTTAGCTACAGATCTAGAGCAGTTGCTGAAGGATTGCTAAAGACGATTTTTGGTGGCAAGCCATTTTGCAGCATTTTGTAGTGCTAAATGGTGAATCCTTTAGAGGAAAAAAATCGACATTGTTCGCGGAGGTAACTAGTGCCAGTCCCAAACCGCGTGTTAGCATTTAAAATTCCTAAAATTTGGAGGAAAGAAGGTAGAGTTCTAAACTTTTTTAAGAATCAGAGATAACAGAGCCTTCTTTACAATCCTACGGATAGAATTACTATTTACGTGTAAAAAAGAAACGCCACTGGAGAAAGTCTGGAAATACATGTGTTAATTACATCAAAACTTTTATAACAATGCAAATTTAATAAAACCCATGCGAAGCGTTAAACATGTGGACGTTTTTTATCTGTTGGCACTGATTTTGATTTTCAGATCTCTATGCCCTTTCAGCTTTGTCAAATGTGGCCGTGATTTGAAACTTTTGAAGGACTCTTAATTGAACAAAGTTGTGCTCAAAGCAAATCCATAAGATGTCTGGTTTCCAAAATATGATGGTTAGATACCTTTTGGCATTGTTAGTTAAGAAGGAGCCCCTTAAATAAAATAACCTCACAGTTGCTAGTAATACAGTGGAAACCCATTATACGGCCATCAACGGGCCTGGCAATTTGGCGGTATTAACAGGGTAGGGTTAAATTTCATGACTGGTCTACTTAAGGACGTTCGCGCGAAAATTTTCTAGTCGATAGATTTTTTAAAATTTTTACTGAGGTCGGATAATGAGTTACTTGTGTCAGAAATACAAAAAAAAAGTGGGGGTCACTAGCAAACTGCAAGCGAAGTTAACGCAACGGCTACTCGCGCTGAGAGTTTCCTCAACGCGCGCGCTCGATGCATGACGTGGCGTGGCGTTGCGACATGCGCAGTAAGGATGCGCATAAACAATTAGTGCGAACGTCCTTAATCTTCGTATTTATTTGCGTTATTACACACAATGACATGATAAGTTACAGGGTTTTGAATAAAAGAGTGTCATTCAATATTGTTTCTCAAGTATTGTATTTGTTGAATTCGTATTTGTTTTGTTTAGTCAATTATTAGTGGTATTTGGTTCGAGTGGCCGTATTAACGGGGTAAAATTATAAAGGATTATACAGGTGGGGGTTTCAGAATGTGGCCGTTGGTCGTATTAACGGGGTGGCCGCATAAACAGGGTTTTATTATAAGAAAATGTATGGGCATTTAGCCGGGACAAAAAATGGCCATAATAAGGAGATGGCCGCTCCGGCACTCACCTTGCACAGCGGATTTCTATTATGAATGTCCCCGAAATGTCTCCTCGAGTTCCTGGAGAGGAGAGAGGAACATGTTCCTTTTTCATGGGTGTTGATCTCCAGGTCACTGCAGTGAGTGTTCGCAGCAACCTCAAGAGTAGTTCGATATGAATGTGGAATTATGCTTATTATTTATTACTCTTTTGTTTGTTGAAACAGGATGCAATGTTGAGGATCATAGAGACTGTGCCTGCAGGGAGCTTAAACAAACTACGACGGCAACGGCAACAAGAACGTCACCAAACGAAAGGTTTAATGAGTAGTGACAATAGCTCTGCACGTGCGTTTCAAGTCGTGGTACATTCCCTAGCTGTTCACTGCAAAACAACAACGTGAAAGGGCCCAATTCTGCGTATTCTGGACAACGTGAACCGCGACGGCTCATATTTGATAAACTATTTGGAGTTCAATTCTCTCTTTACATATTCAGCTTGAGGCAGTTCTTAAACCGATAGTTACACTGATTACATCTGGATAATCGCGAGATTCTCCAGTAAAATATAGATTCATTTTTCACCAGGCGTTGTCCTCGGCGTCGCCGTCGTCATTGCTTAAGCTCCCTTTCAAAGGCGCACACTTACATGCATGGAAAATAGCACGATTGTGTGCTTTAAATTTTTTCATCGCAAAGTAATTGTTTACAAAACGCCGCTGAAGACTTCAGCTAAATCTTGAGATCATAACGACTAGAGTCAAAATGCCAAGAAAGTAGGTTTTGTGTGAAGAAAAGCAGTTTCCATGGAGAATTTTTATCAAAGGGAGAGCTTTTTTGAAACTGAGATATTAAAATATAATTATAAACAAAATGCTAAACTTCGGCGTAGTGGTCTAATTACAAAAAGATAGCTGAGCACTTTGCAGCGACACATTTGGCATAACGTTAAGAATAAATTTCGGCCACTTGGCACTTCGTTACAAGGAAAACTCTTTTCTTCCGACTCCGCATCGAAACGTAGTTATGGTTGGGCGTGGCAATGCCGTGTTTCTAGTGTTAAAATGAAAAGAAAATGTAGAGTTTTGTGTGAAAGCAAAGTTGTTTCCAAGGTGACTTTTCGCAAAGGGAGATTTGGCTTTGAAACAATTCAGAAAGAAAGTGTCAAACAATATGCTAAACGTTGGCGGTGTTGTCTAATTACAAAGACAATGGGCGACAACTGAATTGGCGAGAAAATGAGCAATGACGGCTAGTTTTACCATCACAAGGAAAACTCGTTTGTACCATTTCGTTTTATCGCAGTATTATTAAGGCGGAGATGGTAGGGAAAAATCTAAAACCAAAACAATTAGAAAGTTTGAGAGCTTGTGAGCGCTGCTTTAAAGTTGGGCTCCGGCCGTTGCCATAACGTAACATCAACATGTAACACACGTGTGTTAATTAAAACTGATAAGACAAGGAATAATTACAAATTATAAGAGTCATGTTTTATTTGTTCGTCACTATTTAGAGGCTAACGTAGCGTTAAAGAAGACACTAAGTTCGAACGATTTCCAAGAGTTGAGTGAAACCACACTTTTTAACTTGTGGAGAAGAACGTTCTACAGCAGTCAAATTTGAAAAGTGAGTTGTTTTCTTTTTTTGCTTTTTCTGGGCCACTATCTCTATTTGACCCTTTTTCTGTTCCTTTGATGCGATTTTCATGAAGAAGCGTAGTATTTAATGCTTCAACTTTAGTTTCAGTAGAAACATAAGTAGATGTAGTAAATTCTCTGTCCCATAGCCAAAGGTTCTGCCGAGAAGTATTTTCGTTTGGTCACAATTTGCAGAATTTTTCAATGTCTTGCGTTTTGTTGAGTAAGAAGGATTGAATTATACTGCAACAGTGTTTTGCAGTCTGTTACGTTTAACTAACCTACTGTACTTTAAGGCGATGTGTTTTAGCTAAATCAAGCTTAAAAAATTTGATGTTCAGTGAAATTTTTAGAGTCTTTTTCTATAAGGAAGACAAGTCGAGAAAGGCCAAATCAGGAGCTTCCGGCAAAAATCAGGCTTAGAACACACCCTCGCCGTTAAATTAAACTTTGATCAGATAAAATATTAATTCTTTCACTTCCTAAGAAAATGGCAAATGTAGTTCAGTATGATTCGATCTTGTTTCAAAACCATCTGGAACCAAGTGCTACACAATTCGTACAATTTTCCTTGTGTTTCAGTTTGAAACGGCTGTAAAATTAGGACGACGTATTACTGATTTAAAACACATCTCAGGTTTGATTCGTCTTAAAAATCAGGAACGTTTAACCTCAGCCTAACCAATGAGTTTCCAGGTTCTTATATAGAAAACAGAGTATCTTTACTGCTGTAAATAGCTGATTCTAATAACGTGTATTTAGCTTGTGCTTATGCGTATTAGAACACGTCTTTGGCAAACATGCGGCTTTGTACAAGCTTACATTTGCATAGCCGTTGTAATTTAGCTCTCTTTTAATTTAGCTTTCTTGTTGTGTAGCCGGCTACAAAAATTCGCGCGTGATTTTAAGATTATAAACTCGGCTCCCCAACCACATGATTTTTAAACAGAAAGTACCCTAATGACAAGCTGTTTTAATATTTCTGTGGGCTTCAGAAGTCACGAAAAATATACAAAATTGGCAATAAAATTTTCTCATGTAACTGTTGGAATATTTAAATTAAATTGTGGTTAAAGCCGCTCTATGACGATATTTTGGTCATTTTCTGACAAGAGAACTTTCAAAAAATCTCCAAATAATTTTTTTTAAGACAGGAAAACACCAAATAAATAACTAACTATAAAGGGTAGATACCACTGAGTGGATTAAAACACACTTTAATAAATTGGACAATATTTTCACCACAAGTCGTTCGTAACGAAGCCCCAGACTTTACATTTGCTATCTGTGGATGTTAAGATGGATATAAAAAAGCCTTTGAGGCTGGGAAAACTACGCGCTAAAATCCACGCGAAAATAAATGTTATTTGGCTACGAATATATGTAAATCTATATGTTCGAAATTTTCTTCAGCGGCTCCAAGTGAAAATTAAACACAAAGTTCTTCGGCTGTAACTTTGGGCATTCGTTTTTGCTCCTTTTTCAGTGAGGATCAACCGACGCAGTGTGCTATTCTTCTTCATGATCAGCGCCACTAAACTGCTCACCTGCCACAGTCGCCACGTGGTAGACGACCAGGCTTCCACGGGCACAGACTCGGCCAAGTACGTCATTATTTTTGACGTAAGCTCCAGCAGGACGAAGATGGAAATTTACAAGATCGATGTTAACTCCCCCCCGTTGGACGTGGCTGATGTCCGCGAATTGGACCCATCCCCCAGTAAAGCCAAACCAGGTATTGCTAACTTGGCTGGAAAACCATCAGAAGTTGAAGGTTATCTGAAGCCCCTACTGGACTCAGCGATGAAGACCATACCCACAGAGAAGCACTCGACCACACCCATCTTTTTTCTAGCCACAGCTGGGATGCGACTTTTAAGTAAAGCCCAGTCGAACGCAATCTTAGACGAAGTTAAAAGACTCTTTAACGATAAAAGCAAATGCCCATTTAAGTTTGACTCTGACGATGCGAAAATTATTTCGGGTGCATTTGAAGGAATATACGCTTGGATTTCTGTCAATTTTTTGAAGGGGAATTTTATCCCTGGGAACTCTGATTCCACTTATGGGATATTAGACCTGGGCGGGGCTTCCCATCAAAATACTTTCGAGTTTAGTGGCCCGGACGGAACAAGTACAGAAGTGTTCCCTATGGTAGTGGGGGGCAAAAAATATCGACTGTTTGCTAGGAGTTATCTTGGGTTTGGGATGGATCAGGCTCGCAAAAAATACCTTGAAACCCTCTCACGTGGCTCTTCAATTAATGGCGTTTACGAAAGTCCTTGTCATCACAAAGGCTTTAAAGAAGGAATGACAATCAATGGGAAAAAGATCACGTTTGTGGGGACTGCATCTATCCCATGTTGTAGATCAATGATTCAAAAGACCTTTTTCTGTAACAACCGACATTGCCCGTTTAGTGACCAGCCCAGTTTACCGGGGGATTTCTTTGGGTTCTCCGGGATTTTTTATGCCGCGCGGGACACGGGAATGCTTTGCTCGGACTGCACGAAGCCCCTGTCAGCAGCCATGTTTGATGAGAGCTCGAAAAAATTTTGTGCCAAAAAATACGCGGAAGTTAGCAGCAACCCGTACGCCAAAAATGTCTGTTTCGAGAGCAATTACGTTTATGAGCTTCTTTCAAAAGGTTACGGTTTACCTGCTGATAAAACAATTCTTGTTGGCAAGGAATTAGAAGGGTATAGTTTGGGGTGGACTCTCGGAGCTATGTTGTACAACTCAAAGTTATTGTAAAAATATTATGTTCACAAAGACAACTTGGCTTGCGCAAAAGAAATAAACTGAGGGATACTCTTGGCACTGGAATCTTTCTCATTACTCGTCTATTCGAAAAGTATATGACTAGGGGTATTTCTACCCCCCCCCACAGATGCTTGTAGGCCTGTTCCAGGCGTTTAGTTAGTCAGAGAGCTGCGCGAAAAACGGCGAGAGAAAAATAAGTAGTATATAGTCTTGGTTGTTCAGGATTGAACGTAATTTTTTACTCATCTTTTAGGATTGCATGTTACGGTATAGGTAGAAAAACTCCGTCACCCTCGTTCTTAGTTTATTTAGATGGAGAAGAAAATTTGTCGAAATGTCTCGACCGTTATCTGAGTCACTAAAGCTCTTGTTTGTGTGTCTGTTTTAAAATGTTGCCTTTCAAATATCGCCCAGAGTTTTCTTCTCTAGCGGTACCAATTCAAATCCCCGACGGTAAAAAAAAAAGAAAAGAAAAAGAAAAAAGGAAAACAAACTGACAAAACTAATTTTTTTACGTTACACGCAGCGGTTTATTTTAAATCAGTTTATGTTACACGCAGTATTTGTCGTTCTGCCTGCTTCCCAGTTAAACGTTTTTTAATACTTCAGCAACTCCAGCGAAATCTTGCTTCCGCTTCTGCAAAACAATACAAATATACGCCTATCAACAGATGTCAACAACTACCGGCACCTTACAAACGACTTACTAACGACATAACAGTGGCAGATCCAGGGGGAGGGTCCGGGGGGTCCGGACCCCCCTATCAGACCTGACGCTTGTTTGAAACTGAAATTCTTACATCGACAGTATCGTATATCACTTTTTAACTGGCTGTTTTTTTTTTAATGAAACGTGCATTTCATTTTTCTGCTAAACTAAATGCCAGGGATATTAAAAAATGTTATTGCTTTTTGGGTGCCCTCCTATTTATATCTGTTCGCCAACGGTGACCAGCGTTTACACATTGAGATTAGAAATCTGTACCATTTTTGTTACCAAGCGCAAGAGGAGGATGTTCTAAGGGCGCATCCTGTACCGGTAGAATTCACTTACACGGTAAGGGGCAGAGGAATTATTACGTACAACTGCAACTGATCGGAGGGGGGTGGTGGAGGGGATGAGGGAAGAATTAATTTGCCCCCCCCCCCACCCGAAAAAAAAGTTCAACAGTCCTTTCTGAACCAAAGTTTGGACCCCCCCAATCAAAAATTCCTGGATCCGCCCCTGTATAAACAAAACCAACGAACAGACTGCAAACAGAACGACTTAATTTGACTAACAATAGACGGATCGAAACTGACTAATTACTGTTGACGAACTCGACACGAGTCTTACAGCCAATGACATCACGACTAAACCGACCAATCAGTTACAACGGGCCAGACTTATAACATCATCGACTGACAACAACTTTTCACTTGACTCTGAAGATGACTTCCGCACAGGTTGTGGAAACGTCAGTCACCAACAACAGTACTAGTTCTTCTCAGAACTACTCTCACCCGGACGATCACATTGTACGAACTACTGATACTCCTGGGTTCAAACCATTTATTATGTTACAATCCTGAATTTGATAAGGAATCCTTCGATGGCCAGGTGCGGACTTCGAGCTCCACCCGGGATTCTTGTGTCATGTGCTAATGAACACAGCTCTTACAGCTAGCGATCTTTTCCAAGTATTGGGCGACTTGAGAAAAGCTGAGGGGAGGAGGTGGGATTATGAACTTGATATCAGGGGGGGGGGGGGGTTTCGGTGCAGGAATTTTTTTTAAGCCCTACTCGTCTACAGGAATTTTTTTTTCGTTGCACGAATATTTTTTTAAGGCACAACTCCTTGCAGGAATTTTTTTTAGGCAACTTTCCCCAGCTTGCAGGAATTTTTTTTTTGGGGGGGGGGGGGGGGGCAAAGTCACAGCCCTCCGGTTATTTCTAATGCTCCGTCCTTAACCAAATCACATTCATGGCAGTTGCTCTACTTACCGAGGAGAATTTACTTTCCGTAGATTTGCGCACGCGGGGAGCAGTCTGGAGGAGTAATAAAACAGATATGCGTGCAGCAATAATCTTGATTTTGACCAAAGAATCGTTTCTTGAGGCTTTCGACCTAAAGGAGAAATAAGGAGAAAAGAAATATCGATTATTCACGGGCTTATAAAGGTGATAAGTTTATCTGCCTACCACAGCTAGGCCATACAAACAGCAAATAGATCAACTTCGGCAGAAAAATGAAGTATATGTTGCAGTCAATTTTTTTCTTCTGTTAATTTTTATTTTTCCTTTGTTTTAAACTCATTATCATACATTACCATACCCAAAAACAAAGGAAGAATAAAATTTAACTGAAGAAAAAAATTAACTGCAACATATATTTAGGCCTCTTTGAATTCATCGATGCTATTTTATTGATATGTTGATATTTTATTGATAAATATGTTGATTTATTGATATTTTATTGCTACATAGGGATTTGAGCCGAATGGTTCCAGACTGAGCTAGAAAAAATAACCTTGTGAACAATGTTGTGTTTAACGTCAGCTTAATGCAGGATCGAAGACGGACCTCTTGTGAAGCTTTAATCCGTCATAAAACATATCTAACTCTGACTTATAGATAACCAGTCCTTAGAATTTTCAAACATTGTTATAGTACTCCTCGATTGGTCAAATTAACCCCCCCCCCCCCCCCCCACACACACACACAAAAAAAACAAAACTAAAGAAAAGTATTAACTCCTGACCAATCACAGCAAAAGCAACAACACAGGGAACCAATCAGAGCTCCAAGCAAATACATGCAACGGATGCAAAGCGCGGGAAAAACTTCAATGGGTGCCAAGCGCGGAAAAAAATTGTAACGGGCGCCAAGCGCAGGAAAAAAAAGGAATTGGGCGCCAAGCGCGGGAAAAAAAGTATTGGGTGCCAAGCGCAGGAAAAGATGGAACTAGTTCCAAGCGCGGGAAAACGCGAGTAAGCCAAGTAAGTCAAGTAACAACTGGCTTTGGTTTCGGCTCTGGTTGGTTGAGCGAAAAGTATAAACAAATAAATAATAATAATAATAATAATAATAATAATAATAATAACGATAAATTTAATAAATGTTTACATTTTCATCGCCTGGATTTATTAAGTGTTGCTCATCTGGTTCATTTTCATCGTACAGTGGTCGATCCGGTTCATCGTACAGTGGTCGATCCGGTTCATCGTACAGTGGTCGATCCGGTTCATCGTACAGTGGTCCATCCGGTTCATTGTACCGTGGTCGATCGAGTTCATCACGCACAAGACGCTCCTTCTCTAATGGAAACGCCAGTGCGAGGGAAATGAGCAAGATGAAGGCAAATACAACACGCATCTTTACTGTTATTGTTTCCTAGGTTTCTGTAAAATGTTTATTAAAAATGGATTGGTTGTTATTCTGGTTATACTATATTTCATAGTATAACCCCGCCCCCCCCCCCCCCCCCCCCCTGTAACGCCTGCCCCAAAAATACTTATTATACTGTGTACGCAAAGATGTACTGCGGAAAAATTAGATTGAGCTTGGAACCACAGTTGCTGTGACGTTATGCGTCAAACCACCCATTTTATTTCGGCGCAAAAAAAAACAAAAAACAAAATGATTTAACGAGGAGGTCCCGTCTGCGGAGCTAAAATGGTAATCTCTGTAAGTTTGCATAATTTAGTCCAACCACTTCGAATTTCAATCATTTGATTTCAAACTTGAGCGGCAGAATCTAGCCTGCGAATACAGCCGCCTCTTATTCGCTCCCGCTACTACGTGCGAAACGCGTTTCGTACGTAGTACGGGGAGCGAATGAGAGGCGGCTGTATTCGCAGGCTAGGCAGAATCACGCATAAGCTTTCTCGATTTTTTCGGTCTTTCCGTCACTTTTTCTCTAAGAATCGTATCCTGTTTTGTAATTCCTTTAGTGGCAAAAATAAATAATAATAAAATAATAATCAGTAACTCTACAATATATTATTTAAAGTAATTTAAACGTGACCACTAAGCACAGTTTAAGATAGTATTTAACCTACTAAACAATTTAAAACTTTTCCGAAATTTCTCAGTGTTTGTCTAACAAATGATGGTAAAGGGAACACTTTTAGCAATGGAAATGTTTGGGATCTTACGAAGCCATCGCAAAAAATAATAGTGATAAAATACCAAAAGATAACAACTTTAACCTTGCTTGACTTTCTTCTCAGGTTCTTTAGGTTCACACTCGATCTTCGCGAAGCTCTTTCTTCGTCAACGTCTTCTTGAAGTAACGAAGACAGTGAATATACACCAGTTCTTTTATAATGTTGATCGGCTCAAACTGATCATAATACTACACGCCTGATTTGCGCTGTAAACAACTCATTCGATCGATTTTACCGGAAGGAAATGATGCTTAAATAATTACAGAAAATACATAAAATTTGAAAGACAAATAATATGTAACTTGCTTTCACGCAAAACAATCAACGAAGCAAAGAAATTTAAATTTTGTCTGACACTGCCTGTGTAATGTCGTTTCCCAATCTTGTTTCCATTCAGTTTAATTTCAACTCCATCCTTGTTGGTCAATACTTTTACCGAAATAAGACGTGCCACAGCTATCTAAGTCCTTGTCATACATGGTTAGCTCAGCCATGTAATTGCCATTTGAATTTGTTGCCCGCGGGCGTTGGGTACTGACTGTGATTAGGGACCTTACGAAGCCACGACGGCGACGCTGACGACAACGGCGACTGAAAAATGAATTTATATTTGAGTTAACACTTTCGCAACTATCCTAATTTATTTAGTGCGTCATTTTTGTCAGAACTAATCTCTAGCTGAATATGTAAGCGCATTATTAAATTCAAACTTAAAACAAGAAAAATTCGTTGTCGTGTTTCACGTTCTCTAGACTACGCAAAATTTGGCAATTTCAAGTCGTTGATTTGCAGAGGGCGACGGAGAAATGTACCAAGATGGATAACGCACGTGCTAAGCTATTGTACTGCTCATTAAGCCTTTTGTTTGGTGACGTTCTCGTTGCAGTCGCCGTCGTGGTTTCGTAAGGTCCCTATTAACCAAAGCAGTATGCGGTCGTCCGCCCGCTCCTCGTCCCTCGGGTCCCCGTCCCTTTCTTTTTACTCGCTGTTGTTCGGGCTGCCTCCTAACTAACCGAACCCTTAGAATAGGCTAACTGAACAACTTTACTAAAAACTCGTAAAACTTACGAACATGGGCATGGTTCAGTAAATTCCATTGACACACGTTGCATTATATGAGCTCTTTAGACTGTCAGTCATTGCTTACGGGAGGGTATCCGCTTCCTGTTACAGGAACCGGATAATACCAGCATCCGAATCTTGTTTCTCCAGATTTTGTTTTATTGCAGGGTATCCGTTTCCTGTTAGGGGAACCGGAAACAGTAGAACCCAGATATTAGGAGGCCTTTGATAACGAAGTCCCAGGCATATACTTGTAAAGCGCGATATTCTTCAGCCTGGCATGATTTGAACCAAGCCCGGAATGGTAAAATCTCTCTAAACAAGCACAATCCAAAAACCAAAACTGAATGTAATATAAGAGAATAAATTTTCTCACATGACTAAACTTAAATGCAAATTTAGTAGAATTCTACGAACAGTCATTGGTCATTAGTTGCGGTCACGCAAAAATTGCGTGAGAGCAAAAAGAACGTTCATAAAGATAATTAAAATTCGTTTAGAAAGTGCTTCCACCACTTTGAAATTTAAAGCTATTCACCAAGGTGCAGGTGGCCAGTGGTGGATATTTACCGAGCCGCGAAGGAAAGTTGTTTTTAATTAGTATACACTAAAACAGTGAGATAATATAACCCCAAAAGGATTACTTTTAACTCATTTATTTCTGTCAATAATTACAGTTTTCGCGAGCGAGTTGCTCGATAGTGAATAGCAAAGGATGCTCGGAGTTTGAGTAGCCAATCAGCGCGCGTCAACAACGCTATCCACTGTTTTGGTGTAAACCCTGGTGTAAACTGAAAAAAGCTACAAACCCACAGCCCACTTCACCGCCAATATTGTACCCTGTAAATTTGAAACTCAGTGCTTTATTGGAATACTCTTTTGTCTGAGGGTTATCGAATCTTACGGTATTTTCTTTGAACAAAAATACTATTCCAGAGTTAACCGGCGATTAGACTATTTTCCTGCACTATTATATTCTCGAGACAACGATAACAGGTGTCCCTGATTCCCAACTCATTGTTTCACGAACTCGCGTGGCTATCGCGCCAGCTGCGTCGTGAAACTCCTCGCCATTCTTTGCAAGAACAGTTCGCGCATGCCGAAGCGCCAGAACGTGGAGCGATAAAATTATACTGCGTTCGGCGAGTTTCTTGGCTTCGTTGTCACTTTTTGTTCGTAGGGTGTGATTTTCTATTTATCATGCTGTATCCTGTTGATATTCAGGTTACATTTGCCGCTGAGTTATTCGCAAAACAATTTGTTGAACCTACCCCGATGGAAAAGTTCCAGTCACAGGCGCTCACGTGACCAGTCTCATCCAGGGTCAAATGGTAGAAAAAGGAGAGAGTGCCTTGGAACGAGGCTGTCTTGTTAGCATGTTCTGCTTTTGACATCACTGCTCGACTAGCCCCAGCTGGTCCATGGTAAAGAAAACGATTTGGGGGTTTTTGTTTTCGATGTTCTAATCAGATTTACACATAAATTCGATCAAGCAAATAAAACCAAATCTGTCATGTTCGCTTTAAGTTTGAAAAGTTTTTTAAATAGACTTGCTAAATCGACAAAACGTCATTATTTAAAATCATTTAGAAAACAAACAAAGGTTTCATGCAGCGGTTTATTTTAATAGGCCAGTTCCGAGTTACCCTTTGCCTCTGTTTCAAAACGAGTCTACATGCGAAACCATTCATACGAAAATGAGTTTCACCTTCACGTCCATTTTCATGCAAATCAAAGTCATTTTCATTTCAATGGTTTTGCACGTAAACTCGTTTTGAAACTGAGGCAAAGGGCAACTCGGAAATGGCCTATTCATTTTATAGTATTAGCTTGCTTATTTCTCATTACTAGAATACCAAGTACTAATTAATCGTGAAGTGAAGTGTTTATCCCTGTCGCCCAGCTAGGTTGTATATCCCTGCAAAATAATACAAATATAAATAATATTCAGTCAGCAGATATTTTTATACATCCCGTGTAAGGAAACCCTGGAAAGTTCGAGAAAAAGCTGAGGAGAGGTGAGGAGGTGGTGGTGGGAGGGGTGGAGGGAGTCGTTTATGAGGGTGGATAACCTGTGTTGCACAAACATCCCATCCCATGTGTAAGTCAGTTTTTTGTAATTGTTTATCCTTGATGGGAGACAGTTCAACATACATACATACATACATACATACACACACACACACACACACACACACACACACATACATACATACATACATACATACATACATACATACATACATACATACATACATACATACATACATACATACATACATACATACATACATACATACATACATACATACATACATACATGAACTTTATTTCAACTCGAATTTGAGAGTAACTATAAAAACTAATGTCTTCGAGTAAAATAATAAATTTAAAATACAATAAAATAGAAATTTATCATTAAAATATAAAAAGCATGCCTATAAAATAGTAAAATTGATAAAATGGAAAGAATACAATATAGAAATTAACAATTTATAATAAGTTATATTTAATATTAAAATTGATAAAAATTTCGACAAACAAAACAATCGGGACGAAAGGAATACATCAATTTCCAACCGAAATTATCGGAAAATGTGCTGTTTCATTTACTTTTCAACTGAAATTTCCGGGATTTTTTGGTTGAATTGTAAATACCCCTCGTCACGTCATGCTAGGCAAGGTATTACGTTTCTGGGGCCTTCGTTCCTACAGGTCCAGGGGACGAAGTAATGTGCATACATAGCAAAGACAGTGTATACCACGAATTTGATGCAATGGAAATCTTTTAACGAAATCACATCCATAACAGAGGTTTTGCTTACCAGGCCCTACCCTTCCTATATCGCCTTCTGTGTTCAGTAGTTTAGATAATTGATACATCCAGAAGCCGGAACAGTTTGGAGGCGTGAAGACGCAGACGTGCGTGCAACAATAATCTTGATATTGACGGGCGAAGATTTTTTTCTTGAGACTTTCGACCTAAAGAGAAATGATAGAAGAGAAAAATAAAAACGATAATGCAGGAGTTAAAATAACGAGGAAGACCAGTTATCTGCCTGCCACAGCTAGGTCAACTGAACTGAAAGAAGGCATGATTGGTCGCAGGTAAATTTATCATAACCACTGTTGTGTTTACTAAATTCAAGATTCATCCTGACAAAACAGAGCAAAAGCAAATAACTCAGTGAACAAATCAGAACTCGACGCAAAAACCTGCAACGGGTGCCGAGAGCGGGAAAAAATGTAATGGCTGCCGAGCGCGGGAAAACGCGCGTAGGTCAAAACACGAATGAGTTAAGTTTCGCCAGGCTCTAAATGGCTGAACGAAGAACACTTTGATTGGTTAAAGCACAGCAAACGCGTTTTTTTAACCAATTGGAAAGCTTAGGGAAACACAAAATCGGTCCATTACCTTATTAATATCTTCTTCAGGACGCTCCTTCTCAATTGGAAACGCCATTGCCAGGGAAATGAGCAAGATGAAGGCAAATGCAACACGCATCTTAGCTGTTAGCGTTTCCTTGCTTCTGTAAAAGGAAAGGTGAATAAAAGTGAATTGGTTGTTATTCCGGTTATTCTTTATTAGGTTGTTACACTGTGCTCTTTGTAAAACACCTGCGTCAATATTCTTTTTGGTTTTCCCGTCACGTTTTCCTTGTAGCTTAATCAGTTTAAAATATTTTTTGGTATCCTGTTTCATAATCCTTAAGGCGGGGTTCTATCTGAGTTTGAGTAAAATTTTAAGAGGTTTAAAGAAGGGAGAGAAGAAAGAAAATTATTTTTGGAACACCATCAGACAGTTGACCCCAATGCAAGAGCACCCCAGGTTGTCAGGGGACTGTTTGGGTGTCCATCTACTAATTTTTAACTTCAAATTCTAATTTTAAAATCTCATTAAATCTTCACCATTTCATATTTCTCTAAATTTCACTAATCCATTGAGAAAAACTATCTCCTCCCAAACATTTCCAAAAAGCACCCAAAAATTTACAAAACACCGCAAAACATAGATTCATGGTATGAGTGAAGAGTTTTTGGAATGCTTGAAATGCGAACGAGATATTCGCATTAACCCAAGTTACGCGGCGGAAAAACGGCCTTTAGGAAAAAACCCCGCCTTAAGTGGCAAAAATAGTGATCGCCAAATAGTGATAAAATACTAAAAGATAATAACTTTTACTGCCGAAAACACTATGCTCTTTTTACCTTGCTTGACTGTCTTCTCAGGTTCTTTAGGTTCACACTTGATCTTCGCGAAGCTCTTTCTTCGTCAACGTCTTCTTGGAAAAACCAAGCCAGTGAATACGCACAAGTTCTTTTATAATGTTGATCGGCTTTAACGGATCATAACGCTGCACACCTGATTTGCGCTGTAAACAACTCATTCGATCGGTTTTAGCGGAAGGAAGAAATACTTGAAAGACAAATTATAGGTCATTTTCTTTCTCGCAAAACGTAATCAATGAAGCAATCGAAGATATTTAATACAAAACAAATGCCTGTTTAATTTGTTTCCCAATCTTGTTTCCATTCAGTTCACTTCAACTTCATCCTTGTCGATCAATACTTTTAATGACATAAAACGTTACTGAGTTGCAACAGCTATTTTAGCGGCCCTTGTCACCCTTGTCACACATCGTTAGCTCAGCCATGCAATTGTCGCAGGTGTTGAGTAAACTATGCAGTCGATCGTCCGCCCGCTCCTCGTTCCTCGTGTCCTCGTCATTTCTTTTCACTTGCTGTTTTTCACGCTGCGCCAACTAACAGAACGCCTAGAACAGGCTAACTGACACTTCGTGCTAAAAACTGGTAAAACTTACGAACGTGGGCATGGTTCAGTAATTCCATTGACACACGTTGCATTATATCAGCTCTTCATAGAGTTAGTCATTGCTGACGGGAAGGTATCCGCTTCCTGTTACAGGAAACGGATAATACCAGCACCCAAATCCTGTTCCTCCAGATTGTGTTTTATTAGAGGGTATCCGTTTCCTGTTAGGTGAAGCCTTTTAAAATGAAGTCCTCGAGATATACCTGTAAAGTGCCGGATATTCTTCAGCCCAACCAAAGTTTAGCAAAATGTAAAGAACAGAAGCCTGATATAACCAAGCCCGGAATAACAAAATCCCTCTAAACGAACACAATCCAGAGGGCAAAGCTTTATTCTACCCGGATACACTCTTTTTTTTATATAAGAACGTCTAATTCAATTAAGTTACACTTCAAACAAAACGAAAGAAGTGGTGGACTACAACTAAGATGCTCTACAAAGTGTATCATACAACAAGAAAGCAACATTGTAAATGTTAAGGTATTTCCTTTTGAGCATTGAGTTAATTGTACTGTTAGACCACAGTTTTGCATTAATAAATATTGCTCATTTGACAAGAAATTAAAAAAGTGGGCAAAATAAAGACGTTCTTCGGCTCTCAGCCTCGGACACGTTTTTAGCATGTTCTTAAAATTTTTCTAAATCTCAGCCTCAAGTTCAAACGTTCTTATAAAATAGGGGTGTACATTAAAGAATTAATTTCCTCGACCGAGTAAAATGTAGAATTCAAATAGACTATTTTTTTCTGTCAACAGCTCATTAATCATAAGCTGACTGGCGCAACGTAACACTGTTAATTAACATTGATTAATTTTTGTTGTTGTCTTTGTGTCATCTTTCCCAAGATACTACCAAAGTATTTGATAAAGAGAAGAGTAAAAAAGCTAATACTCGAGATTTTGTACTTTTTAACACCAGTTTATTTCAGCTTTTTTCAATTAAGTTTACGTACAGTCTTTTAACCATCTCACAAACTAACTAGAATACCATGATTAATTTAAAAGTGTTTACTAATTTATGCTTTGGCCGGTCGCCCAGTTATACTTCTGTAAATGCTTCAGTAACGCCAGCCAAATCTTGCTTTCATTTCTGCAAAACAATACAAATATAAAAAAATACTCAGTTATATTTCTATCATCCCGCCATTAACGAGAACACCCTCTGAACAACGATTTACAAGGGAGGTGGACGCACGGTGGCCTGGTCACTAGGTTATCCTTCAAAGACCAACATCGTCCCCAGGGCTTTTCCCTTGGTAATTATGCCCTGGGAGTGGGGTTGTTCACTTCAGAGACACTGGGAAGGGCTTTATGGTGGCCTGAGGTGAGGTGAGGGGTGGGCACTCTGTTGAGCACAAGTATCCATCCATAGGGAATGCCACAACTGCCGGAAAAAAAAAACAGGTTGGGATGTCTGTTGAATATTAGCAAACATTTTTCCATGAATCAGCAAACCAACCGAAATAAATGGTTGTGTAAATCGGCGTAAGATAATTGTTTATCCTTGATAAGAGGCTGCACGGAAATGGGAAAAATGAACAAATGGTGCAGAGTTTTCAGACAGTTCAAGCCAACCGGAAGAAAGGAAATTAAACCTCAAACGGACTACACAATTTCCATTTACAACCAACCGAAATTTCCGGGATTTTTGGTTAAATTGTAAATAGCCCCCGTCACGCTAGGCAAGGTATCACGTTTCTGTATCCTTCGCTCCCTCAACTCAGCTGTGTAGAAGAGGCAATGGGAACTAAGTATTGTGATTTTCCACTGATGTGATGTAGTAAAATCATCTAACTATTGAAAACACATCGATAACAGTTTTTGCTTACCAAGGACTTATTTCCGACCGATACCATAGCCTGGGAACAAGTTACTTCCGAAGTTGCCCCCAGTATTCCAGTAGTTGCCTTGCGGAGTATTCCCGTACAAGTTCACGGGGCGGAAGCAATCTGGAGGCGTAATATGGCATGGAGGCGAAGGATTCGAGCAGCAATAACGTCTATTTTGACCAAAGAAGAATCGTTTCTTGACGCTTTGGACCTAAAGGGAAGTGGTAAAAGAGTTATCTGCTTATCACAGCTTGGTCATACAGGCAGCGAAGGGACCATTCAACTACGGCAGGAAATTGAGTACCTTAGCCTACTTTTTAAATCCATACATGGCATTTTGTTAGTATGTGTAGAGTGGGAATTTCAGCCTAAAGGGTTTGGATGTTCGCACTATTGTGTTATCGTAATCAGGATTTGAGGCAGTTCCTCTACCCATACATGGTTGTAGGGTCCGTTATGAGGCCCAATTTCTTCATAAATTGTATTTAACTTAGACCTTAACATTTTCAACCGTTTCTTTATTATTCCGTTCAATAGGTCAAATAATATTTCTACCTGCCTTACACGAACTAGCTATTAGGCTTTCTCGTTAGAACTGTTTTTTTAAAGACAATCGTAAAACAGAAAGCAAAGTAGTTACTCCTGACCAATTACAACAAATGCAAACAACACAGAGAACCAATCAAAACTCGAAGCAAATAGATGCAGCGAGTATCAAGCGCGCGAAAACTGTAACGGGTGCAAACGCGGGAAAAGATGCAACGAGTGCCAAGCGGGCAAAAGATGTAACGGGCTAGGTGCCTAGCACGGGAAAACTGTAACGGTTGCAAACGCGGGAAAACTGTAACCGGTGCCAAGCGTTTGAAAAGATGTAATGGGTGCCTAGCGGGGGAAAGCGCGCGTAATCCAAGTCACGATTCGCTTTGAACTATTAGATCCATCCTGATTGGTTGAACCAAAAGAAAGTTTGCTGTGATTGGTAGCCGGAGTATCCATCTCGAAAGTCGATCTAACGTCTGTCTACTACCTTACTATTTTCTTCATTTTCATCGGGTACAACAGCTTGTTTATCCGGTTCGTCTTCATACACAAGACGCTCCTTCTCTATTGGCAACGCCATTGCGAGGGAAATGAGCAAGATGAAGGCAAATGCAACACGCATCTTTACAGATACTGTTTCCTTTGTTTCTGTTAAAGAAAAAGAAAGAAATTCAATATTTAGCCCTAAACCCAAAATATTAATTCTCCTTGAAGGTGGCTATGTACTTCTCTTTATGTTGGTTATGAGAATTTGGTAATTCATCAAGGTAATATCCACTAATAGGATTAATTTCTTTTTTCAACTCTTTTGTCGTCTTGGCAATGTATTGACATGATTGATATGACATGGAGAGGGGTGGATAAATATATTATTTACCCACCTTGATCGGCTGAAAACGAGGTTGCCCTACGCAAAACAGGCCTCGAAAATACTTTTAAATTTGCGTTACATTGGCACGCAAGAGTTGTCCAAAAAGGCGCTGGAAATTTACGTTGTCCTCCGGATTGCGTCAAAACAACATTCGAGCGCATTTTTTTGTTGTTGATTTATAAGGTTTTTATGACTGCAAATTTCTAAAACTTACTCAATTTTGCGGCCTGCCTCTGAAACCACTTCAGTCAACTTTATTCTGGTATTACATGCTGACAGACAGTTACGCTTCCACAAAGCTTTTTATAGTACATTAGTTACTCTTGACCATTTAGCACAGCAAACAGGTTTTAGGAACAGGCAAAAAAATGGGTCAACAAAGTTTTATGAAAACCAATTATTCTTTGACCATCGCCAAAATATTAGAACCTTAGCATGTTAAAGACTTCCATTTTTAGAATTTAACTAGTACATATTCTGTTTATTTTTTAACAGTTAAAAAACAAAATGCCTCCTACTCTCGAATGCCTTATTCAGAATGTAAAAGAAAACTATTACTTCCACTTAATGAACGATGAAAATTGTCTCAAATTTCTCCACGTTGGCTAAGATAAACGTTTTCCAAGGAAAATGTTTGCGATCCTACTTATATGCGACAAGGCCAAAAACAATAATGACAGTTTACAATTTAAAGTGAAATTTAATTTCTATGCTACTTTCATGCAGCTGTTTTACCTTGCTTGACTTTCTCTTCAGGTTAGGTTCACACTCGATCCTCCTTGGTGTCTTCTCGGAGTAACGAAGACAGCGAACACTTTCTTTTTATAAGGATGATTTCAACCTGATCGTAATACTGGCCGCCTGACTCATGCTGTAAACACTCAAACGATCGGTTTTAGCGGAAGGAAATGATACGTAAAGAATTTCAGAGAGTACTTGAGACTTGAAAGGCAAACAAGTTTGTTATCACACAAAACAATCACTCTCAAACTGAAACACTCTTTCTTCATATATTTTAATAAAAAAATATGAACCTTTTTATAAGAACGTCGAGACTCTATGCCAAAATTTAAAAACATCCTAAGAAAGTACCTAAGGCTGAAATTTGGGTAAGGGCGTTTTTTTATTTTTTCCTATTTGTTGTGAGTGACAAATATATATGTACTAAATGAATAAATATTTATTCAAATCCAGCCTGGAACCAATGTTGTCATCATCCATTAGTGACGTGAACATGTGCATATCGGTTAATAGTGAATTTACTACAGTTTTTATTTTTTAAAAAAATAAGAATATTTTATGCTCAAATCCTCGAAAAAATCAAGAACGTTCAGCCTCGGTGAGTGTAATCACAATCTCGTTCCCAGTGCCCGCGTCCCCCTCGACTGGTCAAGGGGGACGCGGGCACTGGGAACGAGATTGGTGTAATCAATGATGTGATAAAAAATCGCTGTTTCCCAATCTTGTTTCCAGTCAGTTTAATTTCTACTGCGTCCAATTTATTAGATAGGTTTATCACTAGACGTTAGTTACAGCATTTATTTAAGCCATTTCCTTACATGGTTAGCTCAGCCACGAGCCTGCGGGCGTTGGCTGAACTCATTGGCCTAAAATATGCCGTCATCCGCCCGCTCCTCGTCTCTAGGACCTTCGTCTTCTTTTCTTTTTTCTGTTCTTCTGGGCGCTGCTCCCCAACTAACCGAACGTCCAGGACAAGCTAAGTCACATTTTGTGCTAAAAACTCGTAAAACTCACAAACATGGTTTTTCAATTCCATCGATGCACGTGAGCTCTTCAAACAGTTAGTCATTACTCACGGGAGGGTATCCGCTTTCTTTTACAAGAAGAACCGGAATACCGTAAAATTCCGGTTATAAGCCCTGGGCTTATACAACTTCGTAAGGGTTTTTGGGTGGGCTTATAAGCGGAGGGGCTTATATCCGGGAGGGCTTATAAGCGGAATAAAAAAAATGTTTCGAAACGAGCCACGGCAGTGTTGATCGAAATACGTTTTTAAGGTAAAAAGTCAAAATAAAGGAGCATTTAGCCCTGTTCAGTACTGTCATCCAGCAGAGGGGGGCTTATATCCGGGGGGGCTTATAACCGGATGTATTTTTTTTGTTTCCAGTTAGATGGGCCTTTAACCGGGGGGGGGGGGGGGCTTATAAGCGGGGGAGATTATAACCGGAATTTTACGGTATACCAACATCCGAATCCTGTTTCTCCAGTTCTCCAGATTGTGTTTTATTTCAGGGTATCCGTTTCCTGTTGGAGGAACCGGAAACAGTAGAACCCCGATTTTATGGCCTTTTATAACGAAGTCCCCGGCATATCCTTGTAAAGTGCGATATTCTTCAGCCCGGCCAAAATTATAGCAAAATGTAAAGGACAGAAGCCCGATAGCACTTATTGAGCCCGGAATAACGAGATCTCTGTTATAACAAGCACAATCCACAAACCCAAGCTTTATTCTACCCAGTTATGACGAATAAATGACGTTACGTGACTGAAATTTAAAAATTGAATTAATTCTATTAATATAAAAATTTGAATTAATTAGAAGTATCCCTTAAAATTGTTGAATAAACAAATGAACGTGTGTACATAAGTTAAGCTGTGTACGCAGACGTTCTTTAATTTCGGCTCGTCACGCAATATTTACTTCCCAACGTTAGGGAGGAAATATTGCGTTAACTAGTAAATAGTGTTTCTGGAGTGCTTGAAATACTGTTAAAACAGACGTTTCGGGGATAACCCCTTCATCATTCACAAGACCCTAGCTCCGGATGGCATGAACATTGACTTGAAATTCTAAATTTTAAAATTTAAAATTTTTAATTTTTAATTCTAAGTCGAAAAATGTTCTGACGTTTTTTCTCAAAAAATGCCTGTTGGCGCTAAGTGCGCGCACAATCGCGCGCGCAATCGCGTGTTCTTTAAATTTGAACTACACGCACGCAAGACACTTAGCGCAAGCTCCAGCGTTAACGTTTTAACATCAACTTAACACTGATGAAGGGGTTATCCCCGAAACGTCTGTTTTAACAGTATTTCAAGCACTCCAGAAACACTATTTACTAGTTAATGTTACTTATTTGAGTGCTACGCAGCAAAATCCGCCTTTTAGGAAATATTGCGTGACGAGTCGAAAGAACGTTCTATAGATAATCTCGTGTTCCTACCACTTTGCAGCTTAAGATAAAAGAAGCTATACACGCACAATGGGAACAGCCCACTTCAACCGCCAATTGTTCCATGTAAATTTGAAACTTTAGTGCTTTATCGGAATAATCTTTACACTGTCTTTCGTCTGAGAGGGGACTAACTGTTGCTGTTACGGTATTTTCTTTTAAAAAGAAAATGCTATTCCACCAACGATGAGACTTTTTCCTTTACTCTCATCTCGAGAAAAGTATCTCGAAACAACGATATGCGATGTTCCGCGAACTCGTGTGTTTATCGCGCGAGCAGCGTGAAACTTCCCGACAGTCTTTGCAAGGCAGTTTGTGCATGCCGAAGTTATCGTCGGAACGTGGAGCGATACCCTCGGGAGCGATATAAAAGGTTCTAAATTTATAATTTGGTGTGCTTCCTTGTTTTGTTGTCACTTTTTGTTCTTAGGGTGTGATTTTCTATTTATTATGTTATATTCTGTTGATATTCAGGTTACGTTTATCGCTGATTTCTTCGCAAAGAGCTGGAAAGCAGTGTTCAACTCGAAGTGAAGGTTTAAGCTTATATAAAGCAGGTAAGCCTACGTTAAATTTACTAAGAAAATCAGTATCAAATTAAATCTAGACTTAAACACGCAGCGATCCTATATAACGAGGCTGAAATATTCAGCCTGTCAGTCACAAATTGCGATAAGACTGGTACATTTCGCTGGACCCCAGCCCCCAGTTGAATCATGGACCACCAGGATGGACTACCAAAATCAAGTGGACTACCTTATACATGTATTAATGGCTGTCAAATGGACTACCTAAATGGACTTCCTAATAAACTACCTAGAAAAAAAAATCAAGAAAGAAATATTACCCCTTGGTTGTTTGTTTTGATCGATTCACTGCTATCGGTCATCTTGTTTTCATTTTGGTCATCTACTGATCAACAGGCCAAACACGAATCATGAGCTCGTGGTGTGACAAGTGACCTCATGAGAGCTGAACTTTTACGAGAGGTCACTTGTCATGCCATGGACACAAGCTTATGAGTCATGTTTGGCCTGTCAACCTTTTATATCAGTTCTGAGTGGTGGTAATAAACACAAAATGAAAACAAGATGGTGGATCGCGGCAAATCAATCAAAACACACAACCAAGGGGTAATATTTCTTTCTATTTTTTTTTTCAAGGTAGTCCATTGTGGTGGTCCATGGAACGGGGTCAGCAAAATGTACCAACCCCCGGCGGGTGATAAAACGTGGGCTGAGTTTGTTGTTGGTTCTCATCTGTGCCCCGAGGGTTTTTCTCCGGGCTGTCCGGTTTTCCTCAACACTACTAAATTCCAATTTGATCTGGAATCAGTGGGATTGGAAGAGCCACTATGTGGAAGATGCCACTGTAAATTCCCATCTATTTATTATTTTTTTTATTTAATTGTGATGGCTGTGTGGGTAGCCATCCACTAGACCACTAAGGCCCTAATGTGCTAAGGTGTAAACTTGACAAATGATTAAGTAATAAATATCACTTAATTAATTAACTTGTAAATTATTCTTATGTAGGGGGTAAGGGGTGAGGAATACCTAACGGTATAGGCGAGGTAAAAGGTGAAGTATATCTAGGTTACTTTTATGTGAAGAACACAAAGACTAATACAGTCCGACCTCTATTTAGCGGCCACCTATGAAGCGGCCACCCTCCATTAAGTGGCCACTTTCCAAAGTTCCCATTTATTTGTCAGTAAACTGCTGTATTTGATACCTCTATTCAACGGCCACCTCCATTAAGCGGCCGCGGCCACCTTTTTGCTGTCGCAAGTGTATTAGTTATATGGTTTTTACCTCCATTAAGCGACCAGCAAATTATTTTTCCAAGCGAAATGGTGACAGATGACATAAGGTGTTAACTGATAACAACATGGAAACAAGAATTGCAGGCCTAAGAAACTTGTTAACGATGTTTCGCATATTTTTCTGTACATTATCAACTCGGAGAAATACTGTACATTTCACCTACGTGCCCGCTGTGTTAGAGCTAGAACCATGCATGGGCTGGAAATGCACTTGATGCTTTGTTACAATGAATTTTGGATTTATCTTCAAATGTTTTCATGTTTTAAAGCATTTTGCTATACAGAGTCAATAAAATCATGTTTACTGCCATTCCTATCCAATTTATATTGTACCTCTATTAACCCTTTCAGTGCGAAAGTCGACTTTTGTCAACATTTGGAGGACAGCGTGGATTGATCTTTCCATAGGACCATGCATTTGCTATATCGACTGCATTCTGATGGAGCTAATTGAAAAAAACAGGCTGCGTTTTTGGTGCAAAATTGGTGCATAAGCAGGCCAACACACCTGTAATTGATCAACGTCCCCTTTTCAGGGTTTACCGATGATTTTGTCCAAACTTATCCTGCCAGAAAGAAGGATGTGAAGAGCAGAAAGGAAAGAGGATAAGAAAGCAGGAAAAAAAGAAGGAAAAGGAGCAAGAGAAAATTTGGAACGGATTCAGCAAAAAAAAAAAAAACAAGTCCAAATTTTGGCTTATGCGCATGCACCAAAGTGAAAAATTGTACCCTGTTACATGGAATCTCTATCAAAATGTTGCTGCGATGTAAAAAATTGCTTTTATAGCAAAGTTTGGGCAAAATTAGCATTGTAACAACAAAAATTGGGTTAAACGGTTAAAAAAACGCATTTTTTGGGGGAAATTCAGCAGTGAAAGGGTTAAGCAGCCAACCTTTATTAAGTGGCCACTTTTCAAAGTCCCGAGGGTGGCCGCTTAATAGAGGTCGGACTGTACATATATTTGCTTCTGAAAACTCTATGCTGTCCTTGTGGTACTGTTCTTCCTAGAACAGGGAAATTTGCAGTAAACCCACAAACCCATAAGTGGGGTCATAAGTCTGTTAAAGTCGAACTCTCACAAGCATGATTTTCCCTGTAGTGCCAAGTTAAAACCGCAGTAAATTTAATTAGACTTTGTGGCATTGCAGTGCCTTGTGTGAAATAATTCTTTATTCTTCAAAGGCTAAAAAACTTTTCTTTTGATTGATCTATAACATCATTGTTACAACTGATTTTATTATTAAATTCAAAGCAACTGTCATCAAACTGACAGTGTTTGTAAAAAAAGAACAGTCAACAACAGCTTCTCATTGCAGAGCTCTGGTAAAGATCAGGCACAGCTTCTTCATAATTAAATATGCAAAAATGTGTACCAGGATTTTAGCCCAAATTTCCTAACAACCAGGAAACAAATATTCCAGCTGTGCTTTGCTTTGAATACCCTTTGCAGTGTTTCGCAGAAAAACAAAAAGTGTAATGTTTCAAACAAAAAATGTTGTGTTACGGTGGTAAAGATAAGCGTAAGTATCATGTCTGGCATTTCAGCATCTTATTTTCAGTGAATAACAGTAAACAAACAAAATACATAAAACACCATACTTTTAATTAACCTGCCACTTTGCACTTTGCACTTCCACTTTCTGCTTTCTGCACTATCCTTTGAGTCCCTAAGTTAGCTTGTTCTAGGCATTTGCACATTTAGTAAATAAAAATTACATCTGGTTAGTGCCAAGGCCTAGTCAGAGAATCTAATTTGTTTCTTTATGGGTGGAAATTAGACAGTTTTTCTCTTTGGACATGGAGAACTAAACTTGGGATTCAGCTTAAGGTATCAGTTTCATTCTGTTTGTTCCATGGATTACAATCTATTTTTGTCTTATCCTAACAAGAACTGTTTTCTTGTCTTAAAAGGCAACCAAGACATAAGACAGAATACTTGGAACATGGATAATCAAAGAAGTGAGGCAATGCCTAATAAAGAGGCCTTCAAATGTACTCTGTGCAGTAAAGGTTTTGAGAAGCAGTCAGCTCTAAGAGGACATCTGCAAATACACAGTAGTGAGAAACCCTATAAATGTAATCAGTGCGACAAAAGTTTCAACCGGCAAGCAAATTTGAAAAGACACTTGATGATTCACAGTGGTGTGAAACCATTCAAATGTACTTATTGTGGCAAATGTTTTAACCAGTTGACAGTTTTGCGAAAGCACCTCAGAATTAAGAGTTGTGTGAAACCCTACAAATGTACTCAGTGTGACAAATGTTTCAACTGCTCATCAAGTTTGGAAAGACATCTAAACCTACATAGAGGTGAGAAGCCCAGCTTCCAATGTAGTCAGTGTGGCAAATGTTTTAAACAGTCATATAATTTAAAAAGACATTCAAAGACTTGTAGTAGTGAGGAACCCTACAAATGCACTCCATGCGGGAAATGTTTCAAGTACTCAGCAAATTTACAAGCACATTTGAAGACCCACACTGGTAAAAAACACAGCAAAACGCACACTGGTAAAAAACACAGCGAGACAAAACACAGTGAGACAAAGTCTTACAAATGCTCTCAATGTGAGAAATGTTTTAACCACTCAGGAAATTATAAACAACATTTAAGGACTCATAGTGGTGAAAAACCCTACAAATGCACTCAGTGCGAAAAATACTTTACTGCCTCATCAAGTTTGCAACAGCACCATGTAGCTCTGCACAGTGGTGTGAAGCATTACAAATGTACTCAATGTGGAAAATTTTTTTCTGACCCATCAAGCTTACACCAACATCTTTGAATTCATAGTGGTGAAAAGCCCTTTCAGTGTACACAATGTGCCAAGCGCTTTTACAAGTCATCAAATTTGAAAACACACTTCAGGAAACACAGTGGAGTGAAGCCCTACAGTTGTGTTGAGTGTGATGTGTCTTTTACTCACAGAGATAGTTTATTACATCATAACAGATCATTTCATGGTGATATGTCCTACAAATGCAGTCAATGTGGTAAAGGATTCACCACAGAACGTGGTTTAAAACGGCATAAATGTGACAGGGTTAATGTGGATGTGCTGGTATTAGTATAAATGTCACATGCAGTTTAGAGGTCAGGGGTGTAGCTTGGAGGGTCCTGAGGTGCCTTTGACCCTTCCCCCCCCCATTTGTGAGATAATTGGTTATGTAAATAGCAGGCAAACCTTTTAATTCAAGTGGTGAAAACACACGAATCCGAAAAATTAACATGCCATAAATGTTTTCCAGTGCTAGATTGTTACATACTCCATTTACAGGACTGAATATCTGCAGTGGACCATGTAACTAACTTGCATGGGTGTGACACAGTGTGTTCCCCTGAAGAAAATCCTAGCTACACCCCTGGAGGCCCCCTGTTTTATGAGTCAAATGAGTCAAGGTGATTTTTAAACTAAGTAGGACATTATGTGTTCAACTACGGTTTGGCTGTATTCAACAAAGCACTTCACTTTGCACATGGTTAGTTTTACTCTGGCTTGCTTGTGGTTTTTTCCACTCCAGTTAGTTTGCAGTTTGTTCCACTCCAGTTTGCTTGCGGTTAGTTCCAAGCTGGTTAGCTTGCAGTTGGCTTTTATTAGTTAAAGGGACTGTTTCATGGCTTGATGCATGTACAGTTTATAACATTCAATTGCATTGTTAAACAACAATCGGAAGCGTGCAGATGACTCTTGCAGGAAATTTGCCTTTACAACTGTTGCGATCATTCGCGAAAACGTGCAATAGAGGTGTTATTTCTCATTAGAATTCCTTTTGTTTGCTCCGACTCTGATGTTTTAAGTGCCTTATTCACTTTGCTATCAACCACATTTATCACAGAAAACTCGAGCTAAAATAAATATTATGCACTTGTGTAAGTATGTACAGGCTATCATTGTAATACAAGAAACAGTGAAGTACAAATTTCACTGAAAATATTCACAGAAAATGTCAAATTTAGTGTTGAACATCGAATTTATTGTCGGCCCGTACAATTTATTCTGGACACAAGCACGAGTTATTTCCTCGCATTCAATTGGTTCATTGACAATGGAATTGAGTAGGCCAGGTAATAGCTTGCACATTCGCAGAACCGTGAAGCTGTCCCTTTAATACGGGCAGAAGTGTTTTCAGTTTGATAACTGTAATTGAAAATTTGACTCATTGACTCATTGACTCGTTACCCATTGACTCATTTGACTCATGAAAACTTTACTCTCCTCATCCAGTGAAGTTGATGTAGTTATGCAGACATGTCCAGGACTGAACGCTGTGTTGAACACCCTTTATGATAGGCATCACAAAGTGTCCTCATTGACAAATGTTCACCAAAACACACATAATTCTGTCAAATATGAAGTAAGGTTAAAATGTCAAATAACTCAGTCAAACATGAAGTACTGCTTAACAATACTTGTGTTCAATCCTGGACATAAGTATAGTTGTGGTGGTATGGCATTTAGCTCAGTAAATAAATGTTATGTTTTGAATTATACAATCATGTACTGTGCACAAAAAAAGACTGGTGTAAAGGTCAAAGTTTTCCAAAAGTTGTTGAATTAGAGTTCACATCCTCACACAGTTGTAGTACTGTGCTTTTAAGTGACATGCAAACTCTGTTCAATAAGCAGTTTACATTTTTCTTTGCTGTCAATCATCTAAAAAAAAACTTTTTAGGAAACACGTTTACTGCAACCAGTTGAAGACATCACGTCTTTTTGTGGTAGATTTCATCCTGCTTAGTTTGTTTGTCTAAATAAAAGATATTTATTTATCATATATTTTCTTGAAGGTTCATTACCATTCCGTTCTGAGTTAATTAATAGCTGTTGTATTGTTAATTCCTGGTTTCACCAGTTTATTAAAGGAGTTCAACAGGTCTAGTGGTGCTTTAATTAAGATCCTCAGGGGTACCCCCAAGTCCCCATTTACCCCCTGGGGTATCTTTCTACTCTGTTTTGAGCTGGCTGTAGGTGAATCACCGTATTTACTCAAATATGCGGCGCTTATTAATTTTTAGTGCCTCAAATGTGGCGCTTATTTAAAATTGTCTGTAACAAAAATTTTTTCCATTTAATGGTATATTTTCTATCGGTACGAATATTTTACAGTAACTTACAGAAGCGTCTTTTGACTGTCACCATGCGTCTCTTCCGGCACTTTCTGGACAGAGAACTTCATGGGCGAGCAGAGGAAACAGTCAGTTGAACTGAAGAACGTTAAGCTGGTTTTGATTAATAAAAATTTCCAATGCTGTTTTAGAGTTGCTTTGTAGTGGGTTTTTAGTTATACAGAATTCCTAGAATAAGCGCAGCATCGGGATCGCGGCGCTTATTCGGGGGCAGCGCTTACAAACGTTTATGTCCCAAACGCGGTGCTTATTTCCTTGTTTCACCAGGTCGGAGGGGTGCTTTTTATTGAGCTCCTCAGGGGTATCCCCAAGTCTCTATTTACCCCCAGGAGTACCTGGAGACTTTTGTTCGCCACGTAACTTGGGTTTCATGCAAATATCTCGTTCGCGTTATAAGCAATTGAAAACTGTTCACTCATCCCATGAATCGATATAGCTATGTTTTGCGGTGTTTTGTAAATTTTGGGGTAATTTTTGACGATTTTTTTGTATTCTTATAAGCAATTTCTAGACCAAAGATTGTCCAAGTGTCGTTTGAAGGCCATACGAACGTTTCTGAGGACTTTTGAGCTTTTCCGAAAATTAACGAAATTTGCCGGAAACCTCCCACCTTTTTTTTTACGAAAGTGCGAGCAACTTTTTCATCTTTGGAACAGCCTCAATGCACGCGCGCCTATCATTGCGCGCACAGGCATTTGGAAGTTACCTGAACATTGTTGTTATTTACAGTATTTAACACTGAAGAAGTAAGGGCTAAGCCCGATCCGTTTCATATTAATTTTTGACCCTGAACATAAGTTTAAAGTTTTAAGTTTAAAGAACCGAAACTGTTTCTCTGTGACGGGGGCCAGTGTGACAGAAAAGCCACGCGCGTACTCGTACTAATGTTTTTAAGGTGTTCTTCAAATTGTTCTCTAAGAGTGAGCCCATTTTTGCCGATGTATGTGGCAGGACCGACAGCCTGCCACCCATCAAACCTGAGAGAGTTCGCATGAGGGCAGTGGCTACAAGATCAGATGACAAACGGGTTGCTCGAAAGCCGATTAACACTAATCTTGGCTGAGAAAAATGTCCTTAGCTGCAGGGTCGTCTTAACTAACGGACAGCTATATTTTTATATTGGACATCTAAAAGAGCGAAATAAATTTGCTGATCCTGATCGTGATCGTGATCCTGATCTTCGCGAAGATCCGGCCTCATTTCGCTGCCATTGTTCCAAATCACCTTTAGTAATCAAGCAAGATTTAATTTCGATTCTGTTGTTTTGAGGGTGGTCTGTAAGAATCAATAAAGGAATTAGTATTGAGATTTTAAGGTATTAATTTTGAAAAATGCTTTTTCAGATCTATTCTTTTCTGCACGATAGCGATTGGGGGCGTGGAACGCGGACTCGCGTGGATAACGCGCGAGCTTCGTGAGACCTCCCAACATTCTTTGCAAGGACAGGGCGCCATGTCTGAACTGCAAAACATGAGGCGAATCGAAGGAGAAACTCAAAGGTTCGTAATTTGCTTCTCTTCCACTTTTCTGTTCGCAGGAAAGGATTGTGTATTTATCAATTGTATTCTTTTGCTCTTCAGGTTAGGTTTGTCGCTGATTTCTTCGTATAAAGAACTGGAGAGCAGTGTTACGATTCAACTCGGAGTTCAAGTTCAATAAATTATAGCGGGTGAGCTCTATTTTACCATGTCAAAGTAGTATAAATCTATTTGTTAGGAAGTTGACATCGGTTAAAAACGCGTTTTTATCTCTGTTTGCCACCGGTATGGCTGCTAAGCGATTATCCTCGTCCTGAAAGTCGTGTACAAGTATAAATGCACAAGTCAATTGAAACCTCCCCCCCACCCCCCCCCCCCCCCCCCCCCCGGACCCGGGGCAGATGGGGTGTTGCACAAACGTCCTGATTTAAATTTTACCAAATCCCGAGCCCCTGGGGAAAATCGTGAGATCAAATCCCCCACCCCAACTTGCAGGGTTTTCAAAACAGTCTGGCGACCGCTGGAGTTCTGATTATATCAGTCGCCAGTTACTCTAGATAGTCATAGTAATCACCTCGCGACAAACATGCTAACCTGCCACAGCTACCTACTTGTCCAGTTACTGACACCTACTTCAAAACATTTTGAAACACCTGAAACTGGCAAAAGATATTTAAAAAGGCATTCATACCCAACTTTCCAGCATGTAGTAAACTGACGCTCCACAAGTACTAACATTTCCAACAGAATGAGAACAGCTTCGACTTCCATTCCAAGGCTGCTACCTAACAGGTTCCCGGATTGCCTGGGATGCCTAAGTTATGAGTGCGGGTGACTAAATTTTTGTTCAATGAGCCCGCACAGTGCCTAAGCCATGATTTTCCATTCCCATCTAATACTTTGTTTCACTGGCATAAGACAATCCTGTTAAAAACAATAGCTGTTTCATTTCAAAACGGAGATTGAACACTTAATGCTGAAATTATCTACGGTCAAGATATTTTAATGTATTAAATACGTAACATCCCTTTACAAAATTCAGCAACTTCAATTCATTCGACACGTGTTTCGGACTGACACGGCTAAGTCCCGAAATTTAGAGTGAATGGTATTATGGGCTGCTTCACATTTCCTTCACTATGTTGATGTTTTGGAGAAGTTTCGAACTAAATTTGACAAAATATCCATCCATGAATCAGGTCTGATCATGACAGTAATTTTAATCTCAGTGAAAAAACATTTACAACAAGCCCAAAATAAATGCAGCAAATAATGTACAGAATGCTATGATGTTGCCCTTATGATTTAATTAACTCAAGAGTACTTTTATCTTTTCTCACTGAATATTAGAATGATTAGTTTCATTAACAACAGAAAATGTGTGCCTTTTTTAATTCATATCAGCTGACTATCACCTTTTTGTGGAAGAAGTTTGTTATTTCACTTGTTGGAACTGTTTTTGTGTTTTCATGTTATTCACGAGCTTCTTGGTCATTGAACCATGGCAAGCAAAATATTACTCTTGAAAATAATGTTTCAGAAAATTGCTGAAAACAGTTTAAATAAGATGATTTTTTTTGAAACTAAATCTATTTTAAAAGAAACTCATTTGATAAGTTTAGCAAATGGATATTTCTCACAAATTTTATATTTTTCTGATGTATTTTTGTCAACATAGGTAAGATCATAATTTAACTAATTGTTTACACAGGTTTTGACTTTTTATTACTTCTGCCTAAGCCCACAAACTAGAAGTTTCTAAAAGAAAGTGAAGTGCTTCAGTCAGAAGTGTACAATAAAAAAGAATGATGAGAATGTGGTCAAAGTAGTATGTCACGGCTCAAATAACAACAGAAATTTGCATGAAGTTGTTAACTTTTTGACAGACAATTGCATATCATATCATTGTGAAACATTTCAAAGAAATTATGCTGCAATTACTCCTGCTCCAGGTTTGTTTACTTTCAAGGTGTGAAAAATAAACATGTTAAGTCTAAGCCAAACTTTAGCACTGTTGAAAGATCGCATCAATAATAATAATAATAATAATAATAATAATAATAATAATAATAATAATAATAATAATAATATTTAATATTTATGTTGCCCATTTTCTATAAAATAATCAAATGTGCATTACAATAAATACAAAAAATAAGAACCTATTTACAATTTCCATGAAATCAAAAACGAAACTTGCACTATTTACAATTAACTATAAGAAAAATAATTTGCAGAAGAACTACTCACTGTCCATGTCGTGACTCCTTGCAAACAGAATGCAAACACAATCTCTCATGCCAAGTAAAACACAAACTTGCGAGGCCTACTGGGCCCATACTAGGAATTTCATGATGAAAGTGACTGCTGGCGACATAAGTGCATGATTACAATACTGTTAGTATCGTTGACGCGTATTGGCTATGATATTTGTGGTCAATGATATATGAGCTCATATACCATTGCCTGTTAACCAATCAAAATGGAGGAATTGCAATATACCATTGCTAGTGCAGTTCTTTGAAGATTTTGTTTGTTGCAGTAGTATCAGCACTTTGTGCAGTGCGATGAATATAGATACATTGTGACATTGACCTGGTGGTATTGAATGGCGTTTTTGGAAGTCCGGAAGGAGTCCTGTTATGAATAGGGTCTGAATAGTGTGATCAAGGTCGGATGGAATATTTTTTACTGCATGCACTGCAATCCCAGCTGCTTGGAAACTGGAAAAATCGCAGGAAATTTTGGTTCATAATGGGTCTTACAACAAGCAGCGTTCAACACTTTTCGACAGTATGATCAAACAATGTAGCAAAGAAACATTCCAGTTCCATATCTTCCTAAAATCAAACAATGGTCTACTGTATGCTTTTAAATAAACAGTACTTCACGCAATCCTATGACGTAATATAAATATACACAATCATAGACTGAATGCGCTGAATCTGACATCCAAAAATTGGCTCTACACCACTTATACAGCATGGGACAACCAACACACATAGGACTACCAGAATAGTGTGCTGTCTCGCTAATGCTCACCAGCAATAATTCTAACTCAAACAGAGGAAGTTGGGAGGTGCGGTGGCCTAATGGTTAACACACTGGACTCCAGATCGAACAGTCTGGGTAAGCCCCAGCCAGGGTCATTATGTTGTGTTCTTGGGCAAGACACTACTCTCATAGAGCCTCTCTCTTCCCAGGTGTATAAATGGGTACCGGTACAGGTGAAATAATGCTGGGGGTAAGACCCATCCAGGGGGGGGGGGGGGGGGGGGGGTAGAAATACTCCTATAGTCACTTAATGCTACGGAAACTGGGATAAGCTCTAGCCTGATGGACCACTAGGCTCGAGCAATTATTAAGAACCAGTACAATCTACGACTTATTATTTTAACCAAGCCACAATATGAATAATATAAACAACTAATATCATTATTGAACTGATTTGCTGCCTAAACATTATTCTCCAGATTCTCTAGGTATTTGTATTTTTTTATAACTTCTAAGAAACTCATTATTTGTGATCTAAATATATAGCCTTGCCAAAAGTCGACTCTTAAGGGCGAAGAAGTTGCAAGAAGAAAGAGAAAGTCTGTGATCTAGACTGAGAGAAAGTCTATGATCTAGACTGCAAGCAGTCCCTTTCTTTTCCATGCGCGCAATGTGAACACAAATGTGAATGATGCAGATCAAGATTATGGCAAAGCTGCAGCATTTTCCTCTCCCTTGCCTAAGTTTAACTTAATGTGCAACCAATCATCTTCTTGAGGAACTTTGGTTCCAGTCTTTTCAACCATAGTCAAATCTCCCTTATTCCATGTGGTGGGGGCATACTGAAGATGCCAAACATATGTAACTCACCACCCCCAGGGGACAAATCTCTCATCAAAAGTGTCTATATGCCCCTGTAATTGCCCTCTCTGCCCCAGGTCTGGGGGTGGGTTGGGGTTTCAATTGACTAGTGCATTGATGGGGGGAAGAAGGCCACATAAATGGAATGGCATATTCATTGTGGAAGACAAGAAGAAAATTTATCTGTGGGTATCCAAATTTGTCTCTCAACAGTCTTGTCCAGATTTGTCATTTATGAGACATGAATGCTTAGTTTATTGATTTGGTAGTGGCCTTGTATTTAAAGATCAAGCAAAACACTTTCAAGAGAGGACAAAATGTATAAATGTAGTAAATACTGATCCGGAACCCAATCCCAATTTTTAGTCCACCACACTAGCCACAAACCATTTTGTCTAAGTTTTTTTATTTCTTGTTTTTTAACAGGATGAGAAGGCAAATCACACAACAAAAGAAGAAGAGGATATCATCCACTAGCTAATTCTAGATTGATGATTTTATTGCAATCCAGGACCCAGGTAAACACTTGTGTTCTTATGCACCGATCAATTCAAAACTTAACCTGGCTCCTTACAGGGAACTCCCTTGGGCAACCCTGCAGGTACCCCAAGATACTGGGATTAATGCCTTCAAATTCTAGGACAGGGATGTTATAAATTGCACAAGACAAAAGCGCTGCAGCTACCAAAATTAATGCTATTAGAGCTGCTTAACTACTTCCCCCTCCCCTCCCCTGCCCCTCCACTGTCACCCAACACAGAGCCATACATGCACATACACCCCCCAACCCCCACCCCCCACCCCCCACCCCGACCTAAATAAACTTACAGTAAATATCCGGGTGTTTGCCCAGGTTAAGGAAGTTTTGAATTGATCATTGCATTTTGTGATGTAAACCACGTTCTGCTTTTAATTTGAAATACCACAGACATGCTTATTATTTTTAATGCATTTGCCCCATTAACCAAATTGGTTTTGGAGACATTTTGATAGTGGATAACACTTTTATGTTCCATTGTATTTTTTTTTCATCTTGTAAGAATTCAGAGTAGGAGGAACTTTTTGGTCATTCAATCGAATAGGGAGCTTTTTAGAAGTAAGGCTTTACATTCAAAACAGCTAACAAGTATTCCAAATGAATTCGTTTATATAATTTGATTTTTTTTTTAATTCAAATTTTGAATGTTGATTTTGAGGTGAATATATTTGTTATTTGTGGTCTTGTGAATTATCTATCATGCTGAATGAAAACCTTTGTGTTCAGACCACAGGGTGCATTTGAAAATATACAGAGAAAGTCAAAATAATTTGGCAGATTTATACATCATGTAATAAAACAACTGAGGAATTTATGATTCTTATCAACGCATTATTTTTTTAGTGACAGAGTGATTTCAAGTGTGATTCTCTCAGTTTGTTTTCTATTATTTTTTCTTCTAAAATTTCTTAAAAGGTTTTGTTTCTAACATTCATGACAAATGCTTCTCAAAGGTATTTTCAACAAATTGATCAAAACTGATTTTTTTATTGTTTATGATGTAGTTTGCATTTCGGCTTCTACTGGGCTGTGCATGTCTGTGGTACTTCTAGTTGTTATGTACAGTGGCCAAAGTTTGTGTACAATAATTGCATTCCTTATCACATATCCCTTCAGCATCAATTGTAAAAAAATACTTGGCCCGAACACAAAATAAGGGAAAAAAATTGGGAATAATTTTTGAGCTAATAAGTGTAGGGGAAGTTTATTCAACAAAATTTTTTTTTTTGTTTCTGCTCGTTGAGCTACAACATCCCAGCAGCACAGTGAGAAAGTATTAAATTGAATTATTGATAAATGTAGAAAACGAAATGTTGATTCCACTGTGCTATTCAAACCTGAACTGTAGGGAGACCTCCAAAGCTATAAAAGTGTGAATGTCAAGTAGCTGGCCATCAAAGAGATTTAGTTCTGGTTTCTTCCAAATTCTCATTACTTTGACAAATGTTGACTATAAAAGTTTGAAATCATTGACAAATGCAGTAATTTAAATTTGGACATTTCAGTGCCATTCAATAGTTCTTTTGGGGAAAAGCATAAATTTCCAGTGTCAAATTTCAATGCATCTTTTAAGATATGAATTTTGTCACTATTATTTCTACCAAATTCTTTTTACTTTGTCAATGTGGCTTGACTTTAAATTATAATTAGAAATGAATTGATGATGAATGTAAAAAATAAAATACGAGGTAACTGGTTTGCTATTCAGTTCAGTTGCCAAATGTCAAATGCCCAAAAGCTGTATCAAAGAGTTTTTTGATTTCTTCTAAATTCTCATTACTTGGGCAATGTGGAATTGTTTAAATAAATTGTTGATGAAAACAAAATATCAAATTATTCATTGCTTCTGTTGGGTTCCGTTCACTAAGAGATTTTGTTTCCATTTCTACTTAATTTTCATTACTTTGTCTAACATTCTGCTGAAGGGATAAATGTGTGAGGAATGATGTAATATAAGAATTAAATTGGATTGTCTTTGGTTAAAAATTAATATTATTTCTTAATTGTCTAGAGCTTGCAAAAGTTCACTAAATTCTGTTTGGACAAATATGGGTCACTGTACAGTTAGTAACAGGGTTACAAGAAACTCACCACTGAATAGCATTGTCTGTTATAAAACATTCTTAAACAGAAAGATGCACTGTTTTGAATTAGTTTAATCTCTATTTCTTGTTTGCTGGTGGTCCTGAATTACTATAAAATTAGTATTTTTTGGCAAATGAAAAAAACCCATTAATTAACAAACTTATAATTTGCATGTAATCTTGAGTCGGTGTTTCATAATTCCATTTGAAGTGCGTCTTTGTGTTTTATACCTCATTTTACTGCTGTATTTGTAAGGTACAAAATGTGCTTAGTTGCTCATTTTTTTTTCTCGGATTTTTTTTTCTCGAGTCAAACTTTTGAACGTGAAACAAAATTTTCATTGTCAGATAAGACGCAATTTAAAGATTTATTTGTGCGTGCGAATTTTCTTTTTTTTTTTCACACGTTCACAACTTTTCAGGAGAGTTTTGTTTATTTTCAAGAAGTAACAAATTTACAGAACGTAATTGCGCGAATTCGGAGCTTTTTCAAGCGCGCCGGAATCAAGTTAGCCTCCTGCGCAGAACGCGTGACGAGCCCTTAGACGGCTTCCCCTGAGGCTAGAATCAAGTCAATTTTCAGTCGCGGTAGCAAAGTTGCGAATTTAATTTTTTTTCTGTTCTACGTTTCTATTTAAATGCAGCTTTGATGATTAGCACTACAAAATCTATATCAAATTTGAAAGTAAATTTTAATTAAATATTCAAGATTTGCATCAACTGTTGTGTGTTCAACCAAAACTGGGCGCGGCATGCGGAGACAATCACTCATTTCACGCTATTGCGTGACAGGTTTAGCTCGCAAAGTTTGAAAATGGGAAGGCAAAGTTATTTTATAATTCAACTTCTTGAGCAACTTAGTACAGTTTGTAACTTGTAAATACTACAGCGAAAACATGGTAGAGGTATAAGGGCAGACATTGTTATTTAGTGATGGTTTTTGTAAAAGCAGAACTTGGTTTGAGGTCCTGTTATATTGTGTAATCTTTCATGCAACTAGACTCGCAATATTCTTGGAGGCGGCGTGACAAGTGCGTGATACATTGTGCCGTGTAGCATTAAGTGCAACGGACAAAGTTCTTGTAAAACAGTCTGCCTCAGCGGTTGTAGAAAGTTGGAACTAATTCTACTTTCTGCAGCTGATGAAGCGACTTGTTTTGCAAGTTGTGCTTTGCGTTACACAGCGTGATATTTCATATAACTTGTCACGCCGTTTTCAAGAAGATTGCGGGACAAGTTGCGTGACAGATTACACGGTATAGCGGGACTTAGTCATGAACACAAGTGTTTACTGGGTTCTAGTTATGGTGGATTGCTTGTAAAAACAACAACACAAAAACTGCCTCAGTGTCTCTTTATTTGCGTTTTATTGTGTTATAAAAAATAAAATCTAGCCGATCTTGTCCCTGCTTGTCGGGTTGTTTTCACTCTGCTCGTGGTTAAAGTGTTTCTTCTGTTCGTCTTTAATATTCCAACTTTGAAACCCTGGTTTGTTTATCTGATCCGCCATCTTTGATGACGACACTTGACGCACTTTAATGATATGGCCGTTTGCTCCCAAGTGGAGATGGCATAATGAGGGAGGTGAGAGTTTGCTCCCCATGCCTCCTCGGTTTCACTCAACTACGTCATAATACCACACCATTTAAATTGCAAATAGTTTTGAGAGCCGAATTAATATGCGAAAAAGTTAAAACCGAATAATAAATTCAAGATGCGTGCTTTCAACAAATGCATCTAGAAATTTCATTCGGAGGACCGTTAAAACCGAAGTGCTAAACTACAAATCATGTTCAGTACATTTCCATGGATGCCAGGAAAAGAATTGAACGCCGAAAACCACTGATCTGACTCCCGACCAAACCTCCAGCGGACTGTCATCCCGCAAACTTCACCAAAAGAACACAAGTCATTTGAAACCCTCCCGTCAAAGCTGATACAAGTTTAGGAGTTAAGAAAAGTAGTAATTTGGTGAAATTTAAGGAGAATAAAAGATAAGAAATTTGTTTTGAGGTAATTTTCAAGTACAGAATTTGGGAGTAAATCTTAATTAAATATTCAAGATCCGAATCGCTTTAAATATGCAAACACGTTGGAATTTTGAAGAGTATTGTTTGTTAATCGGGGCGAGACGAAATATACCGAGCGACAAAATCGGCGGTGCGACGAAAGTTTCCGTCGCGCCGATTTTCGTCGCTCGGTTTACTTCGGCGTCTCGCTCCGATTAACTGCTGCTGGGTTTCCGAGAATGGCATCGAACAATGAATAAACAACGACAAAGTTTGTTAGGTTTTTTTATCGCTTATGTTTAAATAAGAAAAATTGTAATTAGGAATTTGTTTTGAGGTTTCAGTCTGCCGTATTTTGTCAAAGTACATACAAATGCGAAAGCAGACGGGTTATATCCTCGAACTGTTTAAAGTTTTTATTAATTCAATCGATCAAGTCTTAATATTTTGAAAATAAATAAGAATCGAAGAAATCGCGGTTTAAATATTTGCACGCAATTTTCAAGTGGAGAATTTGCGAGTAAATCTTAATTAAATATTCAAGATCTGAATTTCATTTAAATGCAAACACGGTGGAATTTTCTTTTGAATAACAACAAAGCATCCTCGGAAATTCAGGGCAGTTAATCGGGGCGAGACGAAGTAAACCGAGCGACAAAATCGGCGGTTTGACGAAAGGTTCCGTCGCGCCGATTTTCGCCGCTCGGTTTACTTCGTCCCGTTCCGATTAACTGCTGCCGCTGGGTTTCCGAGGATGACACCGAAGTTGAACAAGTATTTAATAGTTGGTTTAGTTTTCGCTTGGAAGTCGAGAAAACAATTGGACTAACACATTAAAAATAATTGGTTATTATTTTGGACGACAATATAAACAATTGGCCTACCATTCAAAAATCGGATTACATATTTGATCACAAAATAAATTTTTTTGAAAGATAAGATGAACAATTAGCCTACAAAAGCAAAATCGAATTAATCGAATTATGCATTTGGCTACAATATAAAATTTTTGAAGTTTAGTTTAATGAAGTTTTTTCGAAGTAAAAATGAACTTTTCGCAATTTGTAGTATGAAAAATGGAAATATATATTGAGTAAAAAAGATTAAATGTCCGAAAATCCTTCTAAAGTAGACTCCTTTGCAACCATTAATTGGATCGTCACGCAACACTCCTGGGAGAAGCGTTGCGTGACAACTCATTTGTGAAGTTAATCTGAAAATAAAAATTAAGAAAAACAAAATTTGTGATTTAAATTAATAATTGAAATTTTGTTATAAGACTTTTGGTTAATCAATTTGGTTTGAAAATTCGAACTGAGTTTATTTTAATTTAATTTTTATTTTATTTTTAAGAAAGAAAATCCCTAAACAGGTATCAGCTCGTACAGAAGAATCCCAGATGACTATCAGCTCAATCTAGTGTCGCTTGTGAAATTCCAGTCAAGCCAGATCAGTGGCATTCTTTGTTCTAAACTAACCCCAACATCTAGGAAATGCACCACCCATGACCTGTAGAAAAGCACTCCTGTTTTACATCCTTCACGACTGAAGAAATCTAGTTACACTTATTGAAGACAAACATCTTTGAAAGCCAATTGGAATAAAGGTGTGGTATTCTGACGCAGTTAAGAAAAGCCGAAGAGACATGAAAAGCAAACTCTCACCTCCCTCACGATGCCTTCTCCACTTGAGAGCAAACGACCAAATCATCAAAGTATCCAAGTGCCTCCACCAAAAATTAGCGGAACAGATAAACTCACCAGGATTTCTCAGTTGGAATATTGCAGAGGAACGTCAGAAACACCCACCTCAGAGCAAGAGTTTCCACAACCCTGCAGGGACGTTGATCGGCTAGATGAAAATCTGACCATCTGCAAATTGTGTGCAGGTGTGTGGGCCATCTCAGTTTCTGAAAATAATCTAAAATATACTAAGTTGAGTGGAAAATATAAAATCCACAAAGAGAAAAATAAACAAGCTCATTAGCACAGTTAAGAAAGGAAACATTCCTACCCGACATGTGCTCTTGGACTAACTAATGTATTAAACAAGTTTTTCTAACTGGAAAATACACTTAAAACATTTTGGAGAAATGCACGGATTTCTCAATAGTAAAAAAATTACCCTTTTATGTACCAGAAAAAAACAAACCTATGATTTCCTCAGTAATAGTGACTTTTGCTTACACATAATACATTAAAAGCCTACGAATAATGAGATATCTCTCAAGGTTTTCAGTACGAAGTCAAAGGATTATATGTAAGGCTGACTTGCCATTAGGCCCAGTAGATTCAAAGAAAATGTTATATACCCATGAATTGTCTATTCCGTGATCACTTAACTATTTCTGTGCTAATGAGCCTGTTGTCGCACCTATAAACAAAGGAGGCAAAAAATCGATTGGGTAAAGAATAAAAATAAGAATAATCGTGTATCTTTCACAATAATATTTTTGTATGACAATATATAAATTGAGCTTGTAAAATCTTAGAGATTGGATTAAATTTTTTGTACTTTTTTAACCAGACAATTGAGTTTAATTTCAATTGTTTTATAGCTGGAAACCTATAGTTTTAGGTAGCCTTCTTTGCTTAAAGGTGAAAAAACAACAACAATAAAATTATTGTAGTCTCAAGTACCATCATGTTATTGATGTAATCTGAAAAATATACATGCATCTTGATTTTTTAAGTGCAAAAAAAGATATTGAAGAATGATTATATGGCCCGACCCAAAACAGCTGTGATTTGAGGGAGTTGAATTGGCTGACGAAGTTGAATGAAGGCCTAGAGCATGATGAACATTGAAACTACAATACATCTTACCTTGTAAAAAAAGAAATATTTTTTTTAATACAAGTTTCTTATTGAGCAGGAAATTAGATTACCCCAATGGATTTTCCTCCAAAGGAAAACATGAAACATTTTACCAAGCAACCAAACTACTTGGCATTCTTGCAACCTTATTTTAAATTCTAAACATACATTATAAAACAAAAGAGTAAAATGAAAGAATTGATGTACAATTTTGTCCCACCTTCTGCAAATGCCAATTTCATTTAATTGAATTTATGGAATCAGAACAAAGTAAAATCATTTTTTTCCCAAATCAGCAAACTGTTTTAGTTTGAACTCAGTCCTGGGGACCCATCTTCCCTTGCACCTATTCACATAATTTTGAATTCTTCTTACCCTCATAATTTTTTGCCCATGTTTGTCAATATGAATTGACACTAATATTATACATCATGATTTATGTCAACATAATTAAACTGTTCAATAGGAAACTTGTGATGAGAACTAAATTTCAAACTGAGATTTCATAAGCAAATAAGTGGCATTAGCTAAGATTACATTTCTCTAATGCTGATATACTTTTGAATTTCTAATGTCTAAAGGCCTTTTGGTATACACTTATAACAATAGCATCAAAAAATGTATGCTTAGAAAAACGTTTGTTTTAACTGAACAGATTTTAGTTGAGATTCTTGGTATGATTTCCAGTTATTTGTTTTGACGTTTCAAATAAAAGAAAATTTTAATTTTAATGTGCACCCCAAAATGTAAAATTAGTTGATAGTTTTTGAAGTGAAAAAAATCAGTTAAGGTTCTATAGGAACATTTCCAATAAATTTGTTTCAGTTGTGAATTTAATTTAATCAGTTCTGAACAATAATATTAAAATTTGAGCCATTATGAATGTAAATTTGTAATGATAGTCTTTTTCTTGAACAGATATCCCATATTTGCTAAAATTAGATTTGAGCCTTCTTTTAAAATGTGTATAGAATGTACCTAAATCTCTGAAAAGTGAAAAAATGTAAAATCTTAAATCAATTCTAGTCAACTTAATAAATTTGAAGTACAAATGTACGTATAAATACAGGTGATGATACATGTAGCTGTTGGCAAAATAATTCCAGTGACTCAGTGATTGGAAAAGAAAAAGAAAAGTCTGATATAATGAAAGAGTCAAATTTGGTTTCAAATGTTGACAATTTATGGAAAATACATGACAAAAATCAAGTCTAAAGTTGTCAATAATGAGCAATTAATTTTGTAAGGAAGCCACTTATTTGCAAATGAATGGCACACACAACACACCAGCCAGCAGGATACTCTAATCAATATAAGCAAGTTACATGGGCATCAAAGCCATACAATGTATGAAGAGTTTTGCAATAAATGGAAACTGCTCTCAAACTAAAGCATGTCGTGAAATTTACCGGCTTATAATTTTCATTTTAGTTAGCTGCCCAGAAGCTTTTTATCATGTGACCAAATTTTTCAAAAGGTGAATCCTTTTGTCATAAATTTAGGTACCGTATTCCTTCCAAAGCGAGCTCAAAAAGTCAAAATAATGGCAGAACACAGAATTAAGGTTTTTAAGCTAATGAACAGTATAGTAATCATTACCACATTGTGATAATGATTAACTGATTGATTGATTGATTGATTGATTGATTGACTGGTTGATTTGAGCACATGTAACTTGACTGTAAAACAAATGTTTACCATGAGTAATCAAAGAATTTTTGGTTCAATTTGACACAAATCAGCCAGCACCGAGTTGTTTTTAATTTTGGTTGAAGTACTTGAAATGAAGAAATGCATAATAATGAAGTATATCACTTCATGGTAAACACTTGTAAATGGTATGGTATTTTATACATATTTACAATTTAGTTTCAACTCAAGTTTTTGATTATCCATCTTTGGTCTTGGTTTTAAGGTTCCTTGTAAATGGTCAGGTCCATGGTCCTTGGTCCTGGGTCCACACTCCTGGGTCCACACTCTTGGGTCTAATCCTGGGTCCACACTCCTGGGTCCATCACGCCTGGGCCTACACTCCAGGGTCCACACTCTTAGGTATAATCCTGGGTCCATACCCCTGGGTCCTTGCTCCTGGGCCCACACTCCAGGGTCCACACTCTTGGGTCTAATCCTGGCTCCACACTCCTGGGTCCATCACTCCTGGGCCTACACTCCAGGGTCCACACTCTTAGGTATAATCCTGGGTCCAATACCCCTGGGTCCATCACTCCTGGGCCTACACTCCAGGGTTCACACTCTTGGGTCTAATCCTGGGTCCACACTCCTGAGTCCACACTCCTGGGTCCATGTTCCTATGTCAACAATCCTTGTTCCAATGCTCTCTCTCAGCCTCTGCAAAACCAGTGAACAAAAATTTAGTATTTTGTACCTGTGAACCAACCTTGGAAAATGATTTGCACAAAAACACGAACAAGTCTGTGCAGATTTTTTTCTTTGGAATGCTTTTACAAGCAGTAGACAGAGTTTAAGAGGCTGTCCGCGTAACAGCGGATAAGGCAAATTTTGGACCTTCACCGAATTCTCTAATATTTTCAGTGAAAGTCGACCATTATATCCCATGAACAAATATCACATTTATTTGGATCAAATCTTTTATTTTTATTTTTTGCGAGGCGGTTTTCACTGCAACCTCAAAACCACCCAATTTGCATTTGAAGACTCCATAATTTAGCATTAAATGTCGGTCGCTGCCAAAGCGTATTTCCTTAACCAAACAAGCTGAATATTTTATATATCAAGGTTTTATGTTTCTTCTATACTTTAACGGTTAAACAATTGTATTCTTTCAAATTTTGACTGAGTTATGAATTTTCAAAAACACTTCCTAACGGACTCAGGAATGCGTGACACGTAACATACCTGTAGTTGAAAGCGATTTTCTCGAATGTGGGACCTGATCAGAAGTCAAGTCTATTGTATCTCGAAAGTACTAATACCAGTCTAGAAACCTATCGAATAAAATTTGTGGGCACTCTGCACTTCGCGCCGTACAGAGCAGCAAGATTTTCCCAAATTTTCGCCATTTTGATTAAAACCAAAGATAACGACAGTCCGATTTCTTTACAGGGAACGCCTATAGATACGATCATTACCACTAAACACCACACTGTGGTATGCAAATAAATAATATTTGTCGATTTAGCCGTCGTTTGAGGAAAAAATCTACCGTTGTTGCAGGATTTTCAAAAGAAACAGCCGTAAATACCAATATGCAAATTAGCTCCGAAAGCGACATTTTTGCTATATTTATCTCTGTAATTCCCGAAAACTTTTTTTCTTAAAAATTATTTTACAAGGCAAAGAAATGTTCCTTACCTGAGAAAAGGGGGGGAGGGTGACAAATTGATTTCCCCCTATAACTGTCGAAAAAAAAAATCCTAAAGCTAAGCCGAAGTATATATTAAAACGAAACGTCGTTAAGTAGTGGATCTTAATGAGGTTAGCCGTTAGCCGTAAAGCGACCAAAAAATTAAGTCTTAGGCGTACCAGTCGTTGGCCGAAAAAAAAAAGTTAACCGTAAAAAGAAAATTCTAGCCACAAAAGTGAAAGTCTCAGGATTTCTTGTCAAGACTTTTACGTGTTTTGGTACCGAGAAGTGTTACATTTGCTCCAAGTCGTTCGCTTTTTCTTTGTGTCAACAGAGTTATTTGAATTAATCATTCTGGCCCCCAGAGCCCGCGATCCTTCTGGTCTCCATCAGGGATCGAGAGCTCAAATTTCTGAGCATTAACATGCGCAGAGCACTCGTTCTGTAACTTTCAGCCAATCAGATTTGACAATGAGTCCGTTAATCGCGGACTAACGGTTTTGGAGGCGGCCAGATGTCTTGATTCCTGGCGCAGACGAGAAGGATCGCGGCCTCTGGAGACGAGACTGTGAATTGATCACTTACAAAACAGGAAACAAAATCGCGCATTGAAGTGTTCGCGCGCGAAGCGCACTGTTAAATTCCAGGAATGGCTCGTTCCGCGAACAGTAGCAATTTTTGATTTTCAAGCCAGATTGTACACCCTCCTTATCCAGCGGTCTTTTGCGAATCAAACAAGGAAGCAACTTGGAGCAAGTGCTATGAATTACAATGTGCTACGGCACTTGCTCCAAGTTGCTCGCTCGTTTGATTCGCAAAAGACCGCCGGATAAGGAGGGCGCACAGTCTGGCTTAAAAATCAAAAATTGCGTCTGATCGTGGAATGAGCCATTCCTGGAAATCCTGCGTTTCGCGCGCGAACACTTCAATGCGCGATTTTGTATCCTTTTGTATCCTTTTTTTTAAGCGATCAATAGACCTTTTTCGCTTGGGCGGTCTGTTTTCCCATTACAGAACACGTGATATTCTCTAGAGAATTTTTCTTTTATCCACATAAAATTTTTTCATTCATATACACGCGACTATTTGAAAATCAAATGGTCAGTAAGTGGGGCAACAAGTCGCCCAAGCGCAAAAGGTCTATAAGCCATCTCCGAGTTGCCTTTTGCCTCAGATTCAAAACGAGTCTTCGTGCGAAACCATTTAAATAAAAAGAGGTTTGATTTGCATGAAAATGGACGTCAAGGTGGAAGGCATTTTCATATGAATGGCTTCGCACGTAGATTCATTTTCAAACGGAGGCAAAAACTAACTCGATCCTTCTGCTCTGCGCCAAGAATCGAGACATCTTTCCGCCTCCAACACCGCAAGTCCGCGATTCACGGACTCATTGTTAAATCTGAAAAATCTGATTGGCTTAAAGATACAGAACGAGAACTCTGTGCATGTTCATGCTAATGCTCGGAAATTGGGAACGGTCAGAGTTCTCGAACCCTGATGGAGACCAGAAGGATCGCGGGCTCTGGGGACAAGAATGATCAATTCAAATACAGTAGCTCTGTTGACACAAAGAAAAAAAGAACGACTTGGAGCAAATCTAACACTTCTCGGTACCAAGACAAGTGAAAGTCTTGACACGAAATCCTGAGACTTCTGCTTTCGTGGCTAGAATTTTCTTTTTACGGTTAACATTTTTTCGGCCAACGACTGTTACGCCTAAGGCCTACGGCTAACCTCATTAAGACCCACTACTTGAAGTTTCGTTTTGATATGATACTTTCAGGATTTTTTTTCGACATTTATTGGGGGAAATTGTCAATAAACTTTTTATTGACAATTAGTCAGGTACCTCAGACGTTTTAAGGATGAGCTGAGAGAGCTTTGAAAAAGTAGACAACTTGCCTGCTTTTAATTGAATTAGGGTAAAACCAACAACCTTTCAAACAAAACAAACACTGTGTTACCGGCCGCAGCGTGGGAAATGAAAATAATCACTCACAGCAAAACTGAAACGCTTTTACATAGTCTGAAAGGCATCTTTTCTCAGGTAAGGAACATTTCTTTGCCTTGTAAAATAATTTTTAAGAAAAAAAGTTTTCGGGAATTACAGAGATAAATATAGCAAAAATGTCGCTTTCGGAGCTAATTTGCATATTGGTATTTACGGCTGTTTCTTTTGAAAATCCTGCAACAACGGTAGATTTTTTCCTCAAACGACGGCTAAATCGACAAATATTATTTATTTGCATACCACAGTGTGGTGTTTAGTGGAGTAGTATAGTCGGAGTCTGACTAAAACCACCTCGGGCGCACCCACATAATTTTACCTCTTTCCGTGTGTACTACTAAGGGACTTTATCAAACCACGCTCACAAAAGCTCGCGTGCCTTGATAAAGTCCTTGAGTAGTACGCACGGAAAGAGGTAAATATGTGGGAGCTGCTCGGTAGTTTTAGTCAGACTCCGACTATACTACTTAGGCAAAGCAAAATGAACAGCGCCCATTTAAAGGAACACAACAGTAAGGTAACAACAATTAAGAATGGCAAATAAACAAAAATTAATTTCAAATTTTTCAACATCATTACCAACTTCCCAAATCGTAAGGGGATTACTGCCAACTTGGTTTAAGATAACCGAATTAAATTACGTAAGAGCAGTTTTAAAACCACACTTGATAGAAAAATTTGTAACACCAATTGAGAGGTCAATCGGAGACAAAATCAAAACATTTTATGACAGCATTTCAGAACAGGAAGTAATAACCCATGAAGAGTGGGATAAAGCAGTCCATAAGATCATCGCTCAAGATGAAAACTATCAGCGACTTCAAATTAAAATGAGGGAAATGTATGGATGGGGGGAAATAAACCGGATGATCAGACAAGCACCAAAATGTCCACACGAAGGGAAAATAGTGATAAGCAGGTGCTGCCCAATCTGCAAAAAAATAGAGCACAACAACAACGGGTGTAACGAATGCACATCAAGCGAAGATCTGGAAAACGATTTGTATATATACAATTACGACCCGAGCATGGTCTATTTCGTGAAAAGGGTCTGCAAAGCCTGCAAAACCTGGAAAATTCAAAACGAAACAAGCGCGGCGGCGTGAGGGACAAGCATTTAGAGGGATGCAGCAGTCATGTAAACAACAATGGGACGTGGAAGAAAAGGAATTATTTCCCAAAGTCAAAAAAAAATCAGAAAACCCAAAATCGAACTGGCAACCAAGGATATATTTATAGATCCACCAATACACATTTCAGACGAGCTGCTCACAGCAATGAAAAAAATGAGCCCGCAAGATTTAAAGAACACACTTATAAAACAAGAAGAAGAACAAGAAGAAGTCGACTTAACAGATATGGAAGAGTACGATTTGACGGGATCAGGAGAGCTGGTTTACGAAACACCAATCATGACACCGCAGCTGTACCGCAGAATAATGGCAAATGAGTTTAGCCAGGACCAGGTAGAGTACATAATAAAGAAAAGTTTGCACCTTTAATCCCCAGCAGCTTCAAGAATAGCTTCTACAGCTTGAGATGAAATAAGTTTGACATCATTCACCCAAAAGGGGGAAGAAAGGTCTTTGAAAGCGCACACGATCGCGTGGAACAACACAATCATTCTTTATAAACTGTAAATATTTTTTGGCCCACCTCAAGTAATTAGAGGAATGCAGCAGGCTAAATATCAGTCAAAGAAATGCAAAACCAGGACAAAAAGTTAAACATCAAAAATTTGAAAGAGGTAATAGCTGAAATTGTGAAAAAATATAAAGAATCGCCGCACATCATTGTAAAAGGGCAGAAAGTGCGGAAGACCCTAAAGCAATACATCCCATACACGGCGGAAGAATGGGAAGAATGGGAAAAACGAAAGGGGTACAAAGATCAAAAAGCCCTGGCCAACTTCATTGATAAAGTTTTTTTCGAAGACGGCGCGCTGCAATTAGAGAAACGCGGCATAAGGAAATAACATGGATACATTAGAACTGATACAAGCACTTCCACAAGAACTTCGAGAAAAAATCCGCAAGGAGTATGTAAAAATTAAACTCTGGCAACGTAAAATGCTCGGCTGGGACGACGTCAGAAAAGAAATCAATAAAGCGCACACTTTAATGAAGCTCAGACAGCGAAAAGCTCTAGGCTGGGATGAAGTTAATGAATCAATCCTGATAGCACCATTTTGCGATCGCTATGAACAAATTGTATGGGTCTTGTTCTGTTATAAATGTGACGGAGGATGCGAACGGAATGATCTCTGCAAACTATGCCACAGAAATGGAGAAAGGCACTATCTCGGCTATCCATATTATGACGCAGAAGATTATGATGAGTGTTTCAAGAAATCTTTCTGTGCGGAGCCGTTGCGTGACCTTTTTCTCAGAAAGACCGGAAACTAATATTTTTCTAGTCGAAGCGGGGGTTTCCCTGTTTTAAGGAACAGGTAAGCAAAGGGGTTGTAAGACAGAAAACACAACAAGAGTGTAAAATGAATTAATTTTATTCAAGTTGATTATAAATTTTATAAAACTACAACATGACGTCACGACACAGCTGTGTCGGTCCACAACAATGGAAACAAGATAGAAGCTGCTGATTTGCATAAGTCCCACGGCGTGGGACACACACACCAAATAAAAATTCGGTTACGGCGTAACCCATCTTTGTTGTTATTCTAATTAATGCTTAAATTCGGTTACGGCGTAACCCATCTTTGTTGTTATTCTAATTAATGCTAAAAATTCGGTTACGGCGTAACCCATTTCTATTGTTTTGAATCAACAGTTCTTCAGTCAGCGTAGTTCAGCGTAAATCTTAGCAACTCTTCGAATAGCGATTTAACCTCTTCACTCCCGTTTGAAGCATTCACGAACGCATCTCACAGCTTCCCAAGATCAGTTCGAAAGGATAAAACCGCGTCTTGTTAATTTTTTTGTTCTAACCAAACGACAAGAACTGTCTATACGCTAGAAGATGAAGCAACTGAATAGATTTTAAGTGTGTTGTACTAATAAAGCAACGGGCTTTCACGCTTCGCCAAGCATGTCAATCAAAACACGTGAAACTTGTCTCTAGAACGTTCTGTCACGTGCCAATAACACGAGGCAAAACACGTGAAACTTGTCTCTAGAACGTTCTGTACACGTGCCAATAACACGAGACAGGAAAACTACATGCATGGTTACACGTCGGCAAACTTATCACCTATAAGTATAATCGTCTATTAAAATTAAACTCACTATTGCATGTTTCATATTAGTTTGTTTTTGATTTAGGTTGTTAAACTGAACTATATAAAGTGAAATCGTGTCTCCCGCGTCAAATCTAATAGGTTTTGGTCTGTAATTAAAACCGGGCCCCGCATATTGGTATCTTAGGTCATTTGCATTACGTTCGCTTTTAAACGTATAAATGTCCGAGAGGTTTATGACAAACCTAAAACCTATCTTTTCATAATTTCGAGAGACACCTTTATCTAAAATAAAAACTGAAGCGCCATCAAGGATGCAAGGAAATGGCGACATTGCCTCAAAGAGATTACCGAATTTAACAGCACCATTATTAATTTCTGATTTCCATTCTCCAGGTATTATTATTTTGGGTCGTAAATTTCTTAGCACAAAACCACTTAGATCATAATTTTTTATATCAAAGCCGTTCATATCTAAATTTGTTTGTAGAGTAAAATCGCCGTCGGAAGCGAGAAAGAAAACATCATCGTAAATAATTCCGTCTATATCTGATTGATACCCCTTAACACCGTAAATGATTAAAGCGGCCTTTTCACTAGGTGCTGAACCATCATAACCCGGATTTAAAATGTCAAAATAGATAGTGTTGTCATTCTTATCTTTTAATTTGTAAGTATTAAAAATGATCCTTATATACGGAGGGTTATGGGTGGCAAAGCGTTTGGTGTTGTAGGTAATAGTACTGGAGGCCAACTTGTTTAAAGGGTTAAGAAACCAGTTTTGGTCGTTTTTGTTTTTAGGGTAAAAGAACTCAACACATATAGTGTACTCTCCTTCTTTTAGAGGTGTTTTATTCAACGCCAAACGCGAGTTGAAAGAATTGTTACTTGTTTTTATAATGTTAAAAGTGTAAGCCTTTTTATTGACACTGTGAAGGTTGGATGTAAAGTCTTCAACGGTAACAGAAGAAATATTGTTTACAGCTGAAACACCAACCCTTTGGGTTAAAAAACCTAAGTCATTCTTTTTATGGGCGTGCCCAGTTGTAATTGCGGAGGAGCCCACATATTTTTTCATTGAAGTAAGATTGACAGCATCTTGATCGCCGACAGGATTTGCGAGCTGTTTGATTGCATGGTCGTTCATGACAATGTCACCAGTAACGCTAGCTGATGACATATCCCCACTATCACCCTTTTCCCCTTTTTCACCTTTATCCCCCATAGCTCCTTTCGAACCCGCAGGTCCAGTTGCTCCAGTAGGCCCTGCGGGTCCAGTTGCTCCAGTTGGTCCTGTAGGTCCCGTTGCTCCCGCAGGGCCAGCAGGTCCGGTTGCACCTTGTGAGCCCGTATCACCTTTTAATCCTTTTTCCCCAGCATTGCCTTTATCTCCTTTGGGTCCTTGCGGGCCAGTATTGCCCCTTTCGCCTTTTTCACCTTTAGGGCCACGCGCTCCACTGAGTTGCGCCAGTTGGACCAGCAGGACCAGCAGGGCCGGTTTCCCCTCGGATTGAAGTAGACTCTTCATGTGTTTGAGTTGCACCCGTCGCACCGTTAATAAACCCCATCTCTATATATTTTCATCAAAATTTTTAAGTGTGGTTTTTTTTGGTTTGTCGTGGTATAAAAAAGAATATTTAGCATCGGTAGCCCTTTCAAGCAGCTCTCTGTCAATTCCCAATTCATCAGCAATACGGTTATTTTCTCTGGGAAGAAAGTTGAAAATGCAAAAGTGGCTACAATTATCTCGGATGTTTTTGGGGACCTTAAAATAGCTTTGAGAAAGATAAATGACGCTGCAATTGCGGTGGCGACCGTTGATAAAATAATCGATAATGTCGTTTTGGTTGCTTTCACAAACCATGTCATCGAAAATTACAATCTTTTGATTGTCAGTGGACAGCGTTTCCAAAGGAATAACATCGTTGGCGCCTTCAATAACATTATAGCCAGCCACAGGATTGACTCTTGTGTCGAAATCATCAATCATATATTGGTACTTGTCTTGATGCAGGTTCTTAGCGCAAAGGTAAATTTTGTCGTAGACCAACAGCCTGTAAAGCATATGCATGAGAATATTTGTCTTACCAGAGTTGCTTGGCCCGCAAATAAGCATCCGAAAGGTATCTGCTGGCATACAAGGGTGCCCCCGCTTGTAATTACTTTTTGTAGTCAAACTGGGGTCGTAATTGGGAATTTTCATTTTTTTCTGTTATATATACGGCAAAAATATGTCCATGAAGAAGTGGCAAAAACTTGTCAGCGAAAAGGCTGAAGTTGAGCAGCAGAACGACAAAATCCTCGCGGCAATAAAAAATAACAAAATCAATAAAGGGTTTAGCCTGGTTTCAGGTGAGGATTTGTTCAAACCTATCACATCGCGGCTTGACAAACTCCAAGTAGGGGCGGCACCAAAAGAAGAGGAGGAGCAGATCCCAGACTATGGTATGGATGAGTTTGATTTAAACAACCCCTTCGACGGAGATTTTAATCCGGATGCGGAAACTCCACCACCTACACCATCACCATCACCAACACCAACATCATCACCACCACCATCACCAACATCATCACCACCATCACCAACATCAACACCGTTGCCACCTTTGGCTGAAGAGGAAGAAATGGAATTAACGGAAGAAATGGAAGAAGAGCAACCAAGTAAAAGTGGGGTAAAACCCCAACCAAGTAAATGGGGCCCAGCAAAAGAACCAGTTATCAGGGGATCAGAGTCGGTTGACCTGCAGACACTGAGCAGCATGTTAACAAAAAATAAAGACAATCCGAACTATGTTGTAAAAAGCAAAAAATCAAAATTCTACGGCTACACATTGGAAGACATAAAAGAGGCAAGAAATGAAATTCTAGCCAGGAGACAAGGGCAGTTTATGCCCCCCGCCGATTGGACACCCCCTCCACCTGATGAGGATGAACTTGAAAGAGAAATGGAAGGAAGCGGAAGTGTTGATCCAAACGCTTTGGTTGAAAGGCTACACATAAGCTTGGCGTCTATACAGGCGGGCAACACTTCACTGAAGCTGAAAAAACAGGTCCAGCAGATGTTAGGGTTGCTGGTAAAGCTAAAGGAAATAACACAAAAAGAAGCCCACAAAATTTTGAGTAATATTATATAAGCAACATGTCAACCCATTTTCATTTCAACCTGTTGCTCGACTCGCAGCTGGCCAAACAAAACAACGCCAACAGCAAGTCACATGACTTTACAATTAACTTTGACCCGCCAATCGCTTTAGAACCCTTCAAAAAGTACAAGGCGGCGTTAAATGAGCTGGTATCTATGTCTTATTCGTGGTACAATATCGCGAAACGGTACAACAACAACGAATTCAAATGGCGGAAAAAAACAGAGAACTGGAAAACCGTGACAATTCCGGATGGAATGTATGATTACAACGGTCTCAACACCACCATTCAGGCACTAATCGGAAGAGTGGATCCCAAGGATGAAAAATCCAAGTTTATTTTTCAGCTGTATTTTCACACCACAACATATCGGGCGGTCATTCTGTTGCAAGACGGCTACGAGCTTGACCTAAGTGGAGGTGAATTCGCCGCGTTGCTGGGTTTTGACAAGAAAACAATAGACGGAGCGAACAATAGGAGCGACCGCGTGCCAAATATAACAAGAGGTGTCGACTGGATCTACATCCATTGTGACCTCATTACAAGGGCTGTGGACAACATCGGGGGTGACGTTATGTTCTCTTTTTCAACCGCTGAACTCTCCGTCAGCTACCCCTTTTCAAAAGAGCCCCGCCGCCTCCTGTGGCACCCGGTGAACGAAAACAGAATCAATGCGATAAATATCAAAATCACGGACGGACGCAACAACATTATAGATCTGAATGACCAAGACGTGGCTTTAAGTATCATCATTGAAGAAGAAAAAGAAAAAGAAAAATAATTTACACATAAGTATAATAATGAATCATCCGAGCGAGTGGGCGAGATATTATGACGCGCCAAACGGAACATATAGATACAGACACAAAGGTACGGGGGTTGTAAGAGACACCCTGATGAATATAGGAAAGCGGTTCAAAAAGAAGGTCACCCGTCAGACGTTGAAGAAGGCTGTAAATGAAGCCTCGAAGCAAATGCTGAAAAAAGCCGCAGAAAAAGCAGAAGAAAAAGCGGCTGACAAGATACAAGCGGTTTTGCGAAGTGGGGTATCAGCAACTAAGTTGCAACCCACACCAAAGAGTAAAAAGACTCCAAGTGTAAAACCCAAGTGTAAAAAGACTCCAAGTGTAAAACCTAAGGGTAAAAAGACTCCAAGTGTAAAACCTAAGAGTAAAAAGACCCCACCACAGAAACTTAGTACAGAGTCGAAACAAAAACTGAAGAAGATGCTAAGTGGGGCACCTAAAACTAAACTAAGCGGGGATTCACGGAAAAAGTTGAACCAGATTTTAAACGCGGGTCGGGCTGCAAGGTTGAAAGTAAACCAATTGATAGCGGAAAATTAAAATAATTTTTTTAAAAGATATATAGGACGCAAGATGTTCAGAAGCCACAGGCATTTGGAAAAAACAGAGTATGTTCGTATCGGGTTAGACAAACCGATCACTATCCCGGGTAACAATCAGCACCAGGTAAAAACAAACTATAAATTCACACTCACCGACCGAGACAACTGGTTTGACTGGTATAACGCCTACTTCCGGGCTGATTTCACTTTTGAGGCAACCGCGGATGGCGGGGTAGTTGCAGCAGACGCCCGGTCAGCACCCATTAACGGCTCATTTTCACTGATAAACAAACTTGCGGTAAAATCATCGGGCAAAAACATTTACAACGTAAACAACATTCACAAGCTCATATTTATCAAAAACTTGTTGGATTTTTCTGATGACTTTGCGAGGAGCGCAGCGAAAAACCAGTTTTGGTATTTGGACACAACGAATAGCAATGTAACGGCCGTCGCGGCCACCAACCAAGGAATCAGACAAAGGGGCTTGCTTGCCCACGCCGGCCTCACGGTTGAAACCCTCATACCGCTTAACAGGTACTCATTCTTCGAAGAGCTGAGTGACAAGCTTCTTCCCCCCATGCAGATGGAGTTCGAAATTGAGCTACAATCGGATGCAGAGCTGATTTGGCAAAACGATGGCACCAATCGCAGGATAGTGGTGAGAAACTTCGAGCTGTGGGTTCCAATGCTGCGTTTCACCAGCGAAGGGCAGAGCCTCGCAAACGAAAACTTTTTGAAACCTCAGAAATGGACGTACCTAAATGAAATGATCCAGCCCAGCAGCAGCCGGCGTGACGCTTTCGGTTCGTGGCAAATAAATCCCGGCATTAAAGACGCTAAACATGTTTTCATTTTCATACAACAGTCAAGGAAAAAGGACGCCTTGACTCAAAACCCCTACTTCTTTGACACCTTTGACATTGACGGAGACAATTCAGCCAAGCTAGCGACCTGCCGGCTACAGTACGGCTCTTCACAGTACTATCCGGAGCTGGACTACGACGAAAACTTCAAACTGCGCATTCTTAATGACTTAATGAACTACCGGTACCGCAAAAACGACTACAACACCGGGGTTCAGCTTCAGCCCAACAACTTCAAGGATTTATACCCAATACTCTATTTCGACCTACGTGAAAACAAGGATAACATGACCAACGACCCGAAGCAGATGGTTTTCCACTACAGGCTCAACGAGGCGGCCAACGCGCAAGACTACACCATTTATGCAGGAATTTTGTACGAGTCCGAATTTGTTCTCAAGCAGGTGGGTAATGAGCTGGTGATGATGTAGTGGAATTGGCTACTCACGCGCTGAAAAAAGAATGTTTGGAGGTGGAGTTGCTGATACCCCAAAGTGAAATAATTTTTGTATGAAATATAAGAAATGACGACTTACTATCCGCACAAGATTTCACTTTCAGACGGGCAGAAGGTAAGCCTCGCGCGAGCCTTTGGGTCAGGAAAAGCAGTTACGCTCAGATTTAAAAACGAGGCTATAACCGGCGGTAGCGACACTTTGCACTTGACCGCCAGGCAGATCAAAAAAATAGAGCGCGCTATCAAAAACAAAACGGGCGTGGACATAGACATGAGCAAGACACAAATCAGACATGTGCGCAAACACGGGATCAGCAACTCAGGATCAGGCATGCGGGTAAATCCCCCAACAGGTGGAAAGGGAATGCGCATCAACCCTCCACCATATATACGCCCGCCACCATTTATTGGTTCTTGGGGTGACCAAAAAAAAGCCCGCCTTCGTTGATGTCCCCTTAACTGATTATGACTTGCAGCGATGGTGCCAATACTTGAAAATCCCCATCAAAGGTATATTTGCGAGAGACGAGATCCACGTGAAAAACCACTCCCCTTGTATAATCAACATGGATGATCTTGGAGGGCCAGGCACCCATTGGGTATGCTGTTGGGGATCAGCAACTGAGTTGCTACCTGAATACTTTGACTCTTTCGGTTTACCCCCACCCGCGGAATGGGAAATTGAGTTGATTCTCGAGGGCAAACAGACCTTTCTTCGGAATGACAACCAGCTTCAGTGGGAATTCAGCGTGCGCTGCGGCTACTACTGTTTGCTTTTCCTGAATGAGCGTAACAAAGGACGGTCGTTTCGAGATATTTTGAGCATGTTTTCTGAAAATACGCGCGCCAACGAGGCTGTGGTGAAGGATTATTTTACACATAATGTATAAGTGGGGTATCAGCAACTGAGTTGCTCCCCACACCCCAGTGAATTTTTGCTAGTTATATAGGATGGATGTTTACTGTGTGAAAGAAAAGCGCTTCACACCCAATGTGGTGGGAAGTGAAAAAATTACAACCGCAAAAAACGGCAGAAGACTGCTTAAAGTAAAATGCGCCAGCTGCGGCATTACCAAGACAAGATTCGTTTCTAATAAAACGCAAAGTGGTGCTGCTCAAGAAGGAGGTAATATTTTAGATCCAATATTTAAGTGGACCAGAAGTGGTTTACCCAAAAAGAAGAGAGAAGAACTTGCACGCGCTGAAAAAAGAATGTTTGGAGGTGGAGTTTTTGATACAGTTGGAAATACAGCAGCTGAAGCTTTCTTTGAGTACGGAGTTCCTTATTTAGCAAAGCAAGGTGTGAAACAAGGAAGATACTTTGCAAGCGAGTTTTTAAGACAACCAGAGTATCAGAAGAAGTTAGCCAATAAAGCCAAACCAATCGCGAGAAAAGCTGTTAATTACACAATTGATGCTTTGTCTGGGGATTTGTTGACTAAAGCCTCAAACAGATTAAGACCAAAAGATATGATGAAAGGTGGGTGTCACACAGTGGCCCACAGTTGAAATGATTTATAATTATTATATAGGGATGGAGGTATACTGTGTGAAGGAAAAGCGTTTCACACCCAACGTACCGGGAAGCGAAAAAAACACTACCACAAAAAATGGTAGAAGGCTGCTTAAAGTAAAATGCGCAAGTTGTGGCATCACCAAGACACGATTCGTTTCTAATAAAACGCAAAGTGGTGGTGGTAATTATGATATGAGAATTTATGCGGGTAATAGAGTAGATGACCCAACAAACCCTCTTTACCAACGTGGTGGGGCTTTTGATTTGCATAAAGCTATTGGCAAGCTGCCTAAGCCAAAAAAGGGGTGGACACTTCCTGGTCATAACTACACAGGGCCGTACAATCCCCTTGAAAAACAGCTTTCTTATGACCCCAAGACGGGAAAGATATTAAAGATTTATCAGCAACCCACAGGCGCCACAGACGCAGTTGCAATGCAGCATGATGTTGATTATGCTGTCTGTGCAGGCAAGAAAAACGAGAAAGGCTGCAAACACGCTGCAGACAAAAAAATGGTGAAGGCGCTTGATGCTATTCCCAAAAACAAACGGCAATGGGGTCACGCCGCGGCGCGCAACGCAATCAGCTCGAAGCAAAAAGTAGGATTGGGTGTCGGTGAAACGATCAATAAAAAGATCGGCGAAAAAATTCCAGGCTTTCAACCGGCTCAAGATGTGGCTGCTGCAATCATGGCTGTCACAGGTGGTGATAAGGATTTGTTTAAAAAGTATTGGAGTGGTGACATCGCAAAAGGTGCCTTTAACACGAAAACCGGTCTGTTCAGCAAAAAGTTTTGGACACACCCTAAAAATACAACTGGGCCATGTAATCGGGTTGTATATAAAAATGGAAAATGGCATAACCAATATTGCGATTAGATTACACATTTTTTAAACACATATATAGGAAATGGATTCTACATCAAAATACCGGCTGGCTGAAATAGAAAAGATGAAAAAAAATCTTGAAAACCAGTTGGCGCATTACTACCAAACCTCAGCCAAGTTTAGACGGTGGCACACGCGTTGGCAAACAGTATGCGGGTTAACAGGCGGAGTTGCTGCCATTCTTACAGGCTCTGGGCTGGGCGCTTCACTTTCTGCGGTTGGCATTGTTGTTGGCGGGCCTTTAATCGCAACTGGCCTCTTGTTTTCATTGGTGTCAACCTCCAGCATTGGCGTCGTCAAATTTTTCCTGCGTAAAGCGAAAAAACACAAAAAAATGGAGACTTTGGTTGAAGCTACGCTGAGCTCAATCAACTCTCTCATATCAACCGCTCTTGATGATGGTGAAATCTCTGACGGCGAGTATCAAGATATTGAGAAAAAGTACAACACCTTTACTACTGCAAAGACAAAACTGCAGTTTTCAAACCACACTGACGGCGGGGTAAAGGTTAACAGAACATCAAAGACAACTTCTGTTTAATCGTGGGGTGTTTGCCTCCAACCACCATTCGTTGAAACTTTTTTCAGCTTTATTTCTGGTTTGTACCATCTTCGGCAATCTTTTCGTGAGTTTTCCCAGTATTGCATTTTTCTCCGGCCAATCGATTGATGAGACCTTTTGAAAATAGTTGTATAAAAAACAAACGTAGTTACACGACCCGGGGTAGCAACTCAGTTGCTGATTCCGCTTGAATTGGTGAATGACATTACCCAAAAAGGTCAGCCCCATATTGTCACCGACCTGATCTACAGAAATGCCGACTTTTTTTAGTACCGCAAGTAAATACCATAATTTGAGGTGGTGTCTCATCTCTTCATGGGGCTCATCCGGCAGTGGGGGTTCCCATGAGTAAAAGTCAAGCTCGATTTCCGGTTTGATTTCTTTTATTAACGCTTCCTGCTCTTCCAACAACATTTTTTCCAGTTGTTGCCTGTGGGGGTTAGGTACGCGAAGTTTTGTATCCATGTATATATGTCCGCGCATAATTATTTAAATGGACAGAAAATTGGCGCGGCGTTACTACAGTCCGCAGGGTTACTGGAAAGGCATTTCTGCCATTAAAAAATTAGCGGTCGCTGCGAAGGTTCCTGAAGTTGTTGCCAAAGAATGGTTGTTCAAACAAGCGCTCTGGCAGATTTACCTCCCCGCACCGCGCTACATTCCTCGTCTAAAATTCGACGTCCCTACGCCCAACAAAGTGCATCAGGCAGATCTTCTTTTTCTGCCACACGACAAAGTGGGCCGTAGCACTTACAAATACGCGCTTACTGTTGTTGATGTTGCCAGCAGATTCAAAGAAGCTCAGCCTTTAACTTCTAAAAACTCTGATGAGGTTGCCAAAGCTTTTAAGACAATTTATACACGTGGACCTTTGAAATGGCCGCAGATGTTGCAAGTTGATCCTGGGCGTGAATTTATGGGCGCTGTTACAAAAGAAATGGAAAATCACAAAACTTCTATCAGACGTGGCCACCCTGAAATTCATAGAGACCAAGCTATTGTTGAACGTTTCAATCGTACCTTGGCTGAGCGTTTGTTTGGCCACCAGTACGCGGTTGAAATGCGTTCACCTGAGGGTCTGCGGTCTACTGTGTGGGTAAAAAGGCTTCCCAAAGTTGTTTCTGCTCTGAACAACCAAGTCACTCGATTGATTGGTATGAAACCTGCTGCCGCAATCAAGAAAAAAAATGTTTATGCGGAGCCATCAACTAAATATTTGAGACCCGTTGGTTTGAACGAAAAAAAGCTCCCCTCCATCGCTATGGTTCGGTATTTGTACGAACCTGGTGAGCTTGAAGGTGGGACAAAAAGAGCCACTGATCCAATCTGGTCTTTGGATGTTTATAATATTGAACGCTCTTTTTCTAAACCGAATCAGCCTGTTCTCTACTATTTGTCTGACGGTCCCAAACGTGGCTTTGTACGTGAAGAACTGCTTGTTGTACCTCCAAACACACAATTACCTCCGGCTGTGAACTAAATATGATATTCGATTGGTTCGGTGTGTATGCCGTCTGGCAAAACCCAGCGTTTGTCATAATACGCGCTCAACCCCAGCTTCTCCTGTTCGTAAGTTACTATTTTTCCATCCCGCATCCGAAACCCTCTGTTTGTTGCCATATCCTTGTTTCCTTCTAAAGCTGCCTTGAAACGATGCCAGTTTATTTCGTTTTGGTTCTTTGACATACCTTTTGTACTTAGCTTCTTTTTCACTTCTTGATTGTTTGTAATATGATCTGCATAATAACATTTGGAGCACAGCGCTATCATCCGCTCCCCCGCAAACTCCTGCTTAAACAGACCAGGTGTTCTCCCACTCCACTTGTTCCATGCCAACCAATTCTTTTTTTCTTTCTCGAATTCTTCTCTCAGCTCCGGCTTTACGATGTCTTCCAGCTTTTTTCCTGATATTGCCATATAGTTGCTGTCCGTGTCCATCTGGATCAGCTCGAAATCTTTTCTGTCGATGTACCTGTCCAAGAAATCATAATAAAATTCTAACATCCGCAGCTTGGCCAGCTGATATACCGAGATCCCTATCTGAAAAGGTCTTCTGATTGTTATCCGCGGTTTCCGGCTTTCTAATTCATACGCCGTGCCGATTTCATCAAGTTTGGCGAAATACGCGCTTCTCAGCGCTCTGTCTACCACTTTCTCATCTTTTGTGTAGATTACGTTTGTTTGCCGTTCCAACGCTTCAATCAGCTTTCCATACCCGCTGTTTCCCAACAGTTTGAATATATCCGCCAGCAGTGCTTTGCTTTTTTCTACATCTCCTGTCCGGCGCGCCTCCGTGACTTGTTCCACAAACCAGGGGAAGATCTTTTTCGGTGTGTAGTCAATTGTCCGATACACCTTTGTTATTTCCGCCCCGTGATTTATGTACCATTTCAACAGCGGTGCATATAGTAGGATCCTCTTCGCCGACATTGCTCCCACGAGTTTTCTCCCGTCTCCGCGGTTTCTGCCTGTTTTCGTCAAGTATTTGATCATATGCTCGGGTACTGCTTTCGCTGGCACCACTTTGTTGTAGAAGAATGGGCACATTTCCTCGAACTTCGGGTGTAAGTGCTTCGGAATCTCTATGTCCACTTCCGCAAACCCAAACCAGCTACCTTGTTTTAGATTTTGTGTTAACTCCAGGGGCATTACCATATCGTCGTCGTGGTGTTCCACCCTTTCTTTTCCACAAGGCATATCTCTTAACATTGTTGAAAGATACAGCGCGTTGGCATCGTATCCCAGGATGTTTTGGCACAGTTTCGCGTCCTCATATTTATGTGACCTTATTCTGGTTTTTCCCACTTCATGATATCTTGTGAATACCAAGCTCGGACCTCCAACAACAGCTTCTTTTAACATCTCATACGCTTCTTTACTTGGGGCGTACAGTTGCGCTTTGCGTTCTATTGCGCCCTTTAACAAGTAATGCAAACTCACACCTGGTATGCTGACTGCGTCTTTCATGATGTCGATCCCCTTCTCTATGTAGAAGTTTTTCATTTTTTGCAGCGCCTCTAACCCTGGGGCTACATCTTGATTGTTATAGTATTCCACCCAGTCTTTGAAGGTTTTCATCCCCTCTTCCCAGAACTTCTGTTTGCATTCTTTCCATTCTGTCAGTTTTAATGGAAAGCCCCCTTTCAATTTTGAGTACCAATCTGGGTAATCCGGCAATCCTGGGTAATCCAGCTTTTTTATTTCGTCAAACCACTCGTATGGGAGCCATGATTTTGTTGTTTTACATTCGTACGCTTCCACCCATTTCGCGTAGCTCGTTCCTGGGCCGAGGTAGTTCATTATGTCTAGAAAACGGAAGCCTGATGTCAGTAAGAACATTATTTTGTTGCTGTTCTTCGCCACTCTGACTTTGCTTGCTGTGTCCGCCAGCTTTTTTACGAAGTGTTCCTTTATTAGATTGAGATCGTATTGCCCGGAGTTGAAACCCAGTACAGGGACCTGGTCGCACCATTCTTCTATTTTTTTCCTCTGGTCTTTTGGCAGCAGGTCTACATCCGCTGGCATAAATTCATCTCTTACCTGTTTTCTTATGTTTTTTCCACGCCTTTCTATCTCTTCTGCGAACTTGCGGATCAGCTCTGCGGAATCTTTTTCACAGATGTGGGTCACCTTCCCCACTTTTTTTCCGTCTTGCGTGATGGTGGTTTCAAAAGTGTCGCCGATGCTTACTGAGACTGGGATGTGTACGTTTTCGATTGTGAGTGATTTTGTCGGCTCTTTCCGCTGATTTTTATCTCCGTATGCCTCAAAATCGTACAAAATTGCGTGTGGATAGCTTTTTGTCTTTGCTTCTGGGAGTTCTTCCACATATTTGTCTCCGACTTCGCACGCCCAACACTCTATCACTTTGTATCCTTTCTTTCGGAGATATGCCGTTTTTCTCTTTGTTGATTGAAAGAGTTCTTCTCTTGTTCTTCCACAGTGTTCTATTACTTTGTCACGATCGCGGAAACATTTTGGGCATCCGTGCCAGTAGCATCCGTGATACTGTAACACCAGCTTGTTTTTATGGTTGTACCCATCAACTGGTCTGTTTTCTATCCATCGCTCTCCTCCGTGACCTGACATTGCGTGGGCTATTGGGATTTTCCAGTGCTTTGCCACGTACTCCAACCACTGTATTGATTCTTTTGAGGCTTTATGCCTCGGATAAAACGCTTTCTGGTAAGCTGACTGTGGCGCTTCCACCTTTTCTCCTGGGCAATCTATTACAGTTTCCCCTTGGGCACATCTATCTGCGTGACGTTGAAGATTGCAAGCTTTTGTGAATCTTGCGTGGCAATGGTTGCATTCGTAATTTTTCGCTAACTTTGTTATGTCTTTTATCAAAAACGCGTGCTCCCCGTAAATTCCTATTGTCATTATGTTTTTTAACTTCGATGACGGGTTTCTTGTCAGATGCCATACTACTTCTTTTTCGTCTACACGCTCTGGTATATAAACTCTTATCCTGAGCCAGTTTGAGACAGTGTTACCCTTATTTAGATGCATTTCTACTTTTTCCAATTCATCCAGGGAGGTTTTTACACAGTTGATCGGTGTTTCGCGGAGCTTGAAGAAACTCTTGGCCAGACTGCGTGCTGCTTCTGTGCTTCGATCTGGTCTTGCTCCTTTGTGCACGGCGATACAGCGCCATAAACACAGGTTATCTCTATACGTGTCCAGCGCCACCATTGCTTGTTTTTGCCCCGTGTTTGCTTGTTTGCGCAGCCAGTCTGGTAATGGGCCTGTTCCCAACAACGGTTGACGGTCCAGCACAACTCTTACATCTACTGCGAAAAAGTGGTCGAAGACCCATTTTGTGTTTGGCCTTTCGATTGTGTCTACTTCCAACCGTGTTGCCTCCTTTTCTCTTATCCATTTTTCCACTTCCTCAAGTTTCTTCATCCTTTGCGAGCGCTTTTCAGCTTGGTAGAAGGTTAGAAAGGTTCCGTCTTCGATGTTGCGCAAATTTATTGCGAAATTGTAATATGTGAAAAATGATGTCCGCACGTTCTCTCTTATTTTACCCATGAATTTTGCTGTTTGGTCTTTATTCAGGTCTCTTATGATGCGCCATCTCTTGTACCGCCTCCCGCTTTTCTCTTCACCCTCGAATTCCTTGTCTTCAAACAGATTCATAATCTCATTCTGGTAGTCTGTCACATTTCTTATGTTATTCGGTTGAATGGGGTCGAATTGTCTCAGAAGTTGTTCTCTTCTTTTCCTTTTTCTGGGTGGCGGTATCGGTTGGTAAGGTTTTGGTTTTAATGGGGTTTTTAATCGCTTCTTTGTGGTTTCTGGAATTGTTTCTTCTAACACATTCTTTATTATCTTTTTCACTGCGGGTGCGTTTTCTGAAAGAAGTTGCGATAAATACTGCAGTTCTGCGGGGTCTATTTTCGCAAGTTCTTCTTCAAGAGATTCCAGATCGACATTTTCAAAGGAGCTGAGGTCTGTGCTGTCCATAGTATATAATTGGAAAAATATTTTTAATAATTATTAATTGTTGTTACCTTACTGTTGTGTTCCTTTAAATGGGTGCTCCTTTTGATTTGGGTTTGATCTTGTAAGTAGTATAGTAGGAGTCTGAATAAAACTACCGAGTAGGACCTAAAATAATTCACCTCTGCACCGGGACTTAGTCAGGGACTAAATCGGGACACGCGAACTTGTGAGCGTGTTTTGATTTGATGTCCCTGACTACTAGTCCCGGCAAGAGGTGAATTATGTAGGTTCGCCCGAGGTGGTTTTATTCAGACTCCTACTATACTACTAGTGGTAATGATCGTATCTATAGGCGTTCCCTGTAAAGAAATCGGACCGTCGTTATCTTTGGTTTTAATCAAAATGGCGAAAATTTGGGAAAATCTTGCTGCTCTGTACGGCGCGAAGTGCAGAGTGCCCACAAATTTTATTCGATAGGTTTCTAGACTGGTATTAGTACTTTCGAGATACAATAGACTTGACTTCTGATCAGGTCCCACATTCGAGAAAATCGCTTTCAACTACAGGTATGTTACGTGTCACGCATTCCTGAGTCCGTTAGGAAGTGTTTTTGAAAATTCATAACTCAGTCAAAATTTGAAAGAATACAATTGTTTAACCGTTAGAGTATAGAAGAAACATAAAACCTTGATATATAAAATATTCAGCTTGTTTGGTTAAGGAAATACGCTTTGGCAGCGACCGACACTTAATGCTAAATTATGGAGTCTTCAAATGCAAATTGGGTGGTTTTGAGGTTGCAGTGAAAACCGCCTCGCAAAAAATAAAAATAAAAGATTTGATCCAAATAAATGTGATATTTGTTCATGGGATATAACGGTCGACTTTCACTGAAAATATTAGGGAAATCGATGAAGGTCCAAAATTTGCCTTATCCGCTGTTACGCGGACAGCCTCTTAATAATTTCATCCAAAACCATCCAACAAATTTTTTTCTACTATACCAATTGTCAAAAAAAATTCTCAAGCAACCAAGAAATCAAAATGTTTGCAGTGCCTTGAAACATGGAATGTTAGCGTTGCAAAAACAGCCAGTGAAGATACTTGTCAGAAGCAAAATTAATTTGGAACAAGGCCAAAAAACACTTTTGGATCAGGATTATACATTTCAACCAAACTTACAAAAACACATCTACAGTACATGAGTGTGGCAAGAATCACATTCAACCCAGGAAATTTGATCATCCATCATATGAACAGTGTTTGAATGAATGAGCATACTTAGGGCCTCTTTACATGAAAGCCGAGTTAAGTTTCGTCCCGGGATGAAAAATTTTTCATTTACATGAGCGTGTTCATCCCGGGATGCCGGGACGTATTTCGTCCCGCCTGAGTTGAGTTCATCTCGCCCAAGTTGAGTTCATCTCGCCCGTGCTTACAGTATTTTGGTCCTGCGGTATTCCGCATTAGTAAACAAAATGGTGCCTCGAAAGGCTTTCGTTTATACTTTTGCCATTCTTAATACTGTTCTGTCGAGCATCGCTGTATTGTTACAATTACATTCAGCGCTTCTGTTGCAGATGTTTAGTCAGTACAAGCAGCAACAGACGCTGATAAGAGTTTTAACAGTGAAACATAACAAAGCACTGACAAGGCAAAGATAATTGAGGTTCCGGGCTGTTCGTCACAGACGTAGGATTTGGGTAAGCCCTGGAAGGACTGCAGTATGGTGGAACAACTTAATCGGTGGTAAAATGGCTGCCAAAAGACCGCATGGTTTTTGGCATGCGCAGAAACAATCTTGCTCCAGTTCCCGATCGATCGTCCCGGGATGGAAAACAAACAGCATTTACATGAACATTTCATCCCGGAAAGACTGTTTACATGGCGTTTTTCATCACGTTTCATCCCGGGATGACATTTTATCCCGGTGCTCAGGACAGGGATGAAATCATCCCGGGATGAGTTCATCCCGGGACGAAATCATGTAGACAGCAACAAGAAAATGACCAGACACCGAGATGAATTCATCCCGGGACGAAAGTCATCCTGGGATGAAAACTCTCATGTAAAGAGGCCCTTACATGTACATCTAAGACATAACTGTTAGCTTGATTTTGCTGAGTTTCCAGTCCTCATCATTCAACATTTAAATTAGCATGTGAGCAGGCTCTCGGCTTTGGACACAGCACGATTTTGGCAGCGCAAAAAGATGCACTTTTTGGTGAGTGAAGCCAGCCACTGAGTCAGCAAGTAAAGTGAGTCTGTGAGCAGCGAGAAACAAGAGCCTGCACAAAAGCCACCGAGTTTTGAATACAATGTGTTCGCCTACAAATGCAGCATCCGTGAGTGGAAACATGCGTTTTGTTCAGGAAGTAATTTGTAAACTTTTGATCGATTTGAACCATCTAGTAGAATTAAAACGAGAACAGGAACAGGCAGTGACTTGTCTTCTAGAAGGAAGGCATGTTTTCGTGGTAATGCTGGATATTGGAACAGTTTTATCTTGCTGTTCACAGGCTCATGATCACTTTGCTCGCCAAAAATCGCATCTTTTCACACTGCCAAAATTGCACTGCCCCTGAAGCAAAGAGCCTACTCGCAGGCTACACTTAAATATAATTACTTTCCTTTATATTTCTGAAAATTATTAAACCACTAAAACATCACAGTGACATGGAAAAAAGTGCAAACAACTAACTCACCACATCCATTCAAAGACTGGTTTCCATGTCCTCTTTCTGGTATGGATGTGTCTGTTTCCGTTCTCCTCTGGAATACACAGGTCCTTAAAGACAAAATAAAAAAAGCCACTTTTATTTCAAGTAAGTTGCATGTAGTAGGCGTAATGGCTTGTGTATTAGTCTCTGGATATGGATGTTGAAGATTTCTTAAAAGGCATTGTCCTGTGGCATGTTCATGGGCAGGACATTGTACTTCTAACTCACAGTGTCTCTCTCCACCCCAGGAGGGCTACTAAAAAAAATTTTATGTGGCGAGGCTCTGCCCCGACATCCAAACCCTACCGTTTTATATACCATTTTTGACAGAAAAGACACCCCTTTCTTCTTGATATACATGCACCATACCTACAGAAGGATTACTACATCTCTTTTCTTAATTTTGCACTTGAATAACCCCATCAAATAGTTGAATGAATCGACTGTTCAGTGAGTCTGTTTGAGATATTTTGAAAGGCCCTTTTAAATACCTATTGACAGTTTTCTCTTACTACCCTTTTGTATACTCTAACTCCTGAAATTGCTAACCTTGAATATACCTAGAGCTTGAAAAGGGTACCCCTTTCAGGTGGAGCTACGGTGTCAGGAACGGTGTATTGATCAAATATCCCAGGCTACCTTTCAGGAATGTTATGTGCACTTGTTTCTGACAACCTTTCTTTTCCGAATGTCCTAACCACTAGGCCATGTTGCTTCCAGGTCAATTGACATTCACTGAGAGTAGAAGTTGTCAAACACTATCACGTGCACACATACTTTAATGTGCACATTTTAGTACTTTAACACTAGAGGCATACCTTTCTACTCTCAAACAACATAGAGTGATGCTGGATGGCTCTGGAGAGCAGGGATGGCGCAGTGGTGAGAGCTCTCGCTTCCCACCAATGTGGCCTGGGTTCGATTCCCGGACCCGGCGTCATATGTGGGTTGAGTTTGTTGTTGGTTCTCGTCCCTGCTCCGAGGGTTTTTCTCCGGGTTCTCCGGTTTTCCTCCCTCCACAAAAACCAACACTTCCAAATTCCAATTCGATCGGGAATTCGAGGGCCACAGGTTTGTCAGTCGCAAGACTGTTATGTGCTACCCTCGTTAAACATAGTTGATTTTTATTTTAAAATAATTCAGATTACTCACCATGAATTTCAACTCCTCTGTTTTAACACATTCCATCTGGCTTAGTTTAGGTCTGCGCATCGACACTGCATGGTCACTTTGGTCTTAAGCATTCCATCTGGTTTGGTTTTAATTTCTTGGTCTTTTCTCTTCCAGGTTCTTAAAGATAGGAAAGCAGCTGTTTTATCTCATTTTGTACAACATGTACACATGCACAAGTGAATGCACAAGAGCCTATTTAAAACTACAGGTCCAGTTATATAGTTACACACTAAAAAACAGTGCCTGACCTAGCTAACAACTCCCCCCATCCCCCTTGAAGCACCAGCCCTCTTTGTTGAGCATTTAAATGATCCACTGTCTTAAAAGACAGGAGCAATCATCACTTAACATCCCTTTTTGTAGCAACTCTGGCTCCTTGCTGTTTAAGTATCTGCCAGAATTAAACAAGTTGTTAGGCAAATGCAAGGGCTCAAAGTATACCTCATAATATTAATAGAGCAACATTACATGCATTTGCAGGCCACCTGAACCATGTAATATACCAGCAGTAAGATTTTTGCCGAGTCTTGTCCACTTTTATTCCAATCTATTAAATTATCATATTATTGATCATATTAGTGGTGAACAACAACTTAGACGATAGAGCATTTCTGTCTCAGAACTGTCGGTCTGATAGTTGCCCCTTGGAAATTTGATGTTCTTAAAAATAGCATATTTGCCCTCGAAGCTTTGCTTCTGAGGCTAATATTTGTATTAAGAACGTCAAATTTCCGCGGGGCAACTATCAGCTGATAGTTCCTCGACTGAAACACTCTATTGTTTAAATAAAATAATTCAGATCACTCACCATGATTTTTAATGCCACATTCCATCTGTCAAGGTTTAGTCTGTGCATCACTTACTGACATCAGTCTGTCTAAGGGGCATTTGGTACCTTCCATTTGGTTAAGTGATTTAATGTTGTGGTCTGTTCTCTTTCAGGTCCTGAAAGATATACATGTACATATTATTTCAAGCACCAGTCCTTCACTGGAGCAGCAAAATAAATGGTTGTGCTGCAGTGTAAATACACTTCAAAAATAGTTGGAAGTTACATGTATGACCTTGGAAAAACCTACACAAGACTTCACCTTGGTCGAATGTAAAAAACAAGAAAAGTACTTCAAAGATACATGTAGGGTTTTCATTTTCACTGTTCAAAGTTTGATACTTTACAATCAAGTGTTCTGCTGATTTACTAAATGTTTTGGAACTTTACTAAAAGAGTTTTAAGTGTTTGAAAAACAGTGAAATGTGGACTGCTTGCCAAAGAAGTTTTGTTCAGCTGCGGAACATTTGAAAAGTAAAGAAACTGGTTTATTTGAGAGAACATCAACTGAAAATATATTTACACTTAGTAGCTATTTTACATATCCTTATTGATGCTTCCACATTATCGTGAATGATTTTCCCCAAAATAGGAAAACAAAAACAGCCTCAGAATGTTGGATTGCTGTGAAACACAAAACTGACTTAATGACTTTCGTATAAAAGGGAGATGAGAGGGGTTTAGGTTGAGTGGCCAAGGATGGGGGAGGGGAGAGTCGGGTAGTCAGCCAAGGATGGGAGAGGGGAGAGTGAGGTAGTCAGCCAAGGATGGGAGAGGGGAGAGTGGGGTAGTCAGCCAAGGATGGGAGAGGGGAGAGTGGGGTAGTCAGCCAAGGATGGGGGAGGGGAGAGTGGGGTAGTCAGCCAAGGATGGGGGAGGGGAGAGTGGGGTAGTCATGGAAAAGCCCATGCAGATACGGGATTCCATTCCTTAATTTTGTCTTTGGCAGGGCTGTATACGTAGGACAGGGGTGAAGGAGAGAGAGAGAGAGGGGGGGGGGGGGGGGGGTCTAACTTCAAAATTCAATTCTAAAGGCCTGTTTGGACCCTACTTCATTGATAGGTATTTTAAGGTTCTTGTGGAGCTGTATAGTTTCAACGTTTTCGTCAAGAATTGTCATGTATTGGCGTATTTTTCAAGCACGTGTTTAGCTCAACTGCTCATCAAGTTTGGATAAAAAAAAAACAATTTATTAGCTACCTTCAATGACTATACGCTGTACCAAAGAAAAATTAAATAGCTTATACTGTGTACTTTGCTGTGCATAAGAACATTTTAAGTTCACAAAAATCATTTCTTTAGTTAACATCGTGGTTTCGTAAAGTTTAAAGTTGTATCTTACTCGCCAACTGGTCCCTTGGTCGTCGCAATATGTTTCAAAGTTCATGTCATTAAACCAACAAGAGATGCCCAAAACAGAACGCCTTGCTTGCTTTCCACGTCCAACTACGGTACTGCAACTAGACGTGCCATACGTTGAAAACTCACCAAAGAACTGGAAGATGTCAAAACTGTATTCACAGTCACTGAACGTTTACCAAAACTGCCGCCATCTTCCTTTGGTGCCAGATTCCTCCCGGCCATCTAGGAGGGTCTGGGTCCTAAGGCTCAACAGAATGAGAGTAAAAGGGTAAAGGGGCACTGTGGATGTCACGGGAATTTTTACGTTTTGGGGTGAAGACGTTCTTTTGGCTCGTCACGCAATCGTGTTGGGGAGGAAAGATTGCGTGACGAGCCAAAAGAACGTCTGTGTAGGAGGCTACCGTAAAATTCCGGTTATACGCCCTGGGCTTATACAACTTTCTTAGGGGGTTTCTAGGTGGGCTTATAAACTGAGGGGCTTATATGCGGGGGTTTTATAAGCGGAATTAAAAAACGTTTCGAAAAGAGCCGCAGCAGCGTTGATCTAAATACGTTTTTAAGATACAAATTCATAATAAAGCAACATTTAGCCCTGTTCAGTACTGTAATCCAGCAAATGGGGGCTTTGTATATCCGGGGGGGGGGGGGGGGGGAGGGCTTATAACCGGATGTATTTTTTGTTTCCAGGTAGATGGGCCTATAACAGGGAGGGCTTATAAGCGGGGGGGAGGGGGGGGGGGGCTTATAACCGGAATTTTACGGTAATTGAAAATGTGCTTAGTTAAAATGAAATGAAATGTTTTTTCATGTACACAGAATACTCCCAGAAAGTCAAGAGAAGGAAACTAATTTATTGATTTTCTCAGAGGGCGAATAAACCATAGTCAGTTGATTACGGGCAATTTTTCTACAAAACAAAGGAAAAACTTCAGCCTGATGTTTGCAAGTTGCAGCCATGCGCATCCTTGCGTTGCGCAGCCAAACACACGTAATTATAATCTCGGAGAACTGGTTGGGTAGTTTTAAGCGAAAATGAACCAGTAGTTTTGGGTCTCCTGTGATCAGAATGTCTTTTCGGGCTTTCAATTTCAAACAGTTATCCTCACAATTGGTGACAGTACAGTTTCCCTTTAATAAGGGCACAGCTGCTACAAGTCAAATATTAAAAGTCACCGCTAATTGTTAAAAGTGTATTCGGCATCTTTGGACACCGCCACGGGATGAATTACATGTACTTATTTTCTAATGTTTTTCTGTTGTTGTGTTTGTTTTATCAGCTAGATTGTCGATGATATTCTTCCAAAGAAACTCCTCGTAGAAAATGTGTAAACATTGTTTATAAACAACTCTTTGATCAAACCATAGTTTGTCAGTTATAATTAAAAAAGAAGTCATTAACCAACGGGATGCTGGATTTTACGTAAATAGAACGTCACGGCAATTTTCGGTTGTAAAACACCTGTTTAGATTGACAGTTTTTTTTTTGTCTTAAATTCGAATAGTACTCGCCTGTATGTGGAGTAGACTCTGTTGAATGAATATTTGGAAAAAAAATTCCATTAGTGGCTGTATAAATCGTAAAAGATGTTCATATCATCACCTTTTGTTTTAATAGACCTTTTTGAGTTTTACTCCACTTTGTTTTAATTACGCTAGCCTAAATTGTAGACTTCCTCTGGTGCGCGCGACCAGAGGAAGACGTCCAACCTCGTCCAAAGGGCTTCTCTCTACGAGGTTGAGGACGTCTAAAATTCCTTTCATTGCCGCGGCGCGGCGGTTTGCCGTCTTTCTCGTGACAAACCAAACAGTTCGGGGACAGTGAGAGGCGGCTGTTTTTTCAGACTAAAAACTACGTTTAGCTGTATAAATTTGGTATCAGGACGCACAGAAGGCCAAAAACACAAAATATTTATTTTTTAATCGACCTTTTTCTGAACCTTCATTAGATATTCAGTTAATGCAAAGGAAGAAAGGGCTGTTGTGTTTTACGTAAGCTATGATAATTTTGCAAAACCGCCAGTTTAGATGAGAAAATGTTGTATTGTATAAATTGTCATCGACAGACGTGACCGATAAACGAAAGTTTCTCCCTTATCCAATAATTTCTAAGGTCTTCTAATACAGATGTCATCCGTAATTAAAAAACCCATTTTCGGATGTCATTTATGCAAAGGAAATGCCATCGTTGAGTTATCTTGTTCACTAAGCAGCTGCAGAATATGCCTACGGCAAACTTTTATGATTCGTGAGTTTCTCCAGTTATTACATTTTTGTTTATTTTATAAACAAAGCGTTTACACGTCTGTAGACTGCGGGTTGATAACTAAAAGCTTTTTTTTAAAAAAAAAAAAAAAACCACGCGCTCGGGTGCTGCACATCAAAGAACGAAATTCAAAGACGAGGCGTCGATAACAGAGGTAAGACAGTTGAGGGGGACATTGGGTTTTGCTGAATTTCTGTATTTCGGTAATTTTAATCTTCAATTTCGGTATTGCGGTATTTTCCGCATTTGCGGGATGCGTTTTCTTAGCGTTTCATTCGACTGACAGCCATTATAAAAATTTATATCCTTCACGTTATTACGACCATTTTCGGCCTTTCGACCTTTCGTAACAACCTGCAGAAATAATGTTATTCTGTCACACGAGATAATGTACAACGTGATCATAATAAATGATTGCCGTACGTTGTTCAAACCCCGACTGTTTTGACATTGTTTTCATGGTCCCGCCGTGTGTTTTTACCTCTCTTTGAGCCCTCCTTACAACAAAACCGCCAGCTATGCTGTTACAGTGCGGTATTTTTCGTTTTTTTTCGCGGTATTGCGGTATTCAAGCCCCAATTTTTGTTTGCAGTAAAGCGGTGTTCAGCGCCCTTCAATTTCCTCCTCGTTGAGGTTTAAAAATTAATAACATCAAATAACTCAGTGACTCAAAAACCTTTAAGACCATCTCAGGCTGGTTTTTTTTTACTAGCTTATGCTTGTGCTCATGTCACTGTTATTCCTAGTGAGGGCATCATAAAAAGAATGAAAGCGTTTTTTCTTCTTCTACGTGCTTATGTTTGAGCGTTTGTTCTTAAACTCTTTTTTGTAAGAATATATTTTATAAAACACATATCGAGGCTGATAGAGTATGAGCGAAATTTCAAGAATATTTTAAGAATATACCCGAAGCTGAGATTTTGAAAAGAATATAATTTTGTGTGTTGAAAATTTGTAAATACAATACAAGTATTTGTTTTTAACAAAACCGCGTAAAATTCTTCCTTTCTCTAAACGGCAAAACTAGCCAATAAACTAAAAAAACCTGCGCACTGTACGTTGCTAATGACAGTTCGATGAACGGTACATGTTATACACATGTATGGTTTTCAGATGGGATACAGATCTAGACACCAAACATTTGTAATTGATACCCCAATACATTCTAAAACGGATATGTCATGAGAATATTCACAAGAATATTTTCAGCCTAAAATCAGCAGAAAAATAAGAAAATTCAGCCTGGGCCGGAAAAACAATTTTCTTCATGGTTCTTATACAAAAAAATGTGTATGTATTATATATACTAGTTCATATCCTAGTTTTTAAATTTTCATTCTCGTTGTATCTAGTTTTAATATTTTAATATTTTTTACGCGCATGTAACTTTTGATACCGAACCGGTTTTGTTTAACGAGGGTTTGCACGTAACAGTCTTGCGACTGACAAACCTGTGGCTCTCGGATTCCGGATCGAAATTGGACTTTACAAGTGTTGGTTTTTGTGGAGGAAGGAAAACCGGAGAACCCGGAGAAAAACGCTCGAAGCAAGGACGTGAACCAACAACAAACTCAACCCTCATATGACGCCGGGTCCGGGAATCAAATCCGAGCAACATTCGGTAGGAAGCGAGTATTCTTAATACTGCGTTATCCCTGCTCTGTCAGCTGTCTGTCCCCTGAAATGTCCATCTCCTTCTCTCCAAATTTTTCTCACTATCACGGTTTTGAAAAGACTTGCTCCAAGTCCGTTTACAAAAAAAAAGATAGGGGTTTTAGCTGTTTCTGGCTTTAATTCAGAGCGGAAGGTTGTTTATGGCCGGGAAATCTTCCACAGCCGGACTCACGCGTTGCGCGTCGTGCGTCGTGCTCTTTTCAAACGCAAACCCAGTGAACTCTCTGCCTGATTTAAAATAGTCTGCGGTTAGTGCCTCTTTAATCTTAGTCCGTCGAGCGTGAAGCCAAAAAAGCGCGAATGTAAAAGCGTGAAAATGGCAGTAGAAAATCGCAGGGAGAGACGCGCGAGGACGGAGCATCTGCGTACGAGGCTAACAAAGCTAGCGAGTTTCAACAATGCGTTGCTTTTACAACCAGAAAACATGATTGGCCAATGCTTGGACCGTTGAGTGCAAGCTGTTAACAGGCGTCATCTCGCTTTAGAATAACAGAAGCCTTGAAAACAATTCAAAACGAAGCGTCGGACGTTAGGACATGTTTTCGTGCATACATCACCGTCTTGCGTCTCTGCCAACTGGATTTGTCAAATCCTGAAGGCGAGTGTTTTACTAGCAGCCTCGTCGAAGAACATGACAGTGTTAACGACAGCGACCATTGCGTTCACCACTGGCATGGCTTCTAATTTTTATCACCAGACTATTTTCGTAGGCGAGCCGCTTGCACTCGCTCGGTCTATCCTTCCTTCCTTGGGTCGCAGACGTTTGTTTGTAATTCCACTGAACAATGCGTAACTTAACTTTACGAAGACGAAATTAAATGTCTACAAATTGAAACTGAATTTTTTTCAGGCTTTTTTATTCCAATTGCTTAAATTGGAAATTCAATGTGATTATCATTTATCACTGTCATATACATCCGCAGTTCATATATGAATCATTTCATATACATTGCATCAATGCATGAATATTGAGCAAAATAATAAAACAATTAATGGAAAGCACTAATTAGCTTCTTGGTGGGGTGGGGGGAAGAAAAGAAATAACACGTCGGAGGGGAAAAAGGAAAGAAAAAAGAAAAAGATCATGTGCGTGTCCGCTCCCCCCCCCCCCCGCCCCCCGTCGTGTGTTGAACTCTCGCCCTCCCTGCTTTCTAATACAGTATACTAACGCATTGAGTTAACTTAACACATAGGTCCGCAACGCGTACACATGTCTAGAACGTTATGCATTATTGCATTGCGGAGTCGGGGCAGCGATTTGAGTGCAATCTTAAGAGCTTTTAAGGAGGGATAGAAGAAAGAAAATTGTTTTTGAAACATAACCAAAATATTCTCATCTTTTCTGCTTACACTTCTACTCATACATAAACTTCATCAGCAAAATAGTCGTTGTCTCAAAGAGACCTTTGATTTTATGATGTTGACAGCTGCGACATCTGTCGTAAAAGTAAAAGAAAACGTGTCATCGCTAGCAGAAATCAATGATTTCATTGTCGGCTTCTCGACGTCCTTCATGGACCCGACAGGGACTCCTGGATCAAAGGGACGGGGACGCTCTTAGGAAAAAATGAATTTAAAAACCCCTAAAGGAAGGAGATCAAGCTGTACGTGGCTCTAGACCCCCAAAAGATACCATATTTCATGCCTGACCAGTGAAGACTGCTAACACAGTATGACAGCGTTTTATATTTCTACAAATGTCAGCATAACGAACCCGTCATTATTTATCGCCTTAGGGGGACGAGGGGGAGAGAGAGCGGAGGATATTTGTTGCGACACCGTTGCATTCACCTGATACCCCATCCGATATTCCGAAACCATCCCTCCCCCGGGATGTCTATTGCTCTCCGATACTAAGGTTCCTCTTTTATAATTTTTCCTATAGTCGTTTCATGTGGAGATATCAGTCGACAGCTACATGGCAGGGAGCATGGTTTTAAGAAAAGTGTTGAAAATCATTTTTTTCAATCCGGCCATTGGGTAATGACTTTTTCTTGGCTCGTGAGCGGGCGGAATTCTCCAAATCCTGCAATCTGATTGGTTCCGGGAGCGGGCGGAAATTTTCGATCTTGCCCGCTTACGGAGCGATTCCGCCCGGCTAGCTCGCTGTGTTTTCATTTCGCGGCGAGACGAACGAACTCATGAAAGTTTTGCTGTCCAAAATTAATGTAGTTGTTTACCAGCCGTTTTAAATATGAAAGGAAACGTAAGCAGTGGAATTAAAGGCCTTGAAGTTCACCAAAAGGCGAGTATTCATTCTCTTTATCGACAAAATCAAATTGTTCAAGTTCTATGGCGGTAGTTTGTCGATCGTTGTTTGTGCATTCGCACTGATATTCATGCCAAGTTGCGCTTACCTATAGCTACAAGTCGCCGGCTTACATTCCTGATTGATTCTTTCAAAAGCTAAATTAGTAACGGAATAAAAGGCCTTGAAGTTCTCCAATAGGCGGGTATTCTTTGTATTTATTGGCAAAACAAGTTATAGTTTTAGAGCCGTAGTTTTTCTATCGTTGTTGTGCTTTCGCACTGGTTTTCACGCAGTAATGCGGTTTACTGCAAGTCACTGGTTTACAGACTCGATTTATCCTTTCAGACGCTTTGCCTTTCTGCTACTTTTCGCCAAAACCGAATACTACTTATCACCATTCAAGAAAATGAGATGTTTTGATAAAAAACGGTCAAATAAATTCTTGCAAAATTGTGCCGTGTGCAGGCGACCAAACTACACATTCAGTTCAGCTTCATTCAATTTCACTTGACTCGAGATTATTTTATGCTCTCTTTTGCTACTACATTGTGCTTCTTTTTTATTATTAAAGTTACTTTTCTCTTTTTTTCTGATGACCTTTTCCGTGAGTACTGTTCACTTTAGCAAATTTATTTTGTTTGGCGGTAAACAAATCATTCTTCACTCTTGCCGTAGATTAGCGATCGATTCAACATTGGATGCGCGCGTAAAATACAATTACATTTTGCAAGACGATCTTTTCAGTTCTTTTTTTAACCGAGTTAGAAAAAAAAAATAAGTTATTTACCAGCTTTGGGTCGGTCCGTATCGTGAAAAACTGTGACCTCGGCCTTGAAAATGCTGCCTGCGGCCTCGGGCAGCATTTTCAAGACCTCGGTCACAGTTTTTCACGATACGGACCTCCCAGCCGGTAAATAACATATATATATCCAAAATGCTGTACTGTTCCTCATCCCCCACCCCCACCCCACCTCCCCTTCTCCTCAACTCAACACGAGGGGGGGCACTTAATAGGGAGGGCCGGGGGGTTATTACAAAGATTGAACTTCCACACATGGCCTTATTAGACAGACAGAGAGAGGGGGGGGGGGGGGGGGGGGAGGTGTTTAACGGACCTTTTATGGCGTGAATGCAACCTGCACTAACACTGTTAGCCCCGAACATTACTGTATATCAGCGCGAGTAACCATCACCCCCAAATCCTTTCTTTAAGAAAGGATTTGCTGGAGATAGTTGCCTGTGTTCAGATACATCAAATGGTCGAATAATATACTCAGCATTTCAATTCTTTTAAGAATAAAAACTTTATTAACTTTCAGGATTAACTTTATTAGTGTCCCCCAGTGCCCTTCAGTGGAAAAGGTTAATGTTTTTATGTTCGGCATTTGTAATTATCTCCTCGTATTTGTCTAGCCACTAGTCACTTCACACAACCAGCTTTGCTCTCGCACCAGCCGAGTATTATTTTTCCAGAATTTCGTTTGCATTTAGTTTCTTGGGTTAAAAGTGTCTATGTAATTTTCTCTTGTACATTCGTTTGCTTCGCTACGAACTATGTTTTTGCTTCTATGTGAGCCCTCTCATTTTCCGTCTCCAATAAACATAACTGGTCATGTCGTTCCGGCGTTCATCATTGTCTGTGTTGTTTTCGGGTTGTTTTTCTACATATTAGAACATAAACGTTAACTCTGTGGCAAAAAGCAGTAACATAGCAGAGAAAAAAAACGTTTCTCTTTTCAATCATTTGTTAACAAGATATCATGAGATATGGATGAATGCATCACCGGCAATCACGACTGTGACGTGAATGCAAACTGCACCAACACTGTTGGCCGCCATAACTGTACGTGCAAGGAAGGATATACCGGGACTGGACGCTCGTGTTCAGGTGAATTGACTTTACTTCAGCGTAATAAAGTAACTGATGGCTGGAGCTCCCTGAAAAGTTTGTCTTGTGTATCCCTTGTTATTGTATTATTGTAGCCATAAATTCAAATTGAATGCAAATTGCACTGTCTAATCAGTCTAATACTTTTGGCACCGGACATTACTGTATATCAGCACGAGCAACCGTCACCCCCGAATCCTTGCTTTAAGGAAGGATTAGCTGGAGACAGTTGCTTGTGTTCAGATACATCAAATGGTGGAATGATATTATCAGCATTTCACTTTTAAAACTTTTATTTAACGTAAATAGGGGCCCCACTTTAACTTTATTAATGCAAAAACGCCTCTTTTTTAAACGGCTGTTACCGACTAGATATCGAAGAATACAAAACCGGCAACAACGACTGTGAAGTGAATGCCCCCCTCCCCCCCCCCGGATATAAGCCCCCCCCCCTCCCCCCGAAAAAAAAAAAACTAAAAAAAACAACGCTTACAGAGTTGTATAAACCCAAGGCTTATTTATTAGTGCAAAAACGCTTCTTTTTTAAACGGCTGTTTCCAACTTGATATCAATGATTGCAAAACCGGCAACCACGACTGTGACGTGAATGCAAACTGCACTAACACTGTTGTACTATCCTTGTTATTGTAGATGTCTAACACTTTTGGCGCCGGACATTACTGTATATCAACACGATCTGCCATCTCCAGTATATCCTGGCTTTAAGAAAGGGTTTACTGGAGATAGTTGCTTGTGTTAAGATACATCAAATGGTGGAATAATGAACTCAGCATTTCATTTCCTTTAAGGATAAAAACTTTATTTAACCTTATTAGTGTCCCTCAGTGCCCTTCGGCTGGTTGTGTGAAGTGACTAGTGGCTAGAAAAATACGAGGACATAATTACAAACGCCTAACTTTTCCACTGAAGGGCACTGAGGGACACTAATAAAGTTAAATAAAGTTTTTATTCTTAAAGGAAATGAAATGCTGAGTTTATTATTCCACCTTTTGATGTATCTGAACACAAGCAACTATCTCCAGTAAACCCTTTTTTACTTCAGCGTAATAAAGTAACTGGCCTGGGCTCCCTGAAAAGTTTGTCTTGTGTATCCCTTGTTATTGTAGATATCGATGAATGCCGCGATATGGGAGCCAGAAATACGACGTGAATGCAAACTGCACTGTCTTATACTTTTGGTACCGGACATTACTGTATATCAACGCGAGCTTCCCGTTTGCCGTAAATCCTATCTTTAAGGAAGGATTTGCTGGAGACAGTTGCTTGAGTTCAGATACATCAAATGGCGGAATGATATTATCTGCATTTCACTTTTAAAACTTTTATTTAACCTCATTAGTGTCCCCACTTTAACTTTATGACCTTTATTAGTGCAAAAACGCCTCTTTTACTTCTGTTACTGACTAGATATTCGATGAATGCAAATCCTTGTTATTGTAGATGTCTAACACTTTTGGCGCCAGACATTTAACAATTATTCCACGAGCGCGTGTTGGATATGAGGTGGTAGATAGTCAACGAGGCGCGTAGCGCCGAGTTGGCTATAACGATCTCATATCCAACAAGCGCGAGTGGAATAATTGTTTTATTAAAAACGCCCAAACGAATTGCAATATTTGAGTTCCCCAGCTGTTTTCGTTGACGCGTATCGGCTACGAAATTTGTGGTCAATGGGATATGAGCTCATAAACCATTGTCTGTTAGACAATCAAAACTCAGGAATTGCAATATACCATTGCTAGTTTTTAATAATACTGTACATCAACGCGAGCTTCCATCTCCAGTGAATCCTTCCTTTAAGAAAGGATTTGATGGAGATAGTTGCTTGTGTTCAGATACATCAAATCGTGGAATACCGTGAAATTCCGGTTATAACACCGCCCTCCTCCCCCGCCGCATCTACCTCGAAACAAAAAAATACATCCGGTTATAAGCCCCCAGATATAAGCCCCCAACTGCTGGATGACAGTACTAGACAGGGCTAAATGTTGCTTTATTTTGACTTTTTAACTTAAAAACGTATTTAGATCAACGTTGACGTGGGTCGTTTCGAAACGTTTTTATTCCGCTTATACCCCCCCCCCCCCCCCCCCCCGGATAAAAGCCCACCCAAAACACCTTACGAAGTTGTACAAGCCCAGGGCTTAGAACCGGAATTTTACGGTAATGTAATCAGCATTCCACTTTTCAAACTTACTGTATAAGTACTAGTGTCCCCAGTTTAACTTTATTAGTGCAATAACGCTTCGTTTTTAACGGATGTTATGACTAGATATCGATAAATGCAATACCGGCAACCACGACTGTAACGTGAATGCAAACTGCACTAACACTGCTGTACTATCCTTGTTATTGTAGATGTCTAACACTTTTGGCGCCGGACATTACTGTATATCAACGCGATCTGCCATCACCAGTGTATCCTCCCTTTAAGAAAGGGTTTACTGGAGATAGTTGCTTGTGTTCAGATACCTCAAATAGTGGAATACCGTAAAAATCCGGCTATAAGCCCCCCCGGATATAAGCCCCCCACTGCTGGATGACAGTACTAGACAGGGCTAAATGTTGCTTTATTATGACTTTTTAACTTAAAAACGTATTTAGATCAACGTTGACGTGAACGCGTTTCGAAACGTTGTTTTTTTATTCTGCTTATAAGCCCCCCCCCCCCCCCCGCGGATATAAGTCCCTCCGTTTATAAGCCCACCCAAACCCCCTTACGAAGTTGTATAATCCCAGGGCTTAGCCAGCATATCATTTTTCAAACTTTCTGAATTAGTGTCCCCACTTCAACTTTATTAGTGCAAAAACACTTCTTTTTTAAACGGTTGTTCTAGATATCGATGATCGACTGTACACGTGACGTGAATGCAAACTGCACTAACACTGCTGTACTAGAAACTATTACCCACTGATAATTTTAAGAGATAAAGAATAAATGTAATGCCGAGTAAATGCATTGTGTCAATGATATGGACAACAAATTCAAGGAAACGTTGGTGTACTTAATTGTTATATTTCGATATAATTCTATATCATCTTCAGACTAAGGTGACAAACAAGTAGCTAGGATTTAAATACTGAAAGATGGTACATTAGCATTTAAAGCATGCTAGCAGGGAACTATGCTTATAGTCTCAGAAGTGCCTTATAGTGTAGGGTATAGTTGCTGTAGTTTGTCGATTTTGGCAGTTTGTCGATCCAGACAACTCCGAAACACATGAGTGATTTTCAATTTTAAATCTTAATCTTATTAAAACATAATATCGTTTAATTTAGTTTATCACAATGTAATATTAAATCTTTCTTAGGTAGGTAGGTAGTCACTCGACCCCTCAAGCATGTATTTGCTTTAAAACAGATCGTGGTTAAATAAAGGTTTATTATTATTATTATTATTATTATTATTATTATTATTATTATTATTATTATTATTATTATTATTATTATTATCATTATTATTATTATTACTGTAGTAACAGATGCTGGGTTCCTGTTAGTTTTTGTGGTTTAAGTAGTTCATTTCACCGGAAAGTAACTTGATTCATTTGTTAAACAAAATGTGTGACTTCACTCTTTGCCTACAAACATTCTGCTACGTTTGGTAAATATTTACAAACGGTCCGTCATATATAGATGAATTTTCTTACTTCCAAAATCCCGAAAATGTGCGACCCCATTCTAGTAACTGTATGGAAAATGCAACCCCTTTGTAGTCAATCGAGTCGCGAAAATGCGACCCCCATCCAGCGGCACATTCCCATTAGCCCATTACTAGGAAGTACCCTCCCCCCCGGGAGGGGGGGGCATGTTATTGTAGATACCGATGAATGGCACAATATGGCAGCCATAAATGCGACGTGAATGCAAACTGTACTGTTGGCGCAGGACATTACTGTATACCAACGCGAGCTTCCGATCCCCCGCAGATCCTTGCTTTAAGGAAGGATTTGCTGGAGATAGTTGCTTGTGTTCAGATACATCAAATGGCGCGAATAATATTCTCAACATTTCACTTTTTAACTTTAAAGTTAAATAATATTTAACTTTATAAGTGCCCCCGTGTTCTTTTTGTGAAAAAGGTTAAATAATTTCTGTGTTTTTTTTTTTCGTTTGTTATCAAGATATCGATAATGCTTTACCAGCAACGACGACTGTGACGTGAATGCCAATTCAGCTGCACTAACGCTGTAGGCTGACATAATTCAAGACATCAGTAAGAGTATATCAAAACATCTTCAGTAAATCCTTCGTTAAAGAAAGAATTTACTGGAGATAAATGCTTGTGCTGCTTGTGCTCAGGTACATCAAACAGTGGGATAATATACTCAGCCTTTTGCCTTTTTAACTTAATTTAAGTGTCCTTCAGTGTCAGGTTTAAAACGTTTCTTTTCTAATCGGTTGCTTTACGGGATATCAATGAATGCAAACCCGGCAAACCTCGTCTGACTCTATTGAATTAGCTATATTATTATTATTATTATTATTATTATTATTATTATTATTATTATTATTATTATTATTATCATCTAGATATCGATAAATGCAAAACCGGCAACCACTCTCCTTGCCAGTGGCGAATCCAGGGGAAGGTCCCGGTTTCCCCCCCCCCCTCACCCTTCTTTTTCGGAAATAGCGCATTTTCTGTACACTGCGCGAAGAATTCAACATTCATAGTCAAGCCTCCAAAAGCGCCCTCCCCCCCCCCCTCTTAACTGAAGGTGTGGATCCTCCACTGCGTGCTCCATATTATGGTACACTTTGTAGTCCATAAGTTATCTTTGGCAGGACAATAGCTTTAAACAGATTATCATCATCCTGTAAAGTGTATCATCTCCGACGAATCCTGGCTTTAAGAAAAGGTATGCTGGAGATAATTGCTTGTGTTTAGATACATAAAATAGTGATATGATATTCTCAACATCTCCCTTTTTAAAATCCATTGGTGAAAAAGGTAAAATAGTTTCTGTTTTTATCGTTTGCCATCTAGATATCGATGATGAATTGCCGGCAACATGACTGTAACGTGAATGCAAGCTGCACTAACACTGTTGGCCGACATAATTATTCAGCAATTAAATTTCAGTATAAATCCTTCCTTTAAAAAAGGAATTGCTGGACATAGTTGCTTGTGTTCAAGTACGTCAAAAGGTGGGAAGATATACCCGGTCTTTCACTTTTTAAAAACGTTTCTTTTTCAATCGGTTGTAACTCCAGATATCGATGAATACAAAACCGGTAACCACAACTGACTCTAGACAATTAAGTTTATTATTATTGTCAGCGCGAGCAGATGTTTCTACCAGTTCCCATCTTTAAGAAGGGATTTGCTAGAGATATATGCTTGTGTTCAGATACATCAAATGTGAAATAACATAATATCACCACGACTGTGACGTGAATGCAAACTACTACTGCTGCTACTGCTACTGCTACTGCTACTGCTATTGCTGCTGCTACTGATACTGCTACTGCTACTGCTACTGCTACTGCTACTGCTACTGCTGCTGCTACTGCTACTGCTACTGCTGCTGCTGCTGCTACTGCTACTGCTACTGCTACTGCTACTGCTACTGCTACTGCTACTGCTACTGCTACTGCTACTGCTACTGCTACTGCTACTACTGCTGCTACTGCTACCACTACTACAACTACTATTTGCTCCCCAGAAACTGAAATCTAGAAGCTATGAGGTATTTCTTCAGAAAAAGCAATGCAGATTAACTAGAGGTAACTTTTTAATCTTAAAATATTTTAATTTGAATTACTGCGAATCGCAAACAAAATATGGGAGTAGACAGAGAATTGGGCAAAAAATAGGATGGGAACTGGGATTTTTGCAACCACACCCTCTTCGGGATCCGCCTCGCATGGAACCAGCACATTGCATGTTCCAGAACGCAAGAAAAAGTGTACAGAGCTCCATGTGTACTACCATTGGCTCTTTTACACCAGCCGTGATGTGTTAATATAACATTTTGCTTTATATCTTATTTTCTCAGGAAATGCTGGGGACTCGCTGGTAAATTATCGCAATCATGATTTCTCGACTCGAGATAAAAAAGACGTGTTCTGTGCTCGTAGGTTTCAAAGAGCCTGGTGGTACTGTGCCTCTCACGATCGACTCAAACCTGAATGGCATTTACCATCAGCGAGGATCTCATGCTAGTATAACTACCGGCGGTGGTGTATTCTGGTCTACATGGAAGTCGCTTTCCGACTCCATTTTAAAAGAAGGCCGAGATGAAAATAAGATCAGCAATAAGATCTGAAGTGTTATTCTAACAGCGATAGGGGGAGGGGGTGGGGGAGGGGGGAAGCGGAGAGAGGGGACAAGAAGGTCGCTACGAAGTATACTAAACACTTAACTTAAAGTGGACGTTGAGTTGTTTGAAATAATGGTTAAATTACAAATTTACCGGACAAGGGAGAAATAACATTTAATTAATATAATCATAAACAAAAGAAAATATTATCGCTTTTAAATTTCCCTCGCCGCGCCATTTTGTATTTTATGACGTGAATGCGTTGCCGCTATTGTTGGAAACCAGAGATTCTTTTGTGTGAAACAATCGGGCAACACGTTGACGTCATAAAATTCAAAATGGGGGCGCGCGGGAAATTTTAAAAGCGATAATCTTTTTTTGTTTATTTCCATGGAAACACGTGACCAAAAACACATCACTGGCACACGCGAAAAAAAAAAAACCACAGTGTTCTCAAAGCATTTTGTTGTTTAATCTGACAACTTGCCTAAGCGGTTGCCTTCGATAGTGCGAGTACGTTTAACATCCAAGGGCGTATCCAGTAATCTCCATCACAGCGCATTGACGCTGGAGAAATAAAGAGAGGCTGAGCTGAGCTGAGCAACCACTTACCTCACATTAATTTTTAATTGAAATCCTTGAATTTTGGGTAGTGTTTGGCTTCTTTTGTAGTCCCACATGAACAATTTTTCAACTGTTACAAAATAGTCGAGTAAATTAGACAAAGGGGATTGCTTCGCTAAAATTCCAAATAAAACGTTTCACATAGAAAGCGAAATTTAATTTGTCACGTAGTCTCATGGCTCTTATATGTTTTAACGGTTTCTGAAAGATAACGGATTCACAGCTAAGGACACTAGAAAGTCAGGAGCTCCAATAAACACACCAGCGACCATGAACATTCCGTCATCTGTTGTTTGGATCGTGATGTCGTGGTAGCCTGGTTTCACTCTTGTTGCGATCGTATCCAATCGATCCAGCATCCAGTTTGAGCTGGTCTTAATAGCTTTGTGTTTCTTGTTATCTAGCCATATTGTAGCTTGCCCTCCACTATTACCGTGCCTGGTTAAAACAGTCACCGATCGCTTGCTAAAAAAACTATCCTCAGGCACATAGATCCTAAGCTTAAGGGTGCTTAAACGTTTCCACGCACACCACCCCCCTTGCGAATCAGTACGCAGATTTTTACTAATGCTTTTTACATTGATTTTTTGACCAGACACCTGGAAACACCGTAAAAAGCTATCGTTATTTATAACTTTGAGCTGAAGATTTGAATGGTGAAGGTTTTTGAAAGCGTTAGGCGTTTTTCCAGTCCAGCATAATGGATCTTTCAAAGCTTCGGTTTCGCGCTTGATAAGCAAAAGCTTCGGCAAATTTGAGCGTTCATTTTCAGCGAGTTGATTAACACCATCTGAGGAAACTTTAGTGACTTCATCAACAACTTCTTTGAAAACTTCTCTCACATGTTTAATCATCATCCAGGCAACTAGAGCATGCGCCTTGAGGCCAATATGTTTGCCGTCAGAGCCTGTCATGTTAGTGAACACGACTCTCCATTGTCCTTTCTCTCTGCGACAAAATATTTCTCTCAGACTGAATGACGTAATATCATAATGGCGCGCAACCCTTGTTTGACCAAAAGTTTCGAGGTTTATGCACAATGGATTTTTAAACTTCCCGGTGTTCGAATCAAAGCCCAGGTCATTTACGACATTAATGTAAAGTAACGCAGGTGCTGAAGGGTACATAAGAACTTGTCGAGTAAACTGCTCCAGTGGTTCCGCTGTTTCAATTCCTCTATCGTTAGCTGAGATTTCTATCAAAACAAGATCGATCTTCTCGCCTTCTGCAATAAACGTCTTGAAGCAAAAAGCAAAGAAGGGACTCCCAGTCGCCCCGATTGCAAGTTGAATTTCTCTCACAAAGGACTTTGTCGCTCTACCAAAAGTATTGTTCCACCATTTCGTAAACACTTTGAAATATAACCCGTCCAAACCATTTTCGTCGATTCCTAATTTTCCTCCTGCGCTATGTGAACCTCCAATGACCAATAGGTTGATGTCTTCACCTCTTAAAGCTTTCTTGAGAACTTTCTTCAAGCGAGTAGGATTGCGAGCTTGAATTGCTCTCGACATCAAATCGTCGTCAAATCTTAAATTGCTAAATTGACTCTCAATGTTGATTTCGTTTTCTTCTAGCACAAGTTCTTCTAGCACAACTTCTACTCTGTCTCGTATCTTCGTGGGATATTTTTTTAAGAAGTAGTTATAAGATAGAAGAATAAATGTTGCGACTAAGATACAAAAGGTGTATAGATAGTATGTTCGCATCATAGCGTGAGCGTTGTTTTGGTTTCAATACAAAAGAACCAACATCATGCTCAGTTGTGCGTAATATTCTTTTATACTACTTTTGCATATTAATAAAGTTAACGCTGAGTAACCATAACGACCTCTTTTATTATACCGCCCAGATGGAAGCATGTTTTTCTTCCTATATGATCACTTTTAGGAGCAAATTGAAGATCCAATTGCAAAGAAATACTTAGGCATATTTGCGATCTATTAATTAAAATATATTCTTGCACGTCAAAGTTTTATTGACCGTTTTGTTTTCTCGCGTAACTGCCTGTCAGTTAATCTAATTTCAATTTAAAAAAGACGTCTTATATCTGTTTTGTTGATTTTACTGTGAAGCCGCGGGCTGTAACTCTCGCTTAATTAAAGGCTCACAAAGAAATATTTCTCCATAAGGTTCTTAATAATGGATTGTTTAAAATGACTAAAGAAAGAATGTCGAAATTTCAAGCCTCTACATCAACCCTACTAGTTTTGCTGTCACAGCATCTTATAATGCTTGATCTGCCTGTCAGTGAAATCTAATTTCCATTTTAAAAAGAGGTCTTATCTCTGTTTTGTTGATTTTACTGTGAAGCCGGGCTGTACTTCTCGCTTATAGGCTCGCAAAATTAAGTGCGACTTTTTCGTCACACCACTAAAAACTTTCGGCTTTATTATAGCAGTGTAATAAGTTGAGAGTTTAAAAATACAGTAATGCGGAATAAGAGCAATTCCAACAATAAAGTGAAACGGAATAAAAACATCATGCCTTGATTACTTCGTAACAGGTTGGACAAATTTCAAAGGGAGCCGGTAACCGATATAGGCTAGTCCTATGCTAGTAGTCAAGTCTGCTCCGGGCGCAAGGACAGTCCTGGACAGAAAGACGAATGAGTTTTCGTCTGAATATTCGATGTATATCGTTGTTTACTTAACACTAGAACTCATGGGTAATTAAAAAAAATTGACGCCATCTTTTTTCAGTCTCAGTCTTTCATTTCTGACACGTGACTAAGGGAGCGTTCGTTTGGGAATAATCTGGAATAAGAATATAGTCTGGAATCCAAGTATTCCGGAATAGGAAGAGCCGCCAAACGAACGCTAACTTGCGTTATTCCAATTATTCTTATTCCGGATGGATCCCAAACGAACGCGCCCTAAATTGTATGGCTTTGAATAGTTGCGAGTTTCTGTGCGTCTCTTTTGTTCAGAAAGGAAAATATTAAAATAAGATAAATTAGTTCCTTCTTGTCCAATAAAGCTGGATAGTTGTGGAAAGCATGCTGGCCTACTGGTTAGCGCGTTAGACTCCGTATCAAGCGATCTTACTTCGAGGCTGGCAGGAGTCAATGTTTCTTGTTGCTCTTTGACAGAAATACGCTTATAGCTCACGGAACCGACACAAAAAACTGCAGTGGTCTAGCATCCCATCCAACGGAAGTAGCAATTCTCCTAGTCGCTCCATGCTACCAAAAACCGTAATAATTTAACTCAAAGTAGACTTCAATTGAAGCGCTATATAATATTGAATAATATTTTTTTTGCCAAAACGTTACTTACAAATAATAGCAACTGCAACTCGGCTTTATAAACACTTACTGGCGATTATGGTGCTTTCTTTGTTGAGAACTAAGACAATCTCGTGCCCAGACTCCACCAGCTCCTCGGTCAGCGGAAGGTCGCTGGGACGAACTCTGGGAAAGTGAAAAAAAAATCTTTTTTTCTATTGGTCATTCACAGAACAATAGAAGTCCTTCCGGAAGTCTGAAAATCATCCCCGGAAATTAACCAAACCGGAAACCCTAGGAAATGGAAAACCGAACATTCGCTCGATTCAGATCATATCGTGAGATGACGTATATGACGTAAGCCGCTCGCTTAGGTGTCGTTCGGCGACCGAACTGAATCGAACGTCATCGGACTTTATCGAATGTTCGATTTGGTTCGATTTGCATTTATTTTTTGTGAGTTCGATTTCGTTCGATGACCGAACAAAATCGAATTTAATCGTTCGGTTAACGTTCGATTGCGTTCGATTGAGTTCGAAAACCGAACTTTCGATGTGATACCCCGGGATTATTGCCGGCTTTTCCACGAGTAACACTTTTATGCTTCCGTGGTTCCCATACGATCATACCACCATAGAAAGCCAGAAGTCAGACTAATACCCCGTTCACACCAACAAAACATGTTTAGTTAAACCAGGTTAAACAAAATGAAAGTCGGCAACAAGTGTAAGTTGCGCAGTTCATTGCGCAATACAGTCGAAGCTCTCGTAAGCGGACACCCCCGGGACGCGAAAAAGGTGTCCGTAACTGGAGCTGGCCGCTTACGAGAATGGTTCTCGTAAAAGCGGCCACTAGAGGTGCTGGAGGTGTGGGGCTAAATGGCCGCTTACGGGAGCTTGCCTAGCTAAAAACAAATACCGTATTGTAACTGGACGTGGATATACGTTGGATATGACGACAAACCAAACACTGGTACTGTAATTACGATAAATTCATTGTGACGAACGGCGATGTGTCCGCTTACGGGAGCTTAATTAAAAACAAAGAAAAAGTCTTAGTCGAAATCTCTGAAAGTGTCCGCGGCCGCTTACGGGAACGTCTGCTTACGAGAATGTAAAAATACAGAGTTTGTATGGGAGTAAAACGGGGTTTCAAACAAGGCGGACGTAAGTACAGCTGTCCGCTGTCCGTTAAGAGAGCTTCGACTGTATTTGAAGCCCGTCAGATAGTAACTTCTGATAAGAAAACAATTTTAAACCGTGTTTTCAAAACAGACTTTACACGTGTTTAAGCTTTGGTGTGAGTGGGCCCAGATGGGCACCAACATGGCGGCTGGAAATCAATGAAATCAATGAAAACATCTGGAAATCACTTCTGCTCATGAACAAGTAAACATTCACATAAACACCTCTTGCAAAACTTCAACTGTTCAGATTATTAATTTTCACAGGATGAGGCATTATTTTAAGCTTACGTGACAGCCTTCCGGCGGCCATCTTGATGTCGTGTGGCGTGAAATTCCGAAATTCAAAATGGTCTATCTTAAAGACAGCGGCTGCTATCTAGCTAAAAACCTTCAACAAGATATATATTAAGGACGTCTAATAGCCAGTGAATGATTAGAACTCGGGGGTCTTGCGATTCTGGATTTTAAAATTTTGATGACGTCACGTGAAAACCAAGAATAAACTGTCCGGTCTATCTAAATGGCGATAGATTTGTCACAGATTTATGTCACACAACACCACACTTCGATCTCCAATGGCGTGGAAGAAACTCACCTCTCTTATAGTAGTCCTCGTTTGCCGTTTTACGCTGTTTCTCTTCATTTCAGTTTTTTCTTTGCTCCTTCAAGGTATGCCAAACATCAACACTTGTTTCCTGACGGTGAGTATTGTTTCTTTTGAGAAATCGCTCTCCTTTGATGTAGCATATAAAATCCGTGTACATCGAATGACAGATTTCATTTGCGCAATGTTTGGGGACTGCAATAAACTGGGATTCTAAGTTTACGGAGGGGCTGTAAATTTCGTCTAAGATGAATTTTTGTTGTGTTACACTGTTGATCGTCGTGTTTGTTTACGAAAATATATATATATATTTTTTGATCAGTTTAGAGTACCTTTATTTTTTTCCGGAAAATCGAATTGGATTGTTTATCGCAGTAAAGCTAATGCCTTCTAGTTGTGTCAGAAGTAAGTCGTTATTTCTGCCATTGAAGAGAACATTTATGTCCATCATGCGAGAGTTTCGTTAGCCAAAGGTCGCGGTTTAAAGGGCAGTTATCGATACACTCGTGATCAACGCTGTGTCCGTTGTGCCGTTTTGTATTTTTGCATGCGTCACTTGCATTTCCGGTCCACATTATTTCGTGATTTTTTATATTAAATTTCACATATGAGAAAATTTAAAGTCGTATGAAGAAAGTATATGCTCGTGGGATGGAAAGGCAAACAGATTGTTTGAGCTTACAATTAAAAGTAAAATGTCTGAATTGATTTTCATTTACGACGTTTTAAATGCAGCTCGTCACGCAATCTTGAAAGTGTGCGTGACGAACCTAAAGGTGAAGGACGCCAGTCTAAACAGCCGGCCGGTACGGTATGGCGATAGGCTCGATTTCCGCCGTCCTCTCGCGATTGGAAAAAGAGACTGCGTGACATGCAAAACACAGTTGCTTTTTGTTCTTTTGTTCCCATAGGTATTCTTGTCGTGTGTGATTCCTCTACCGCCAGTCTCTTTTTTTACACATGCTGTTGACAAACTATTCTCAAAAGTGTGTCTGGTTATAAGGTTAGTCTCGATTAATAAGACAGGAATCGCCGGACTTTCACACAAGGTTACTCGGTACTCTCCAAAGTTTTGGGTGGGGAAAGGGGTGCGGCATTTTACTACCCTATTTCAGACCTGTTTCCAAAATCGATACCCTACTTCAGATCAGATTGTACCCACGTATTGCTCCGGTTGGTGTAAACATTTCAGTAACAAGGGCTTCAAATTCCCGACGTTTTCAAACGCACTTTTCGAGGAATTTTATTTACCCGAAAAAAAAAAACGATTAAAATGTATGCCACCAAGCAAATGTTGGCTAGGGGTTAAAAAGAGTTAACTTAATCAACAGATAATTAATGAAGTATTTTGTGTAGCTTTACTTCCATTAATTGCAGTTGAATCTTATCTCTTTCAAATCCGAAAAGAGTGAGGGAATTGACCGTGTAAACTGCCAGCCTCCTTCGCAGACGTTCTTTTGGCTCGTCACGCAATCGAAAGATTGCGTGACGAGCCGAAAGAACGTCTGCGAAGGAGGCTTGTGAACTGCCAACATAGCTGGGATCATGACCAAAACTTTTCAAAAAAGTTAAATGATCGGCGTTTTCCTGGGGGGGGGGGGGGGGGGGGGGTGGGATTGGCGCTTTTGGTATCGACTGATGCAACTGCCTTACCGTTAATAATTTTTCCTTTGAATAAAGAAATCTTTTTGCTGTTGTTGTTTCTTGTTTAACAGAGCTTACTCTGTGTTGGTGACCAAGGCACAAATGATTTTTATCAGCATACCTTGCAATGCAGCACACTTCGTTTTGTATGGCTGGGTGGAAATTACTCTACGCTACGTCATCAACCATATAAGGTGAGAAGCTTAGTGCCTGGCTAGTTCTTAGGCCTATTTATTCTTTTTTAATTCGCTCCGAGTTCAGTTCCCGCAGTCTGTGAGTCAGAGCTTGATATGTATGAGGATGGTTTGCAATCTGTCACATGGGGGAGGGAGACGCGGCAAGGGGCGCGGCTTACTTATTCTTAAAATGCTATCAAAATAACGTTTCCCCTTTCGACTGCTATGGCACATGCTTTCTTTTGCAATTACGTAAATCTTCTGATCCCCGCGTTTATAGAAGAATAAAAAGTCAAGAACTTTGTTCTTTTTTTGTTTCCTTAAGATTTACGATTCCCAAGATGGCAAACACAGCAAGCTTGAAGGTGTTTGATCAACTGTTACCTTGGATAAAAACATTACATGACGTGATTAGGATGAGCTGCGTTGGGACACGGTTTGTAACTACAAAATACGTTTGGATGCAGACGAAGTACCACGCAACGGATAATAAAGCTGCTTGGCTTGTCTGTTGCCGGATCTCTTGTTTAAGAAATGCTCGTACCAGACGTGACTCTAAATAAAACCAACTCGATTGCAAGGCTGGTACTGTAGCGTTTATTTGACTTCTGCAGTTTACTCGAGCCCAGTTTCCATTCATTATTTTTGACAAAAATGTATCTAGCTAATCTACCTACCACTTCTTATACCTGAAATAAATACCTGAGGGGCCTATTTTCAACTCCACCTTAGAGACCCGGCGTTTATTCGGTACCCGGCGTTTAATCGAAAAAATACGATACTTAGTTTTTTTTAAGGGCTAGTACCATAGTGCAAGGAAAATAACGGCTCTAAATTTGAATTTATATTGGCCGAAAAATTTTTACCTTTTGAAGTAACAAACCTTGTCCCAAGACAACCTTGCAATCAATTTGGTTTTTTAACGCTGTTTGGGCTCGTAACGCAGATTCGGGGAAGAATGTGTGACGAACCCAAAGGGCGTAACCTGCGTTTTCTAACTCTTCTCTAGTCTCTTGTGAGACAATTCTGAGAAAGAAATTAGGCCGCTTTCGAGTTGCCTGTTGCCTAATTTCAAAACGAGTCCTCGTGGGAAACCATTCAAATGACTGATTTGCATGAAAAGGGCGTGCAGATAAAACACATTTTCATATGAATGGTTTCGCATAAAGACTCGCTTTGGCACAGAGGTAAAAGGTGACTCGGAAATGGCCTATTGTGAGACACGCCCACTTTTGTTCTGATAAGAGAGGACTGAGACGAGTCAGGGACGTTATAAAATTAAATTAAAATGATTGTGAAAGCTCAATGTAGAATTGTTGTCCTTCTCTCTTTTTTTTAGATTTTTTGCAAGACGTTTTTCAAGGTTTATGTTGCGGATAGCGAGAATTGTACTCGCAGCGACGATTGGTTTGTTGGGGAAGCTGGTTCACATAGGAACGTTTTTCTTTGCCAGGTATATTAACAGTACGTTCTCTTTTAACAAGTGCAGTCTTCACTAACCCACCAGGACTCAACGTTTGCTGGTATGTTCTCTTCCCAGGAAAGCTCTTGGCCTGTTGTTCATGGTTGGTGGAGTGTTCGTGTGTGCTCCTGGTCTGGAACCACTCCCAAACCTATTGGCTACGGGACATTTGTACCCTGGATCTCTGATAAGGTGCAGAATTTATTCAGTTTGATTAAGATTACATTGGCAATACCTTGGGAAACGCTTCCATGGAAAAGTTTGACGAAGTGGAGTGATGGTTGCAGTGTGCAAGGGAAGGACCATTTTTGGCGGGGCAGGGAATTTTTCTGAGTTGGAATTTTTTCGTCTTGTGTTTGTGCAAGCTTTTTTTTCACCATTCAGCCTATGCAGCTCCACCTTTGGCTTGCTGTGCATTATTTCTTTTTCTATACTTTTGCTATATAGAAATATTTTTTGGTAATTGCTCAACCCTCTCCACTGCCCCCCCCCCCCCCCCCTAAAAAAATGGTCCGTCCCTAAGCAATGAAGGATTCGAAAGCAACACTCTCGCGATACAGCTATGATTGCGTTACAAGCGAAATAGCGTTGTCACACAACGCCATTCTCACTTTCGTCATGCAATCTTTGGAAACTTTACCACCTATATTGTTTCTTTTAAGGTTCCAGCGTTGTGCAAAGTACGATGATCGTACCGCGTGCAACGCCGCGTTCTTGGAGTTCTCGTACAGCTTGTGGAATTTGACAAGAACGGGAATATTTATCATCATGTGTCGGACAGCCAACCGTCCATCATGGAAACCGCCCGGGCGAGAACTTGCTGTGATCACAGAAAGATGTCTGACGCTAAAGAACAAGGCTTACTTGCAGTTGTTACTCTGCGCCACAGGGCTACCACTCTTGATGAACGGCCACTGCTTGTCACAGACGGTTCACAACCTAACGTGCATGGCAAACTTGCTGTTGTTTATGGTCACGCTGAACGGTTACCACAGACGTACTGCTTTGATGGTATATCACACGTTATGCACCGTTGCTATGAACGCTCAAAGCGTGCTTGTGGCTGTGTACAACATGTACAGGAATTTACAGACGCAAGGCAATGACTATATAACAACCCTACTGTACATTATAGAGCTGTATTTAATGCTTCTCGTGCTGGCGGACAGCAGTGCTCGTGTGATAAACAAAGTTAAGAATCCCGAGCTGGACATCATGTCAGAGAACATTTGACCAATCTTGTTTGATTCCTTTCTTTAGTTTATTTACTGATTTAGTTGTACAAACCTTAAAGTAGTCTTCTTCGCAATCGTTATTATTAAAGACGTCACGCAATGCTTTGTCACGCCACTGCAGTTCAAGCGTCGCGTGATGACCCGAGTAACGCATGCGAAGAAGTACGACTACCTAACCTTTTGATCAACGCGATTTCAAGAAAATAAATAACTTGATCTAGCTATCTTTTTGTTCCTTTGAGGATTTGCGCTGTATCAACATAAGGCAAATGACAGAAAAAAACGAGCCTCCTACGCAGACAGTCTGTTAGGCTGGTCACGCAATCTTTCAACTGTTACACACGTGACTAGTGAAAAGAATACTGGTCTACGTAAGAGGCAAAACATGGGCTGCTGTGGATCACTAATGACAAAAAAATATCGCTCATTTGTGCATACTGCAAGCAGTGTCTTTTATCCCCCCAGCATCATAAGAAGCAAATGTTAATAGGCGGGGAGACATACCTTGATTTTGCTCCCAGGAGAAAAATGGTAACTTACATTTGAAGTTATGACAAGATTTGCCGTTTATCGTCTATTTAATATTCCCTCTTCTTTAAGCTGTCCCTCTTTCAACTATAAATTAATTTAACCCACCACGCCCCGTCACACTTCGTATTACTTTATGTTCTTATTGCATCCTTGAAATCAAACTTATTAATGTGGTACTGTTCTGCGTAAACTTTACATGAATATTGCTCTTCCAATTTAATTCCTTGTGGAGATGCATATTTTTCGGCTACTTCAAGCAATAAATAACAGCATGAAATGCATCACAAGCCCCCAAAATATGCCCCAACCCTTAAACACAATGAAAGAAAACGGCCCTGGTGGCACTTATAAATGGGTTTTAGTCATTAACTCCGTGACCCAACCCTACAACGGGTCTGAATCTTCAACCTTTATTACTTAAGCCATTCTCGTCCCCACTGCCCTTTTTCGCTTCTATTAGCCAGCGGGTTTTCGCACGAGAAACGAAGGGCTCTGGGGACATGGGATTTTTTAATTAATTCGATCTTTTTTTCATTGGCTGCTTGAAACAAAGAAATCTTGAGCGCAAGCAAAAAACGCCATGACTCTCCCTTACAGTATATTGAGACATCACGACTGCATACATGAAGACCGGAAGTCCCAGAATCTAGGACTGGAAATCCTTTGCCTCCAGAGCCCTTCGTTTCTCGCGCCAAACCCCGCCGGTTAAGAGAAGCGAAAAGGGATATGAGACGAGAATGTACTTTAGCATGAGAACGTAACAGCTTCAAAGCTAAACTTTACAGAACAGGATGCTCCAGGTAACATCTACAGTTTATCAACTGTTTCTACGTTTAAATTTCAATGGGTTTAACCCTAACACAACCAAGAAGCTCACTTGAGAAACGCCTGGCACAAGAGCGAGCGCACGGGCGTGTGAGGAGCCGTTGTTTTTAGGGGGCTGGGTTCAGACAGCATGCATGGCGGTCATTACGCAGTAAGTAGTTTGTTCCAGCTATAGAAGAACAACTGGGGCGAGCCAAAAGTAGGGCACATGCCTACAAGAGAATTGCACGGACTACAAGCTGGGTGACAGGGACATAACTTCCATTTCAGAGAACAATGCAAATACGTTCTTCCTTTTTACTGTTTCTTTTTTTTGGTCCTCTTGCAACCCAATAAAAAGGCATGAAAAACAACAACGACCCCACAAATTCTCTTGCACTCACTCTAGTCTCAGGGTCTCGCTTTTTTCTCACATGAGCTCTTCCTTTATTTCTTGGATACAACAACCTCTTATTTTTAAATTTCTCGGCGATCATTTGGCATTAGAACATTAGAACATCTACTCATTGTTTTGTCTGTAATAGTTTTTCGATGTAATTTGTGGTCATAAATTACTATCTACGAACGATACGAAAGAAAGGATTTGTGTGTTGGTTTCAATCATGAAAGAATTTGAAGCGAGTGATAGCTCTTCACTGTCAGACCTCGGTGTCTCCAACATATTCTCTGTGAAGATAAATAAACAACATATTAGCCCATCAGAACATTTTGGCAGTGGCTGTGGCTGTGGAGCAGGCTGCTTAGTAGGTGGCCTGTGGTACAAAGCTATTCAGTTGCTAACCTGTGCTACAAACGGATCAGTGGGAAGCCTGTGCAAGCTGATTAGGGGTTACCTATGCTGTAAGCTGGCAGTGGGAAATTTATCTCATGGAATTAAATCATTAATTTTTGAAGTTTTAAAGTTTTAATGGTTTGTTTTAACTACTTTAAGGTGGTTGTAGCTCCATGTTTACTGTGCCAGTAAAAACGACATTGCCAATTACAAAACCGTATTATTGTTAACGTTTTCATTAAAATGAATCTTCCTTGGAG